>JAJJWW010014475.1:0-200130 GCA_023531295.1 Papaver armeniacum
CATGTTAGTATGTAATGGGACTTGCTTAATCTAATCTTGGACCCTCCATTCGTGCCTGAGAAGATGGGGCTCGTGATGCCGAAACCCTAATTTTGGCTTTCACGGACGTGTAACCATGCTTTATTCGGGCGCAATTGGGATGACCAGCCATGGTTGGTCGACCCGATTGGTCAGGTATGTAGGCGGGCCACGGTGATTGTGTTGACATGCTCTGGGGCCTTTGGATCTGCATCTACACCCTCCGTCTATACATGCGAAGATGGATGGTTGAGCCATTTGTGACACATGTAATGTGCGCAAACCCTAATTTAGGGTTTTCCGCCCATACAGATTCGGTTTTGGACGTTTTGGCAAAAGCTATGCCAATTCGGAGGCCGGCCATGCGGGGTCCGCGTTGGTTCGGCAACGAATATTCCATACCCGCTTGGGGGTTATGGAATTGATCTGAGCCATCGATCATCTTTGGTGAAGTTGGATGAAGCGAGATAAATATCCAGATCGATCTGAGACGATCCGGATGCTCAATCGGCTAGTATAACATACCGAGAGTTGCTCAATCGGGCTAGTATAACACATCGAGAGTTGCAGCCTGTACGGGTATTTCGTACAGGCTTTCATTATAATGCTTGGAGGTTCGTGTTGCTTTGTGGAGAGCAACACTCAGTCGTCATGCCACACTGATAATGAGTACAGGAAATACAAGGCTGCTTACGCATTAATTAATAATGCTATAAATTCACAGGGTATATGGGATTGTTGCTACATGCTCCAACCTGGATGAATTTCGTGTATTTAATTCCAGGGAATGGGATTGTTGTCACATGCTCCATTCTAGGTGAATCAAGAAAGTGAAGAAGTATTCAACACTTATTAATGGCTTTATCTTTACAAGATGTTAGCGCATAATTTTCTGGCTTTTACAATTTTAACCTTAAATGAAAATCCACCATCAAGTGCGTTTTGGGAAGTTGGGCGCGTTTGGGAAGCGCGCGTTTTGGGCGTGTTTTGGGAAGTTGCCGCGTTTTCGAAGCAGGGAGTTAGTATGGCGACCTCTTTTGAGGCGCGCAGGTTTGGAGCAACCTAATTGGTTAGGTGGCGGCAAGCTAGGCGCGGCCACACTTCCAGTCCGCGTGGCGGGTTTAAAGCGACTTTGATTGGTCGATGGAAAGGGGGCCGGCAAGCAACATTGGGCCGCCTTGTTTGGAATGCGCGTGGCGCATTTAGGGCGACCTGATTGGTCGATAGGAAGTGGGGCCGGCAAGCTAGGGCGCGGCCACACTTCCAGCGCGCTGTGGAGGATTTAAAGCGACCCGATTGGTCGATGGAAAGAGGGCGACAAGCAACAAGGGGCGACCTTGTTTGGAACGCGCGTGGCGCATTTAGAAGCATTTGATTGGTCGATGGGAAGTGGGGCCGGCAAGCTAGGGCGTGGCCACACTTCCAGCGCGCTGTGACAGAAATGTTGACAAGAAAGGTCTGGTATATTGCGCTAGGCGCGAAACCCTAACTTTTGTAAGTTAGTCAGGTTGACAAATTTTTATGTGTCGACACAGAGCTCTTTTAAGTTCGTTGCCAGAGAGCAGCATGTTTTTCTGATTGAATACCTTATGCAAAGATCTTATTCTTGATACTTGGAGATTCATGCTACTCGCTGCGAGTGAACACAAATCGTCATGCCATATCAACATTAAGAGTTCAAATAGGAGAACATAGCATAGAATGCATTCATAGGAACTTATATTAAGTGAATATGCGCGAGGCGCCGAAATTTACAGAACATCTGGGATTCGCCAGTCTTGATAAATTTCATGTAAGTATATTGAGCGGCTCAATAAATATGCCAGTGGAGAGGTTAGCACACGTGCCTGTTTCCTGCGATTGACGTCACATCATATGCAAGGTTTTACGATTTTAACCCTAAGCTAAAAACCACCATCAACGGGGCTAAGTGAACTATCTAATGGTTCTAAGCCCATTTATGTTTCTACACCTTTTCATTATCCATCTTTAGCACATCTAAAGGATTACTAATTTAATTAGGTTGAATCTATAGTCCATTTGATAAGTCTAATGAGTATTTACAACTTTGTAGAATGAACCAAAGGCTAATTCGGACTATAAGGGTCCAAAATATCAATTTAGGAAATTAAGGTCCATTATGGTCAACTAACAGTCAACGATAACAGTCAATGGAGTCAACTAACGGTAAACGTCAGTCAAAGGTCAAGTCAATGGTCAACATGTCCAAGGTCGGTCAACGAGTTAACTCGGTCAAGGTCCACTGAGTCAAATCTGGTCAGGACTAGTTAATGAGTCAACTCAGGGTTAGACTGATTCACCTCAGTCACCTAAGGACAGAGTCAGACAGACAATCTGACTAGGATGACTAATAGGTCTAAAACACAAGGCCAAAGCCTTGGCACAAACAAGATGCAACACAACAATGTCAAGACTAAAAGATGCATTTCTAACTCTAATTGCAAACCTACAGCTTAATCAATTTACAATCCTCAATTTACATTCTTGAATCTCAATCAATTCCATTACTACTTCATCAACACTCTTACACAATTTGCAGCTTCATTTCAGTTACATTTCACCTCAATAGAAACCTCATCAACATCTGCTCCATACTTATATCTAAGCACAAATAACTTAGACTAACATCTTCATAATAACCAACTGTTACTTTATCTCTAAACACTCATATGCAACATCAATTCATTCTGTAACTTCAGTCCTTGTATAATCCAAACACTTCTGAGATTCAAACATCACACAATCACCAGCTGCAACTTCAGTTCCATCTGTAGCTGCAATACAGTCTACTCAACCAACAGAACCCATCCATATTCACCTAATCTCCAGCTCTTCATCGCCTCCACCATCAGTTCACTGTAACATAATTCATCCTCCAGTTCTTTTCACTAAATTTGTAACTTAAAACTCGATTCCTTCATCTAAACTTCAACTCAGACAATAACTTCATCAATTCATACATTGCCTGCACTTCCATCCATACCTCTATCCATATTTCCAAATTCCAGCTCCAATACCTTCATCTGTGTCACTTTGTTCACTTTTATCTTCATGTATGCAACACCATTATTCTCAGCTTGTCTTAAACATATCCCAGGCTTCCTCCCTGTATTCTACAACACCACCAGCACACCCAATTACTTCCCCATTTCATCTTCAGCTTATTCTCTTAATTCAGACACACATACATTCAAAATCACCAACACCATAACAACCGCAGCCTTCACCGGTAACTACTCCATCCACCTGAGATACAACTTATAATTCACAAACTCCATGTAACCTCAACACAACCAGCAACATCATTAGCAGTTCAACTTCACATCCTCTCTATTACATAATTCTAATTCCTTGAACTCTGTAATTAAGCTTGTGGGAATTATATAAATGCCCTCCTTTTTCACGGGCTTCAAAACTACCCTTATGAAGCAATAAAAATACCCCTCCCTATCCAAAGCCCATCAGGGGCCCATTTAAAATTCGGTGAGATTACTGAATTGCCCTTTTATATAATTAAACCAAACTTGATTCATTCATCTCATTCATCTGAGAGTTTTTAGTGGAGAGGATTTGAAAGAAACTTGATTATTCCCAAAATTTTCAAAAAATCTAGGTTTCCAATCGTGAGATAACAGAACTTTAAGAATCAACTTTCAGTGATTTAATCGTTCTTCTAAATCTATATTTCAGTGATTTAATCGTTCGATTCGTTAAATTTGAGATCTGAATTGAGTTTCTTCATCAACAACAGATTCAACCGAAAATTCTCGATCTTCAACAATATGTAATGCTGATTAGTTATTGAAGATGAGTAGAAAATTATATGATATTTGCATTTTAATTTTGTAGTTTTTAAATCTTCAATTTATAAATTCTGTTTTTTTTTTTGTTTTTTTTAAGTTGCAGAGAACGAGTTTCTGGAAGCTTTATTCTGTGTTATTTGATTCTACTTGATTGATTTGTTCATTTATTTGAATTCAAAATCGTTATTCATCTCTCAAACAGGTATTATTCAATCTTCAATCTCCAGTTTTTGATTTTTTGAATTTCTGTTGTTTTACTTTGCATAGTATGGATGAATTATTAGTAATATATTCAAGTAACATATTATGATGTTTTGTAGCTGTTCTTCTTGTTGTTGACATAGATTTTTCATAGTTGACACGAAATTTTGTACAATTTCCAGATTATTTGTATCAATATTGGTTGTTGATGCAGATTCTGGATAATTTTCTGATTATGTTTTGTTGATTGGTTTTTTATTGTGTCAACATTGGTTGTTGATGAGTTAGTAGGAGAATTATTTGGATAATACTCATTGTTTGAAGCTTAAACTCATTGTTTATATTCTCAGTTTACATATCTAACGTTCGACATTGAATATATCTTTCATGAGGGCGCAGCCAGGGTGATGTGCCATTTAATCAATTTGTATCTTAGGTTTGGTTTAGGATTTTTCTTATGATTTTATTGTTGCAGGTCAAAGATGGCTGTTGCAGGTTTTCTGTGAATTTTTTATCAAGGAGCATGTATGTTAATGTAGTTTTTCATGTTGCTGGTTCACATTTGCACCGCGGATACTGATGCGACGCGTAGTAACATATATGATGATGTTTATCTCTGTTTTTTGTATTATAGTCCTTGTTGCTGACATAGAATTTTCATTGTTGATACTAAAAATTTGTACCATATTCAGATTATTTGTATCAACATTGGTTGTTGATACAGGTTTGTTGTATCAACTTTCATTGTTGATGCAAAAAACCTACATAAATTTGTGATTATGGTAGTTATGTTTGTTTTGTTGTATCAACATTGGTTGTTGATTCAGGTTTTGTTGGATCAACTTTCGTTATTGATGCAATAACTTGGACAATTTGCTGATTATGTGTGTTGATAGCTGTTGTTTTATTGTATTAACATTGTTTTTATTAGATTTGTTGATCCATTTTGATTATTTTATTGTTGCAGGTCAAAGATGGTCGCATTTGCAGAGTTCACTTTATCCAATTTGACCTTATCGCATCTTTGTTTTGGAGTTAACTACTACTGTCAGCGAGTTGATTAGTGTGGTCAAAAAATTCTGGCCTTATATCCCTGAAGACCTCGTACTTTTTGGTTACACCGTTGATGGAATTTCACATGTGATTAATCACGATCTTGAGTTGAGGTTTTTCATTCACTATTGTATCTCCAAAGGTGATGCGGTGAAGTTTAACATCCTGTTTAATATTGTTGTTGATGATGTTCCTAGTTCTTCTTCTGTTGGTCCTTCTTCGTCATCATCAAGTTGTGTTTCAAATAATGATCTTGCTGTTGTAGAAGATTTGACTGATGATTCAGCTATGGTCATAAGGGTCCCCAAGAAGTCAGATGCTTGGGCAAACATCTTAATCGGAGTAGGGCGGTTTTTGATAATAAAATCCATTGTCGTGATAGTGTTAAGAAGTATGAATATCATAGTGGTTACAAACTTGACGTACGTAAGAGTGACAAGACACGTTACACTGTCCGATGTGTTAACCATGAAACTCAATCTTGTAATTGGAGGTTTCATGCGTCTCTATTGCCAATTCTAATGGTGTCTTTCAGTGCAAGACGTTTAACGGGGAGCATGCATGTGATTTAGCTTCTTCTGATCCAGCAAAGGTCAGGATGACAAAGTCTTTTCTAAAGGATATCTTAATTGATGAATTTCGAGCATCAAAGAAGAAAAGATCTGCGCTGGTGATGTTAAAGATTTGCTCCATCAGGAGTATGGTATTGATCTCTCGTATAGTCAGGCATACCATGGGTTACAGTTCACTAAAGAGTCTCTTTGGGGTGATGATATCAAGTCATATTCAGACTTTGTTTGGTATAAAGACTCAATTGAACATTATAATCCTGGAAGCGTCGTAAAGTTTGATTATGATGGTGATAATGGCCAGTTCAGAGGTTTTTGTTGCTTTTGAAGCTTCAATTACTTGGATTCAATAAGTACTGTCGTCCGATGTTATTTATTGATTGCACTTTCCTCACTGGGAAGTTTAAGGGAGGTCTTATGGTTGCTTCTTGGAAAACTGTAACCAAGGTATGTTTTTTAATCTTTTTCTCTTCTTTTAAGTATTAAGTGTTTCAATTTTAGTTTTCTCAATCACATGATATCCCTCGATTTCAATTCTATGAATCACATAACATTGGTCATCCCATAATCATTTGTTGTTTGATCACATAATAATTATTGTTGATGCATTATATCCTGGATTTCAAATGTTGTTTTGTTTGTCCCATTATTGCAAATATTGTTGACCCCTTTTTCTCGTATCAACTCTTGTTGTTGTTCCATTTTTGCGCAGTTGTTGATGACATAATTTCTTTTTGCAGTTGTTGATTACATAATTCCATAATTCCCACTAAATGCAGTTTTGTTGATACCATAATTGTTTGTTGTTGATCCCATAATTTCAGTTGTTGATCTCTTTTTGTAGTTGTTGATACCGTAATTTTTGCAGTTGTTGACCTCTTTTGTAGTTGTTGATACCATAATCGCAGTTGTTGATACCATAATAGTAGATGTTGATCACATAACTGCTGTTGTTGATCCCATAATTTTTGTTGTTGACCCATTAACTTGTTCATGGATATCAGTTTTTGTGTGTTACTCTTTGAATCTTTTTTTTTTTTTTTGTATTTTCTAGAGATCTTTCCAGTTGCTTTTGGTATTGTACCTTGCGAAAATTGGGATTGTTGGGAATGGTTCCTAACCAACCTTGAAGGGTATTATTAGTGAAGACCGTCCACCGACCATCATATCGGACCGTGGAGGTGGCCTTTCCAAGCATGTCCCTCTAGTCTTTCCAAAAGCTTTCCATTCTTTTTGTTTGTACCACATGAAAGGTAATGTTCTGTTCCAAAGGGTAAGAGCAGGGCAAACCGCCGTGAAGTTGTTTGAAGAGTGCTACACTGCCTTAACAAAGGAGAAATTTTTTGCCGCCGCCAAGAGTTTGAGCAATCTCAAGCTTGATTCAGTGATTGATTGGATGGTGAAGATTCCATTTGAGAACTGGGAAGCTCATGCTTTTCAAGGAGAAAGGTGGGGTGAGAACACCTCGAATATTGCGGAGAGTTTTAATAGTGTTATCAAGCATGAGAAGCGGCTCCCAGCACTAGAGCTTGTGGATTGTATTCGTGCTTATGTAATGGAGAAGAACTACGAAAGGTTGGTGTTGTCTAGTAAGTGGAATTCCAGGACTTACACCACGGATGCAAGCTAGACTCAACAAGAGGATTACCGACATTTGTCGTTTCTACAAGTTTAGAAGAGCAAGTGATAAAGTATTTGAAATAATTTCTCCCACTTTGGTAAGCATATGGTGGATTTGGATGCTAGGACATGTACCTGCAATTGGTGGAAGCATAGTTTCCTTGCACCCATTCCATGAAAGCTATGTTGCAGATTGGGAAGATTTAACCTTACAAGCACATCGGTCGTATTATACCACCGAGTACTACAAAGGTTTGTATGCTCGTCCTATCTATCCTATTCCCGACCATGAGAGGCCACCTAAAATTAATGAAGAAGGTTATGTCCTACCTCCCAATGGTGGTCGAGCGTCACCCCGGAAGGCCAACCGCTTCAAGGTATGGGGTTCTCGAGAGAAAGTTCGCAAGAAGAGGAAGTGTGGTCAGTGTGGAAGACTTGCCTTCCACAACCGTCGTGAGATGTCGTGAGACCCCCTTTGGCTCCTCCCGCACCGGTGTTTCGCAGGAGTCTAACTCCGAATGATCAACTTCTTGAGGAGAATGTTGTTCAAGTTTTCTTGGATGATTTACTATTTCTCGAACTCTTTTTTTTTTTTACCTTTTTATGCTAGTTTGTTGAATGATCAACATGGATGTTAGTTATCTTTATGCTTTTCTCTTTTTTTTTTTTTAGATTTTCTTGTGTTTTTAATGACATACATTCTCTATTATTTTGTTTAGCAATGTCATTCTTGTCGGTTTATGTCGGGTTTGCGGGTTTCTTGTTTTTTTATAGGAAAAATACTATATAAATCAGTATCAACATATCAATGTTGATGCAAGTCGGGTATCAACTTTCAATGTTGATGCCCCATTCCGCATCAAGTTCCATTTGTTGAGGCTTGCTGAAATGAAAAAATTTGCATGGTTACAAGTTAACTACTTTATCTGTGTATTCCTGCAAGCTTTTACTATGTAAATAGTATCAACATGTTAATGTTGATCCAAGTCATGGTATCAACATTCAATGTTGATACCTCTTAGTGCATCAACTTCCATTGTTGATGCCTACTGAAAAGAAAAAAATTTCATGGTTTTATCTGTATATATTCAAGTTGATACCATGAGCTGAGCATACCTGTAATTCTTACTACCAAGCCCCATTCACTTTACTTTATGTGAAACCAATCAGTTATTCATCAATTAATTTTTTGACCCATTGTTTTTTGGCATTAACTTCCATTGTTGATACCAAAAATGTATCAACTTCCATTGTTGATGCTCAATAAAAAAAAATCATGGTTTTATCTGTATTTACAAGTTAACTCCATTAGCTGATCATACCTGCAACCTGTACAAGCAACATTCATTCACTTTCATAACCAAACCATTCATTCACTTGATAATCACTTTAGTAACTAATAGTAATATTAATTGATAACAAACTAGTACTAAACACATCCTCCAAATAAAAGATGTGTTTTCAAACTAACAATTTAAATAAATTAGCAGACCTACACAGAGCAACTAAATTAGTTACCAGCAAATGTTAAACTACACCTAAGTGTGTTTGCTCTAATCTAATGGTTCAACCGAATCTTATAGGTTGATAACCTCTTCGACCGAGTCTGTAATTTCTTGTACTTGCTTACCATCTAATTCTTCAACAAAATCTTGAATGTTGACTACCTCTTCAACTGAGTCTTTAAGTTGCAAAGTTGGTTGCCATGCATTCAATTCAGATAACATTCTGGCAGTAATCTTTGCTCTCTTAGGTTTATGTTCTCATGGTATTGGACCTTGTTACCATCTCAATCCCAAAGAATCTCCACGCGTCACCAAGCACTTCATGAATAAGTGAGACGTGCATTGCGCAGTCCCAAATTCAAACTGTTCTTGCTGGTACCGTGTAATGGTCTAACTTTGTAATTACCTGTCCATCTGTCTCAACATCTTTTATACCCATTTCGTTCAGGACTGGAGTCAGAGTTTGTACCATGACATTGTATTGCTCGTTGTATCGTCTGTAGTAATGAATGGTGTTGAAGATCAACCATCTTCCACATATCAACGCAAGAAGTACCCAGTGGAAGGGTTTCCCAGTCCTATCTTGTAGACACATCGTATCATCGGTATTGCTTCATTGTCATCCACTGGGTATCTTTTCCTCAAATTTGCTGGAATCTTAGTTGATTCCACTTTCTGTATATCCCCGCTAGCTACTGCACCCCTCATTATTTGATGCATCATTTTCTTGGCAGTTAGTTTGTTTTTGACCGATAACAACAATAATTCATTCATTTGTTCATCATAATTTTATGTAACTAGTTATTCAAAAGACAAGATTAAGAGTTGTTACTTACATAAGCATTTGAATTCGAATTAAGTGCTTCTTCCCATAGTATACGGGCTTAGATGGATTTTCCATCTTCGAATTCAAAGACGGTCCGTAGTAATCAACTATTTGTTTTGTTAATGTTGATGTTGTTCATTAGAAATTGGAGATGCCTTCCAGTGACCCACTCTTCTTGTTCATTGTCGAAATAAAAGGTACACGCTTTGGTACCGCATTTGCAAAGTTTATGTTAGCTCCCCGACATTACATAACATATTAATGTTGAAGTATTATTATCTTGACATTACATATCGGTCAAATTCTAACCGCAACTTGGTTATTATCATGGCATCAACTTTCATTGTTTATGTCTATAAATACACATGCAATTTGTTTCAGAGTTACATACCATTATGTTGCTTGCTCAAAGAATGGACCAATGACCCTTTTTTCGTCCTCGGTGCAGGATTCCCGAGTTTGAGGTCTTCCCGGCTTATTCAACGGTATTGTCTCGGGTGGCGTCTCATCAACGTAATCATCAAGGAGGTGAATAATCGCATCCTCTTTTTCTTCAACACCTCCCCTTTCTTCTTTTTCCTTTTTCTGCTCGGGTTCCCGCTCCCGGTCCTCTTCTTCACATTAACTCGGAGGTGTGTATTTATCTGGCGCATTCCTTGATGACCTTGTGTTATACCTCCTTCCTCTTCCAATGACTTCATAGTGATTCCTTTGTCTCTGCGTCGCTTAGAATCATCCTCTTGGGTGGTGTCTTCGTCTTGATTGGGCCATCAATTTCATCCAATTCGAATAGAACTTTAAGGCCTTCCAAGACATTATCGTCACTGCTTTTCGGTGTAGGAGTATATTCTTTTGTTGTGATGGATCATCTTCCATCTCTTTTGCATCGAGTAGGAGTATAAATTTCAGCAGTGATCGCATCGAAGCTTGGACCACCGAAGTTTGGGGTAGTACTGCAAGGAAATAATCCGATTAGATTAACATGTAAGAGTCCTATTTAAACAGTATCAACATATCAGTGTTGACTCATTTTTTTTTGGAATCAACAATTGTTGTTGATTCTTCTATTGTTATTAAGAAGGAATCAACAATTGTTGTTGATGCTATCTCATGGCATCAACTCCTGTTGTTGATACAATTTTTTTATGTTTATCATTTCCGTTGTTGATCTATATAACATTGCGACATTAGCATTATAACCAAAAATAAAACTAGCATTTTATCTCTAAAGCATTACAACAGAATTTTATATGTTCATTTGTCATAATGAAAGAACCCAAACCGAAACTTGTATAATCAAAATTATCAACATACTTTTTCATAATCACGAGTTGCATACATTTTCAAATTGTATAATCACAGCTTGTAGGGACATTACGATTTCTCCGGAAGTATAGCCTTAATTGGAGGAGTTGAATAAACAAGTACATCTCCCACCATCTCCACTTCTTCCATGTTTGTTCTCTTTTCTTCATTATCATCTTATGTCAGTTGAGCTGTTTTACCAATATCTGCAATCACATTAGCAATCTGTAGATTCACTTCCTCATTTGAGTCTGCAACCACATTAGCAATCTCGGATTCACTTTCTCATCGAGTTACCGTATCGGAACCACATTAGAAATCAAGATTTGCTTCCTCTTGTCTTCTTTTTTCTTCTTTTCCTAAAGCACGTCCCATCCTCCGCCTTGCCAATAAATTTGGGTCTATTTGTACATTGACATTCAATCCACTACGATAACCCTTTTAAAGCTTTTCGCAAATCGGTTTCACCTCCATCCGAAAGTGATGGTGCCATTTGACTTGATTCTTCTTCTTCTTCTTCATTCAAGTCATCTTCATCCCGCTTTTCGCTTAAGGTTTCAACTCGGTTTCCATCTCGACTTGATCCGATTTCTAGATGGTTCTTCATTTAAAGCAGTCTCAATCATAGCATTGATTTCCTGTTGAGTACTCTCTGACGTTTCTCTTGCTTTTTTGAGATTTTTCTCCTTTTCTTCCCATTGCTTCACTTCTATAGCAATTTCATCAAGTCTTGCTTTATCCTCAGGCTTCAAATGCATCATGTCCTTGTTGTTGTCAATAAGTTTCTTCATGAATATTATGTTGCTCATTGATTTAGTCGCTTGCCCCCTCCTTTCATATGTTATCTCCTGGTTGTCAAGTAGAAGATTAATGTTTTCCTCTATCAGATTCTCATTCCTATGCCTCTCTACTTCCAACTGGCGTGCTGGTGCTAACATGTCTATCAAATACATCTCTTCTTCTGTTACCGGATCAACAACATCTTCATGAACCTGCAAATCGACATAAAAATACAGTTAGCATAATATTTTTTTCCAACTTTATAACCATAATATATCTTTCACGAGGGGCGTAGCCCCCGAGTGATTTGCGACACTAAGATTGAACTACATGTTAGATATGATGTCAACTACCATTGTTGACACAAAATAGAATGTGGCAGATTTAAATTTCTGTGTAAACATTTGTTGTTGACTCCAAGAAATTGTATCAACTTCTATTGTTGGTACACAAAATATATATTTTTAATTATATTCATTTTTGGGTCAACTTCCATTGTTGACATAGATTCAATAAATGTGCAAGTATAATCTGTATACATACAAATGCTCCCTAAACTGGTATCAACTTCCATTGTTGACACAAGTATAGTTGTTATAATCAGTACACATTTGTGTATCAACTTCATTTTGTTGATACACTAACTTTGTTTGTTGACTCCCTAAACTGGTATCAACTTCCTTTTGTTGACATGATAAAAAGTGAAATCTATTTGAAATATAAATTGAGTAAACAAATATGTTACCTTACGAGTGAACCAAGTCATGTCCATGGTATCTCCACATTTCCCTTGAAATTGTTTTACCAGTTCTTTGCAGATTGCGTATGGGATCCATCTCATGAATCTTGGTGTTGCGGTTTCAAAATTTGTCCTCTTTGCGACGAAGTTTTCTGTATGTTCGCAGAACCATTACTGCATACAGAGAATCAATGAGGTTAGTTTGACGTACAGTATGCATTTTACTATTTTCAAAAATAAACATTATATTAAATGAACTTTTCTTTTTTTTTTACCTAAGAGAATTGTGCAACAGAACACTTCCATTCTTTCCTTTCGCTTTCCAATGTATTTAAGCGAGATAGGTTACTATGTGATCTGGCCATGACACTTTCTCCATGTTCAAAATATAAGGAAGCCAATTCTTTGCAAGTCTGTTGCACCAGAATCTGGGAAGAAGACAACTCGCGCACAACCCACATAGCAAATAGTCTCACAAAATGCCGTGGGTCGATCGATCCTCACGCAGCCTTTTAGTTTGCGCTCAATTTTAGACTTCTTTATTTTATCACTCTTATGTTCTTCTTCCCCTGCTCCGAACTTGTTCTTAAACCATGTAGTGACTACAAGCATCATTTTTTTCTTCAAAGAACCTCTTCAACTCCTCACTCGATGACCCTTTTTATCTTGAAGATTAATGAAAAGTCTCGTTGGCTCTATTTTGCACCGATAAGAAGTTTTCTTTTTCCAAACCCGAATATCTTCTTTTCTTTATCGAATGCTCCAATAAGTAGCCGTATTGCCAGGACGATTTTGACTAGCCACTTATCATTTGTTGCATCGATCTCTTTTCCTGTGTAGAATGGTCTTATAAATTCCCAGAATACACATTCCTTTAGTGCTTTTCCATTCTTGTTATCTCCTCCTACTTCAAACAGCTTGTATAGAAAGTTGCACATTTCGATCATTGGTATCAGACATGATTTGAACTTCGTTTCGCTCTTCCTACTTCGACCTGCATACACGCAACTCATTCATTTATTTTTATATTTAATATAAAAATGAACTTAACTATATTGCAGCATAGAACTCAAATAAAAAATAATGTATAAAGTTTTACCCGTTTGTTCTTCCTCTCGTTTCGCCTTTCGCGGCTACTTGTTGTTGTTCTCGATTCTCAATATGATTCTTCATCCTCTCGAATCATCTTCAACCTCCAGCTTTTTCTTTCCTTTACGTGCTTCGCTTGTTGTTCATTGTTCTTCTTCTTCTTTCCATTTGCTTCCTCTTCCCGGTCATTCTTCTTATTGGTCTCCTCTTTCTTTTTGTTGCTTTATTGTTTGACTTTCTTGTTCCGATTCGTCTTCTTCCGAATCTACTGGGTTCTTCATTTCGCCGCTTCTTTCTTCTTTTAACAGCGTCTTGCTCTTTATCAACCAACAACTGCTTGTTCACTCTCTTCTTTTTAGTGGCTACATCTTTATTACTCTGTTGTGAATTATCTTCTTCTGTACTCTTCGGATTTACCCTTGGTGATCTTCTCACTCCTTTCATCTATTTTTAAAACAGCATTAATTTTGTCATCATTCAATAATCACAACATTTTTAAAACAGCATTAATTTTGTCAGCATCTGTTGTTGATACCATCAAGTGGTATCAACTCCTGTTGTTGACAACAATCTACTTGTATAATTCCTGTTGTTGATATCGTCAAATGTTATCAACTTCTATTGTTGATACCAGCAAATGGTATCAACTCCTGTTGTTGACAACAATCTACTTGTATAATTCCTGTTGTTGATACCATCAAATGGTATCAACTTCTATTGTTGATTCCAGCATATTCTATAACCAAAATAGTTATTACATGACATTATTTGGTAAGTTATTAGTTTTATGTTCTGTCATTCATTTATAATCACTAACAACAATTACCATATAGTCTTAGACACTAGTTTCATTACCATATAGTCTTAGACACTAGTATTATATCTCTAGCTTCATTCATTCAACAAGTAACAAGTTCATGTCTTATTCATTATTTATACCTCATAAGCAGGATATCAACTCCTATTATTTCACCTCATCTGTTAGCATCAACAACTGAAACATCGACTCCTATGCTTATTCATTTTAATTTCACAGAACCCAACATCATACATACAACAAAGCATTTCAAGGCATTTTCATGTATCAACAAAGCATTTCATGGTATCAACAAAGCATTTCAGTGTATCATCAAAGCATTTCAGGTCATCAACAAAGCATTTGACCTCATAACAAGGATATCAACTCCTATTTTATCACCTCATCTAAAGCATCAACAATCGAAATTGGATATCAACATCGACTCCTATGCTTATTCATTTGAATTTCATATAACCAACATCAATCGAAACTGGAATTTAAGTTATCAACTCTAATTGTTGATATCATACATACAACAAAGCATTTTAGGGTATCAACTCTAATTGTTGACCCCATATATTAACATCAACAACAACTGAAAGTGTGACTAATTGAAGAAATTATTTCTTACCTCTTTCATTTTAAACTGCAACTTCTGAAAACTCAAAATCAACTTCTAACCTAAAATCAAAATCAATGAATTAGATTCAAAACTAAGTTCATACCAAGTTAAATCAAACACATAAGAAGCAGGAATTGGTCATAAATCGTACATGCAACAACATTTTTTCTCGTAAAAATAAATCTGAATTTCTAAAACCTAAGAAATCTATTTCAAAATGTTAAAAAAACATCATCTAAGGAAAATCTCCATCAATACGAGTAAGTAGAAGATGATAATCATGTTTACCTCTTTCAATTTTGTATTTGAATCTTCAAAATCAAGTAAAACCTAATTTTCTATCATTTCTTCTTTGATTTCTCGGATTATTCAAATCGAAAATGATGAAAACGAAATCGATTCATCGAGACTGAAATCGGATTATATATAGGTTGACGGTTTCTTATTCGACGGTTTTGAATTTCAAAATCTCAGCAGTTTCAGTAACTGCACGAAGGAGAAGAAGGGGAGAGATGAAAGACGTGAATTGTTTTGAAAACGGCTACTGCACTAAATGAGTCTCCAACGTTAAAACCCTCAAATATATTGAGGGGCAAAATCGTAATCTGACAATCCGGATATTTTAGGGGAGGGTATATTTATTTTAGGGGAAGGGTATTTTTGTTGGGCCTCTATTATAGGGGTATTTAATTAATGTACCCATTAAGCTTTACAGCTAATCATACCCAAATCACCAATTCTTCTTCTTTCCAGTACCATTCAATTGATCCCCAATTATAAACTCCAACCCTAATTTACAAAATCCTTAATTCTCAATTTGAACAGCTCAGAACCAAAATTAAACCCCACATCAATAACTCAAATCCAACACTACTGCTCAATTCATCAGCTTCATCTGAACTACCTGATTTAGGAACCCTAGCTCATCACCTTCAATTCATCTCTACCTTAACCGAAACTCAAATTCCTAAAGGACCCAAAATTAAACCTGATACAACTCTTTCTACCCTATTTAACAACAAGCCCATGAAATAAAACACCAACACAAGCTCAATTCATAAGGGAAATCAATCAAAACAGAAACCCTAAACTCAATCTCTGATTTACCTTTTCCGTTGAGTTTGAGATCGATTCATCAACAGGACAGCCTCAGAACTTCCATTAAACCTCAATCAACTATACCCAATCTCCAATCAAGTCTACATCAATTAACAGCAGCCCTAACTTCGATTTACAGAAGCAACTCTATAATCTCCTTCCCGTGCTCAAAAAACCACATCACTATCACCTTCGTCTTGAACTAAACAATCTAACAAGCTTCTTAAGAACAACTCGCAAGGTTTAACTCAATCTTTTTGAATTGAATTCGACAGAGGAAGAACATAAGAAGAAGGAGATAAGAAGAACGAAGAGAGAAGAAGAAAAGAGAAAATGAATTTCTCTTCGACACGTTTGGGAGGTGATAAGGCCAACAAAAATGATTAAGGAACCCATGAAAAGGATAAGGGCAGCCAGGCGATTTAGATGCAAAAACGATTATTTTACCATTCTCACTAATCTGATAATAACTTATTCGTCCGGTATCCGATTGACACGTTTGAGTAGTCTATCTCGCATAACTTTTCGAGACCTATCTAGTGATACTAATTTCGTAACTAGATCGTTGTTAGATTAATTTCTATTAATTAACGTTCGTCTCTAATTAATCGGGTCAATAACGGCTTAGTCTTTTCATGACTGGTCTAATAGCGTTGACGAGCTACATTCTCCCCACCTTATATCATTTTCGTCCTCGAAAATTGATCCACCATATAGTCTTCCAAAACTCCCCACCTTATAGAGAATTATT
The DNA here is from genome assembly GCA_023531295.1 of Papaver armeniacum. NCBI lineage: Eukaryota > Viridiplantae > Streptophyta > Magnoliopsida > Ranunculales > Papaveraceae > Papaver > Papaver armeniacum. The sequence continues at coordinate 16,800 of JAJJWW010014475.1, forward strand.
ATCTCTCAACCAAATGCAAGTATTGCTCATACTTACAAATGCGAGTAAAGAAAACAACTCATTTTAAAATGAGTTCAAAACCACAAGAAATGAAACACAACCCTATATGGCTTTCTACAACTAGAATCTATAATTTGTAGCTCTAAGTTCAATAGACTAATTTCTATTTCATAATATGATTTTCTCTAAGCTCATTATGGTGAATTTGATTCTAACATATAAGTATGTCTAAGTTCTCTGCGCTAAAATTATAGTCTAGTATTTAATAATTTTCTTAATTTAGTGTAGTGTATCCATATAACTAATTCCAAATTTGATTTCACGTAAATCTCTAATATCCGATATTTTAACATTCTTGTTATACAATATATAAATTTTCATATATTAACTACGCTAAATTTTCTATTAACATAACTATTGAAATATTATTATCTATAAAGTGTTACTATTTTTTACTATCTTGATTATTATCGTTATTGATTTGTTGAATAGTCCAGTTCGTACACTAAGTCTTAATTTTCTAAATATAACTCTACATTCACGTAAAGATCAACATAATTGATTTTATTTATTCATATTGAGTCCGTATACTATAAGTCTTGTCAAATAATAGTGTTGGTAACTTAATATTATTATAATTTGTGAAAAGGCGAGGGTACCCAAATATACCTCAAGCTAAAACTTTTCATACCTATAAGTCCTTTCTCCGAAAGTGATTGTCTATGGACTGAGTCGAGACAATACAACTAATCGGTTCACACTTCATGTGATTGTCTATGGATACGGTATCGAGACAATGCAACAACGAAGTATGTTTACTTGATACAAAGGTTCGGACTTAACCAAATACAATAGGATTGCTTATCAAGTAAATAGGAATTAACGTTTGTGTAATTTAATTTAATTATAATAAAACAATTATAATGCGGAATATAAAAGTAAATGACATAGCAAGATTTTGTTAACGAGGAAACCGCAAATGCAGAAAAACCCCGGGACCTTGTCCAGAATTAAATACTCTCAGGATTAAGCCGCTACACAAAATTACACCTAACTTCGTATAGTTGAGACCAGGTAACTAACCCTATAGTTCACTTAGTTCCGTCTGTATTCCCACGCCTCCGACTTGTGAATAAGTCACGTACTTGGAACAATTCCTTTGGTTCGTATTCCAAACAGTAAAGGAACAACAAATTTTTTTGGTATCAACTCTATTCAACCAAGTGATATGAGTCGGACAAAGGCTCTTCCGTTTATCTTAACATAAACTCCTTCGTCGGGTCCTTAGATCTATCTTATGTTCAATCAACCTAAGGTAATCGTTTAAGATTAAGCCAACAACACCTTTAATCCGAAGAATCGTGTTGATGCCGATCTACTTAATTAATCAATCTAATCTACCACAAGGATAAACCGATTATTAATTGGATCCTCTTTTACCCAAACAAGTATTGTGCACACCAAAGATTATAAAAGCCAAGTCAGATCTTCAATATATTCTTTGTCTTCAAATCTTCTTAAATCTTCAATAAAAACTCGCACACAATCACTTGAATCTCTTGTGATCAATCACGCACAGAACGGAGTCTATTAACAATGGATTATCACAAGATCGTCTTTAGAACTAACAATAGTGTAAAGATCCCTATCGAAACTCTGAACTAGTTTAAGTGAATCTTATATCAAAAGAGAAGATTCTCAAGAATAAACAAACTAGGTGCAATCAGATTTCAACCACCGTTAGTCAATCAAATCAATCGAAAACAAAGATAAACCGCAATTATCTAGTTTCCCACCAACGGGTCGTGCTAGAGCTTCTCAATGCCAAAGAAGACTTTAAACTGAGCGGCCGTAAGAGATTTCACCTGATTAGATTACTCTCCTCTCCGATAGGCGGCTACACCAGTAACAACAACAAAAGAGTAAATCTGTTGTTACGAAGGATTAGTTTGCTAGAAAGGCAAACTTCGTGTATTTATAGACAAGGAAGTTTGGGCACCAAGGAATTTCCAAAACCGAAAATATTCTCAATATATTCATTAAAGCACAAATTCGGTTTCCATAATTCCTGGAAATGCTCTGTCCAAAAATAACGATCGAAATCTCTCGGAAAATCTAATTAGTAAATGCACCTTACTAATTCTGTAATTTCCCTACAAAATGAAATTAATAACCTTAATTAAAAGATTCTTAACTTACCTATGTTTCGATCCTGGGTTTCTCTTCCCTTAGCCGTTAAGGAATATCTTTGAACAATTATAGAAATAAACATTCACAGCACGTGTTCAATGTTTGTCGACATCTTTACTTTGTAAGTTCTCTTTCACACTTACAACCTTGAAACCGATTTGCCACACTTCCAAACAAGTTTAGAATTGGTTCATCTGACTTTCAAGAACTATGTGATTGATCAAACCAACATTCAATCACAATCATGGGTTTACGGTTCTACCAAAACAAGTTTCGGTTCTACCTCCATGTGACTACTATGCATAGTCACACTAGCTTCCCAAAAGTTCAGTTGACTAGGTACTAGGATCGGTTCCCCACATATATATGGTATCTAACTTATATGTGTTGCACATGTCCATAGGATCGGTTCCCCTTTCTCGCTATAAACCTTGTTGCACCCCATACAAGGATCGGTTCCCTTTGATGTACCGCACCCCTTACTAGGATCGGTTCCCTTTCCTTACTAGGATTGGTTCCCTTTCCCTTACAAGGTCGACATACAAAATCCGATCATACCACGGGTGATTACTTAAGATTGGTTTTACTAATAAAAGTTATACCAATACATAAGTCAGGCCTTTGTGAATAGTTCTACCAAGAACACAACAAGTTGTGAGTGGTTATACTCTATCACACATATTGGTTGTTCATAAGATAAGCAATGAATAACAAAACCAATAACACCTGGAAATTTCCTTTTCGGTCCACAAACAAGTTTATGAACTTACTTCCTTAGAACACATGTAAACATTGTTCCCTAGGATGAAATCCTCACCTCATACCCATACATAACCACAATAGCATTCAAATGATTATGGCGATGTCTTATCTACAAAGTTTAATGGTTAAGCAATAATCCTCGTATTGTATTCCTTAATACTATGTCTATCTAGAGTTCAAATATGCTTCGCAGTTATGTTTTCAATATGCACGACTTGAAAAATACGTTAGGGAATGAAACAGTTCAAGTCAAATATCACTAACCTCAAGTGGAAGGATGATTGTTGTCGTTGTAGATCCTTGCTTCTTCACATCTTCAAGTCTTCGCAATACTTGTAATGTCTCATATCCTAATACTTTCAAGCTAACCTATACGAAGTTTAACTCTAGTACATAATCAAGCGACTCTTAACATGAGTTTTGATTCACTAAAATATGACAACCAAACTTGACATACCAGCGCTTGGTGGGTTCAACCGAGCCATGCTCTAACAATCTCCCCCTTTTTCAATTTTAGTGACAAAACTCTTACATCATATGGATAAACAAATTACAATAATTCATTACACATCCGCTTGATTCCCGATTCAACAAAGACAGTGAAACTCGCTTTACATTCAATCCTTGAAAATATCGTTGTTGACATTATAATAACAAAGCTAATACTCCCCCTAAGAAAGATAGGTAGATATTCAATCCGCACGTCTTTGTTATACCATTCATATGACATGTTACTCCCCCTTAGTCCGTGCTTTCACTCTTTCGTTAGATAAAAACATTCAAGTACCAATGTCCTTTTCCCTAGCGATGCCAATCAATATAAAATATCAATGCCAGCATCACCTGTTTACTCCATATATTTCTCCCCCTTTTTGTCACAAAAATGACAAAGAAACGAAAAAATAAAGGACAACATGAAAAGAATCTTACAAATCTCGAATAGACTTGCAAACTGTAGAGTTAGGCACGAGGGTTCCACACATCATGTTTCGATAACCAATATCAAAACCGAAACTACAAGAAGTCTTATTTTGATATATTACCAAGGAAACAATTGTCCAAAACAATTTTTTCCAATTTAGTTTAGCAAACCAAAAAACAACTAAGCATATTTGTTCATTTGCTAAACCAATTGTTCAAAAACAACCGCTTAATTCGATAAGACCAAAATAAAGATTAAACTCCATTTTTCTCATCAGGTTCTAATTATCCATAAACTTAGACCTTTCAATTTTAAACAAGACAGGTACTAGGTTAGTTAACTAGCATTTCTTGTTTAGGCATTCGATTAAACTTGAATAACCGAAACCTCCCTTCGATAAGTCTAACTAAGATCAGAATTAACTTAAAGACAAAGAAGATATTGAAGATCCGACTTGGGTTTTATAATCTTTGGTGTGCACAATACTTGTTTGGGTAAAAGAGGATCCAATTAATAATCGGTTTATCCTTGTGGTAGATTAGATTGATTAATTGAGTAGATCGGCATCAACACGATTCTTCGGATTAAAGGTGTTGCTGGCTTAATCTTAAACGATTACCTTAGGGTGATTGAACATAAGATAGATCTAAGGACCCGACGAAGGAGTTTATGTTAAGATAAACGAAAGAGCCTTTGTCCGACTCATATCACTTGGTTGAATAGACTTGATACCAAACATATTTGTTGTTCCTTTACTATTTGGAATACGAACCAAAGGAATTGTTCCAAGTACGTGACTTAGTATAAACTGTTTTGCCCATAACTTCTTCGTCCGAACTCGGAATGACCTCATTCTTTTTGCGTTGTTTTCGCAATTCAATTATCTACAAGATAGAGGTAATTTCAATACTTGATTTTATTTTGAATATTTATGGTGTATTGCAAATTGGATTTATGGGATGTTTGATTTTGGTTTTGCTACCTTAATATTCGATCTCATATATTGTGAACCCTCATGGTTTGGGTGACTTTTTGATTTAGCGGGATTAAGTTCTAGCCCTAGTAGGTAGGATTTATCAAAGGATTATGAGGGGTTCTGATAGAAACAATATGTTGAATCGGTTTTGGTTTAGCATAAAAGCATATGTGTTTCGACGGTTTTCAACTCTTGCTTGCAATTGTTAAAACAGGTTTTCAACCTTTCTATGGTAAAGGTTGAAGTGTGTTGTTATTCTTTTGTTTACGCATAAAGGATGACAACGTGGTGATATTTCGATATCAATTCTCCCTGGACGAAGATGTTATCATATGGGAGAAGTGGATGCAAAATTTGAGGTAAAAATCTTGTTAGTTAATTATTTTCCTATTTAAGAAAAGCTTGAGTTTATATTATATATATATATATATATTTGTTGCTTTTGCTTAACGAAATTTAGGTTCAATTGATATTTATTCCATGTTGTGTGTGTGGATGTGTGATTCAATTGGTTCCTGTTAAGAAAAACTATTGTTATCTTGCTTTATTGTATGGTATCAATTGTTTAGGCATACAAAATTACGGTGCAATTGCGGTGCTTATAATGTCTATGTTGTTTCAATTGCTTCCGGTTGAGGTGAATAATTATGCAAGTTGATTTATTTTGGTTTGTATGAATTATTTATGGCTTAACGAAATAATATGCGTACTGGATGAGTTGTTTAGTCCAATTTCTTAAATCTTCAATAAAAACCAGCACACAATCACTTGAATCTCTTGTAATCAATCACGCACAGAACGGAGTCTGTTAACAATGGATTATCACAAGATCATCTTTAGAACTAACAACAGTCTAAAGATCCCTGTCGAACCTCTGAACTAGTTTGAGTGAATCCGATATCAGAAGAGAATATTCTCAAGAATAAACAAACTAGGTGCAATCAGATTTCTACCACCGTTAGTCAATCAAATCAATCGAAAACAAAGATAAACCGCAATTAATATCTTTGAACAATTAAAGAAATAAACATTCACAGCACGTGTTCAAAGTTTGTCGACATCTTTACTATGTAAGTTCTCTTTCACACTTACAACCTTGAAACCGATTTGCCACACTTCCAAACAAGTTTAGAATTGGCTCATCTGACTTTCAAGAACTATGTGATTGATCAAACCAGCATTCAATCACAATCATGGGTTTAACGGTTCTACCAAAACAAGTTTCGGTTCTACCTTCATGTGAGTATTGTGCATTGTCACACTAGCTTTCCAAAAATTCGGTTGAATAGGTACTAAGATCGGTTCCCCACATATATATGGTATCTAACTTATATGTGTTGCACATGTCCATAGGATCGGTTCCCCTTTGCCTAAAAACGTGTTGCACATGTCCATAAGATCGGTTCCCCTTTCTGCTATAAACCTTGCTGCACCCCATACAAGGATCGGTTTCCTTTGTGATGTACTGCACCTATTACTAGGATCGGTTCCCCTCTCCCATATTTGGTCAGACACACAAACCCGATCATACCACAGGTGATTACTTAAGATCGGTTTTACTAATAAAAGTTATACCAATACATAAGTCAGGCCTTTGTGAATAGTTCTTCCAAGAACACAACAAGTTGTGAGCGGTTATACTCAATCACACATATTGGTTGTTCATAAGATATGCAATGAATAACAAAACCAATAACACCTGGCAATTTCCTTTTCGGTCCACAAACAAGTTTATGAACTTACTTCCTTAGAACACATGTAAACATTGTTCCCTATGATGAAATCCTCACCTAATACCCATACATAATCACAATAGCATTCAAATGATTATGGCGATGTCTTATCTACAAGGTTTAATGGTTAAGCAATAAACCTCATATTGTATTCCTTAATACTATGTCTATCTAGAGTTCAAATATGTGAGCTTATGTTTTCAATATGCATGACTTGAAAGATACGTTAGGGAATGAAATAGTTCAAGTCAAATATCACTAACCACAAGTGGAAGGATGATTGTTGTTGTTGTAGCTCCTTGTTTCTTCACATCTTCAAGACTTCGCAATACTTGTAAGGTCTCATATCCTAATACTTTAAAGCTAACCTATACGAAGTTGACTCTAGTACATAATCAAGCGACTCTTAACATGAGTTTTGATTCACTAAAATATGACAACCAAACTTGACATACCAACGCTTGGTGGGTTCAACTGAGCAATGCTCTAACCGCTATCCCCAAAGTCCACTGTGTAACTGGATATCGAAGCGCTTGCATATCAATTTCTATCCAACTGAACCACCAAGTAGTAGCGCACTCAAGGTGTAATCCAACCGGAAGCTTTAAGTTATGTGAACTTCGATTGATCCTACCAGTTAGACTCTTAGCGCAAGGTCCACTTACTAGTGTTGTCTTCACACACGATTTCTCCTGATTCCCTCTGCGAGGTTTCACGTTCTTTACTTTTGTAAGGATCATTCAACAATTACACGGATATCCTAACCCTTTACTAGCAATAGAATGATCAATAGATTAATCCAATTGTACACTTGAACAATCTAGAAATCAATCATAAATCCTAATTATAGTGAAAACAAACGATAAGATGATAAAACTCTGAATATATTTGTATAATAATGTAGCATTACGCTAGAGCATTGAATTCATCCTTAATCAACAAAAGTTTAGCTTCTCATGATTACACAATTACCCGGTTTCCCCCTAAAGGGGTAAACCCTAGAATATTTTATGAAGAACAAAAGTATAATATGAGATGAGATGAGATATTTGATATGTGTAGAGATGTGATATGAGAGGTAGAATTGTGTCTCCCAAGGTGTCTAGATCTCTTCTTAATGTCTTGAGGGTCTTCTTATATAGTGCTCACATGATCTAGGGTTTAGAACCCGTTCGGGGACCGCGTATTCCTTGATTTAGAAGCCCAAACTTTTGCCAAACACCTTAGTTGCGGTTGGGTTCAACTGGCCGTAACTCGGACAAGAAAATAGTGCTATACTCCCATAGTTACGGTTGGGTCCGAGTCTCTTTGGATACTTTTTTTTTTTGTCTTTCGTCATTTCGGCCATAACTTCTTCATCCGATGTCCGATTGACCTCCTTCTTTTTGGGTTGTATTCATATCGTCGTCCTCTACAATATGGCAATACCCAAATATTCATATCTCTTCACTTTATTTTACGGTTGGGTTGGACCTAGCCGTAACTCCTTGTGCAAATTGTAGTAGAAATTCATCTCTTTTACGGTTGGGTTTGGAGATGCTTTTCCCAACCATAAATCTTCCTGGAACTTGTATCCAAGAGTTGTCTTTGCACCTTACAAATTCTTCTTTTCATGCGGGAATGAACTCATTTCCTCTTCTTGGCTCCTTTAAACTCCATTTCCATTGATTTTGGATGATTCACCTGATATGACACATAAACTCAAAAGTAATCATAAAAACAAGTGATATGCAAGAATTATAGCTCAAACAAGTATGGAATTGACACTCTAAACATCTAAATTAAGCACTTATCAGTGGGAAACATATTTATTCAATCATATAGACTTTTCTGTGTGAGACAGATTTGTCTATCAAGTCTTCGACTTTGGGTCGTAGCAACTATTGGTTGTGGGTGAGATCAACTAAGGGAATCAAGTGCGTAGTATCCTGCCGGGATCAGAGACGTAAGGAGCGCAACTGTACCTTGAATCAGTGTGAGATTGATTACGGTTCAACTACAGTCCAGTGCGAAGTTAATTGGTAGTAGGCTAGAGTCGGTAGCGGCTTAATACAGTGTGGTGTTCAATCTGGACTAGGTCCCGGGGTTTTTCTGCATTTGTGGTTTCCTCGTTAACAAAATTCCGATGTCTGTGTTATTTCTTTTCCGCATTATATTTTGTTATATAATTGAAATATCACAGGTTGTGCGTTAAGATCAATCAATTAGAATATCCAACCTTTGGTTGTTGATTTACATTGATTGACACTTGAACATTGGTCTTTGGTTACGTTCAAGTTGTTTCACATAATAATCAGGCTCACGAATTTCTATATGTTTTATTTGCTGATTACATTGTGAAACAGTGATATTAAACTCTTTGATATACTTTACTCGAGATTGAGTCTGACTGTCTAGTTGAATCTCTAGAAAGTGTATTGGAGTAAGTCATCTCAGATTTCCAAACGAATTGTTGGGTGTGGTTGTTAGAACCCCGCATTTTCAAACCCCAATTCCCCAGCCACTGGACCAAGATAACCACCAATACTGCTCCTACCAACAAATCCATAACCAGAAATCTCAGGGTTTCCTTTAGAAGCTCCATCACAACATATGAGCACTTAATTGAATGCAGGGAACCTAAAGATGCATTCTTTAACTTCAGATGTACCAACTTTCACTCCTTTAATACCAAATGCTATCAAAATGTTCATATCATATACAACACCTCTGATTTTACCCTTCATCCTTACACTGCTTTCTTTTGTAAATTGCATTACTCTCTGTTTGAATTTCACCGCATTTGGTTTCTTCATCATAACATCTTATATTTCTAGCAAACCAGAGTTCCACCATTACAAAGTAAAAGCACTTGTATACCAAATTTCTCTCACTGCTGAACTTTTCCCTTGGACACACTTCAATACTTCCATGAAATTAGAAGGATTCAAGAATTTAAATATTCCACCTAGCCAATCCCAAATTTATTCACTAAAATCAAAATACCACAGTATGTGATCCATTGTATCATGTCCATTCCCACATAGATAACATTTGGAAAGTGTGGAATCCTTTCTTTCTATAATTCTCCTTTGTTGCACATGCTCCTCTAAGTTTTTCCAAAAATTAGTTGAAATACAAGGATGTATAGTGGAATTCCATACCTGTTTTGCCAAAGAAACACAAGGATATTTTTTCCTGATGAGCTGCACTGCATTACTTACTGTTGTTAGAGCATTGCTCGGTCAAACTCGCATGCGTTGCTATCTCAAGCATGTTTGTCAATGTTAGTGATCAAAACTATAAGTCTTGATTTCTAGCCTATTTATAGATGTCTCGGACTAGGACATAGATAGTGTAGTTGAGCTTAGATTTCACAGAGTTCATCATTTGAAGACGAAGAAACTACTAAGGGGAGCTTGTGGAACTTCTTCGACAAAAGGTATGTGGAAACTTGAACTCATCTATCACTTGGAAAGTCTATTTCTACTATCTCCTATATTGAGACATAAGTCGTGTTAAGATATAGTTTTCTCTATACACATTTGAGATTTCGAGCTGAGTATATCTCGCTTACATATTTCTCGAAATATGTGTTGGTAAGCTTTCGCTTCGACCAAGTTCATCTTATATCATGAGAAAATTGCCGAGTAACATCTTACATGGTTGGTGTGATACAATCATTTGATGTAGGCTTGGAATGTTTCGATAATGATTATTTCAATATCTTGAAAATTGCTTTGATGTTAATAGTGTGTGAAAACAGCTATTGTCATTATAGAAGAATGTTTCAATGATTGAAATAAAGAGTTGATAATGTAACCATGTTTGGATATAAGCATATATAGTGTGTTCGCTCATTAGTGTATAAATCCATAAAACGGGAGCCAAGAGTATGCATATGTGTATACGAAATTAATGAAGGAGACAGGTTAAGTATGCGTACCCGTACGTATACTGGCGGAAGTTCTCGAACCGAGAATTTCTGCTGAGTTTGGTTTTTGACAAACTCTTAACTAGTCACCTAAAGTATGCGTACCCGTACGCATACTATCGGAAGTTTTCAAACCGAAAATTTCTGCTGAGTTTGGAAACTTAATAAACTCAAAATCCCGTTGCTTAGGTACGCATACCCGTACGCATACTTAAGCTGGTTACTTTGTCAAATCGGTCAATTCATGAACTTAAACATTTAAATCATGAGGAATGCAATCTTTGCAAACCGTGGTGATGGGTCGGTAGACCGACTTTGTTTTACCGCAAGTGCACGGTGTCAGAAAGAGCACACAAAAGCAAGTACGGTTCGTTCCCTCAAGGAGTGTAAAAGCTACTAATCAATATCAAGGACTAACCAAAATTCAATATTTCAAGGATTGTTGTACTAAGAGAATGAATTAACGGGTAAATAAAGCAATTGTATAAAGATTGTAATCAAGGATATGGAAGTATTAGGGCTACGGAATCCGTTGTAGGCTATGTGTACTTATGTTCTATCACAAGGTCTCAAATTTACTCATGCGAAGTGGCAAACCTAGCTACTAACACACAGAAGATATTTCTTAAAGGATCATAGACAAGAGTTATCATAAAAGATAGTTTGTTCTCAACCTAAAAGGTAGATATCCTAAATACTAAGCATACAAGGCATACATAGTCTTGGAATAATCATAAAACAATTGATACCTAGGTTAATAGGTTATAGATGGAATGATGTTCTAGAATTATACAGGGCATAAGACATGAAAAACTCTTAAAACAATCAACCTCTTTTGAGAAACACAAACATGGAATTAAGTTCTTATTTTTGAAACCATTGTTTAAGAACACAAGCACTTTAACCTACAAGTTCATCCTTCACCCTAACAAGGTATTTAGCTAGACATAGTTTTGATCAAAGCCATAGAAAATGATAAAGAGATTGTTAAGCTAAGCATATGAGTAACAGAAAGCAAAATAGCTAACCCTAGTTTTCTTCCCTGTAAAACAGGGAGTTCCTTCCAGTCCATATCGCTGGCTATTTGTAGGCGCGGCAAAGACCCCTAATTGGACCATTCCAGTAAACTCCAAAGGCCCCAATCCACTAACTAGCCCAGTCCAACATCTCAGCACCACTAGCCACGACCATTTTAGACCCACTGAACTGATGCAGCCAACACCAGCATCATCATACAAATCACCACCACAGGTTACCCAGCTACCATCATCAATTGCAATCAGGCAGTACCACCGTCTTCACCTGTTGTTGCTGCTGTGTTTGTTCTCAGGCGAGAACATTCAAGTGCAGAATCGCAAACAACCACCACGACTAACACCAGCTTGAGAACTCGCTGCCATTCATTACCTCGGCCAACTGAACTTGAATCTCGATCCGACACCAAGCCAAATCATCACCAGTTGCTATCTTAAATTTCACCATGGAATTCATCTCAGGCCTTCATCCTTGTTCACTCTATAAACTCTCAGCTCATGCCATGAAAACGCTTCACTTATGCCCAATTTCAGATCACGGCAATTCACAATTCCATGTTGCTGTTGAATCCCTTTCTGCAACTGAGTTTCAGCCTTTAAACTTATTCAATTTCATCTTCATTCGCATCTGAAACGCCCCACGTTAACTGAATTCAATCAGCTTCAGTCAGTCCACCTAAACACAGCTACAACCATCAACTTCCAGTTCCTTGCTTCAATTCAGAACACTCATTACAGCAACACCTTTCCTTTCTGCATTCCTGCCATCTAAGCTCTCAGCCATCACTTCCAGCTGCCGCACAATAGCCAATGAACTGCCAAGACTCAAATCTGTTGACGCTGTTGATATCTCCGTTCTGCTGCTACCTAGTAAACTCTCCCACTACCAGCACCTTCTTTAACTGAATCGTTTCCCAACTCTCGCCACAACAACAACCCCACTTCCATCTGCTGCTTCTCATTACTTCTTCACCAAATACCCGATTCAATCAACACCAGCTCCAATCACATGAACCTCCAAATTTGACTGCTTCCAATAAACACAAATGGAATGAGTTCTTAATGAAAGCTAACCACGAACTCCAGCTTGTTCTCATGCCTTCCACTCCTCCAAAACAGTTAACATGAGCTACACCATTTCAGACTAAACCCATTCAAGGTACAGAGAGCACCTGCAATTTAAAATACAGCGAGAACCCAAGTTTCATCTCACTCAATTCGAGCTAATACCTTTCTTCTTCACTGACCCTTCTCAAATCTGTTGCCATTTTCTCTCCATACAATCACCCAATCCAGCTGTTGTTGTTTTTAAAAAACCACGAACCTCCTCCATCTGTTCTCTTGAACCAACACCAAAATATTCTCCTTGTTGCTGCAATTGAACTGTAGTATGATATTGACCTAACTCCATTTCAGTCATCTTCAAAAACCCCCACAATCTGTTGCTTAAACTTCTCGTACACAGCCACGAATCGATGGCAACAACCCTAATTCGAATTATCGCACAACACCAGTTCTTCGTCAATCAACAGACCCCAAATCACCACAGATCTATTGATATCGAAACCCCCAATTCCTGGTGTTATTGGTGTTGTTTGTGGACGAACAGAAATCAAGACAACCCCATGTTGATTATCCAGGGAAGCTTAGTTTCATCTTCATTCAGTAGCCATACCAACTTCCCTTACTCAAACCCTTTGTCGATCCCTGACCTCACTCCATCTCAGTGACGATGGAAGCTGGAAGAAGAAGAAGAACTGAAAATCTCTTCTTCTTTGTTTTAATAAGAAATGAGATGTGGTGGGAATGATGCCACGTCTACCGTTACTATCTTGTGCAGCTCACACGCTTGGAAAAGAAATGATATCTTCATTGGATGGCTTAAGTGGTGCGGCCATAAGTTGTTGGCTTGCCATCCCACAAGCTCCGGTTAAGCTCCAACTCCATTTAGTGCCACGAGTGATTTGAGTGGTGTTGATATAAAGATACCAGGCCAACACGTTAGCCATTTTTCGGTCCGATGATCGGATTTCACTTATAATTCCTGCAAATGACTTAAAATAATGTTATTAGCAAACGAGACCTGGATAGTGTAAATATGGGTATAAAAGTGTCGCACTTGCGTGCTTATCAGATTCCCCCACACTTACATTTTGCTAGTCCCGAGCAAAACAACAAAAAATTATATCCGCTATACAGCTGGATATGGAGAGACGTCTTCTAAACAGCGAGAAGGACCACTAAACAGTGGTTTAGAGAAGTCTGATAAACAGCTAGACGAAACCACTAAATAGTGGCGTAAAGAAGTCTGCTAAACAGCTAGACGAAACCACTAAACAGTGGCTTAAAGAATTACGCTAAACAGCTAGACGAAACCACTAAACAGTGGCTTAAAGAAGTCCGCTAAATAGCTAGACGAAACCACTAAACAGTGGCTTAAAGAAGTCCGCTAAACAGCTAGACTGATAATCAGAATGAACCACTCAACAGCTGGTCATGTTGTGCAAAATTTTTTTTTTTTTTTTTTTTTTTATCAATGTAGGTGAGAACGTATAAAAAAAAAACTGAAGTATGAATCACTCCCCCACACTTAAACATTACATTGTCCTCAATGTAATTGAGTCATCCAATGTAAAGTTAAGATGGGAAAAATCTATAGCAAACAAATAAAAACAAGAGATAAAGAAAATGGGAACAAATCTGGTGGGTTCACTCCCACGAAGCAAAATCCAATGGGTTGACTCCCATGAAGCAATTTGGTATTTGTTTCCTGCAAAAGAAAACAAAACGTAAAAAGGAACAATAATTTACTAATATACAACAACAATAATTCAGAAAGTTTTAGTCTTGATAGACTGGATCTTCGAGGAGGACAGTTTCCACCTCGGTATTGATGAGCTCTAAAAATGGTTTCACTCGTTGTCCATTGACCTTAAACACATTGCCGATTCTCTATTCTCAAGCTCGACAAATTGACCCCATGAGGGAAAGCTTCTTTAACATAGTAAGGACTGTCCAACGAGATCTCAACTTGCCAGGAAATAAATGCAACCTAGAATTATACAATAGAACTTTCTGCCCAGGTTCAAATGACTTACGACTAATCGACTTATCATGAAACACTTTAGTTTTCTCTTTGTAAAGCTTTGCATTTTCATAAGCATCATTCCTAATCTATTCCAACTCATTGAGTTGAAGCTTACGGTGATTCCCAGTTGTAGACAAATCAACATTAAAAGTCTTAATGGCATAATAGGCCTTATGTTCTAACTCAACCGGTAAATGACATGCCTTTCCATAGACAAGTCGATACGGAGACATACAAATGGGTGTCTTACAAGCAGTTCGGTAAGCCCAAAGTGCATCCAATAATCGTGCAGACCAATCTTTACGATTTGGATTCACCGTTTTCTCTAATATTTGCTTAATTTGTCGGTTAGAAACTTCGACTTGACCACAAGTCTGGGGGTGATATGGTGTAGAGATTTTATGAGTAATGGAGTACTTACTTAAAAGAGTCTTGAAAGAATTATTGCAAAAATGTGACACTCCATCACTTATAATGGCTCTAGGGGTACCACATCGAGAAATATGTATTCTCTAACGAACTTGATCACAACGTTGCGATCATTCGTCTTGGTAGGTATGGCCTCTACCCATTTAGACACATAATCAACCGCTAACAAGATGTATACATTACCATTTGAAGATGGGAAAGGTCCCATGAAGTCTATTCCCCATACGTCAAATATTTCCACTATCAATATGGAGTTCAGCGGCATCATGTTGCGCCTAGTAATCCTTCCCAGCTTTTGGCACCTGTCATAACTTCGACAAAACTCATGAGTATCATGAAACAAAGTAGGCCAATAAAATCCACATTGCAGAATTTTGGCAGCAGTTTTCTTAGAGCTAAAATGGCCACCATAAGCATAAGAATGGCAAAAAGTGATAACACTCATAATTTCATCATTAGGCACACATCTGCGAATAATCTGATCAGGACAATATTTGAAAAAATATGTATCATCCCAAAAAAAATGCTTAACCACGGCTAAAAATTTAGTTTTATCTTATTTCGACCAATGCTCAGGAATTTGACCAATAGCAAGATAATTAACAATATCAGCAAACCAAGGTAACTGCGAAACATCAAACAATTGTTCATCGGGAAACGATTCATGCAAAGGCAAAGTATCACTAGAAGACTCTGAAATGATCCTAGAAAGGTGATCTGCCACTACATTTTCAGAACCTTTCTTGTCCTGAGTATCAAAGTTAAATTCCTGCAGCAATAATATCCATCTAATCAACCTAGGTTTAGCATCCTTTTTGGACAGAAGGTTCTTCAACGCAGCATGATCAGAGAATATAATGATCTTAGACCCTAAAAGATAAGGTCTGAACTTTTCTAGAGCAAACACAATCGATAAGAGTTCTTTTTCAGTAGTGGTATAATTCAATTGTGCATCATTCAAAGTCTTACTAGCATAGTAAATAACATGCTGGGCTTTATCCATACGTTGTCCTAAAACAGCTCCAACTGCAAAATTAGAAGCATCACACATAATCTCAAATGGAAGATTCCAATTAGGCGGTTGTATAATAGGGGTAGAAGTTAACAACAATTTCAGCTTCTCAAAAGCTGCAACACAAGTTTCATCAAAGACAAAAGCAACATCTTTACCAAGAAGATTGCATAAAGGACGTGAGATCTTACTAAAATCTTTAATAAAACGACGGTAAAAACCTGCATGACCTAGGAATGATCTAACTTCTGTAACTTTACGTGGAGGTCTCAACTTAGAAATTAATTCAACCTTAGCCTTGTCTACTTCTATACCCTTGGAAGAAACAATGTGACCCAACACAATTCAAGACTGAACCATGAAGTTACATTTCTCCTAATTCAACACAAGATTTTTTTCCTTACACCTCACTAGTACAAGAGTGATATGATGGAGGCATTCATCGAAAGAATAATAACCAAACACAGAAAAATCATCCATGAAAACTTCAATAAACCTTTATACCATGTCAGAAAATATGCTTAACATATAACGCTGGAAAGTGGCGGGTGCATTACACCACCCAAATTGGATGCGTATATATGCAAATGTCCAAAATGGACAGGTAAAAGTGGTCTTTTCTTGGTCTTCAGGGGCAATAGGGATTTGGTTATAGCCGGAGTAACCATCTAAGAAACAATAGTAACTATGGCCGGCTAACCTCTTAAGAATTTGGTCGATAAATGGCAGAGGAAAATGATATTTACTTGTGATCTTTTCTTAGTCAATGCATACACGCCACCCGGTGGTCTGCCGAGTGGGAATCAATTCATCACAATCATTCTTGACTACGGTAATTCCAGATTTCTTGGGTACAACTTGAACAGGGCTGACCCAAGTACTGTCGGATATCGGGTAAATGACACCCGCATCCAATAGTTTCATAACTTCCTCTCTTACTACCTCTTTCATATTAGGATTTATCCTACGTTGCATCTCTCTATATGTTTTAGAGTTCTCTTCTAAGTAGATATAATGCATACAATCGCTAGGACTAATACCTTTCAAATCTGCAATAGACCAACCTATAGTCGTCTTATGTTCTCTAAGGACATCTACCAACTTACTTTCCTGTTCTAGTGTGAGATTAGAAGCAATAATAACAGGTAAAGTATTTTCAGAGCCTAAGTAAACATATTTTAGAGTGTCAGGCAATGGTTTTAGAGTCAAGGTCGGAGCTTTCTTGACTGATGGAACTAGTCGAGACTCTAACAGTACAAGAGGTTCAAGTTTAGGCTTCCATTTTCTAGTGTCCAGCAGTGAGGTGGAGTCTAACAAGGCATTGACTTCACAAATAACACTATCATCAGTTATATCCTGCCCAAAATGAGTTAAACATGCTTCTAACGGGTCATCTAAATGATTCTGCAAGAAAGTATCATGAATAATTTCATCAATCATACAAACAGTTTCATGGTTATCAAAATCAGGAGGAGAACGTGCAACAGTAAAAACATTCACTTTCATTTTCCAACTACCAAAAGTAAGTTCCATAATACCATTCCTACAGTTTATGATCGCATTTGTAGTTGCTAAGAAAGGTCTTCCTAAAATAATAAGAATTTGACCACCAGGGTCTGCCACTGGTTGTTTATCTAGGATTATGAAATCCACAGGATAAACAAAGCTATCAACCTGCACAAGAATGTCTTCTACCACTCCTCTAGGAATTTTAATGGACCTATCAGCCAATTGGAGTGTAACATTTGTGGGTTTCAAGTCACCAAGTCCTAATTGTTCATACATGGAATATGACAAAAGATTTACACTAGAACCTAAATCTAACAAAGCATGCTCAATCTTGTGTTTTCCTATAGTGCAAGCAATAGTAGCACAACTAGGATCCTTGTATTTAGGTGGTGTTTTCTGCGTAATGATAGAGCTCACCTGTTCAGCAAGGAAAGCTCTCTTTTGCACATTCAAATTACGTTTCACAGTGCACATATCTTTCAAGAACTAAACATACAAAGGAATTTTTTTAATGGCATCTAGAAGAGGAATGCTAATCTTAACCTGTTTGAAAACCTCTAAGATGTCACTAGAACTAGCTCCTTTTTTACGGGGTAGTAATCGTTGAGGAAATGGAGCGCGAGGAACATAAGCATTTTCAGATTCATTGCTTTTTTTTTTGTGTGTCGAAGGTGTAACCTGTGTCACAATGGGTGTGTCCCTAGCATGCTCATTTACCTTAGGATTACTAACATGATTATCAATGACCCGTCTGCTTCTTAAGGAAGTAACGGCTTGGACTTGATCGGAGGTTTTAGCACCAGATGTGCTGACCTCAAAAGAACCCTTAGGGTTAGGCATTGTTTGACTTGGGAACTGTCCCTTGTCTCTTTCATTCACTTGAATAGCAAGCTGACCTATTTGTCGTTCTAAACTTGCTATGGACCTTGAAGTAGTCTATTCTAAGTTTGTTATATACTTTTGAGTAGCCTGCATAAACAAACTTAGACTTTCTTCCATATTTCTGGGGGAGACAGATTTATTCAATCATATAGACTTTTTTGTGTGAGACAGATTTGTCTATCAAGTCTTCGACTTTGGGTCGTAGCAACTCTTGGTTATGGGTGAGATCAACAAAGGGAATCAAGTGCGTAGTATCCTGCTGGGATCAGAGACGTAAGGAGCGCAACTGTACCTTGAATCAGTGTGAGATTGATTAGGGTTCAACTACAGTCCAGTCCGAAGTTAATTGGTAGTAGGCTAGTGTCTGTAGCGGCTTAATAAAGTGTGATGTTCAATCTGGACTAGGTCCCGGGGTTTTTCTACATTTGCGGTTTCCTCGTTAACAAAATTCTAGTGTCTATGTTATTTCTTTTCCGCATTATATTTTGTTACATAATTGAAATATCACAGGTTGTGCGTTAAGATCAATCAATTAGAATATCAAACCTTGGGTTGTTGATTTACATTGATTGACACTTGAACATTGGTCTTTGGTACCGTTCAAGTTACTCCTCTTATATTCAATCGGGCTCATGATTTCTATTTCTTTGATTGCAGATTGAATTAAGAGTTAGAGATATTTAAACTCTTTGATATACTTTACTCTAGATTGAGTCTGACTGTCTAGTTGATTCTCTAGAAATTGTATTGGAGTAAGTCCTCTCAGATTTCCAAACGAATTGTTGGGTGTGGTTAATAGACCCCCGCATTTTCAACTGTAAATTCACCAGATAAATCAGTAGTCCAGATCAGTGTAGTCAAAATCGCTCTCCAAGGCCGATTACTCGCCGAGTAATCGCTACAGGCTATATGACCGAGGCGATTTCCGATTCCAAGCCATTTCCGATGTTTAATGATTAAGGCGGTCGATTTGGACAGAGTTTTGAGCAAAATGAGCTAACGATTTTTCTGAGTTGGCCCTGCATGCACTAAAATAAGAAAAGAAATTTTTTATAACCCCTCAGATGGGAGTTAACAAATAGAAAAACCTCTAAACACTTGATAAATACATTCGATATAACAATATTACAAATTTAATTACATGATATTGTTAAAATTTTATTAATTAGGTACAAATCATGACTTATGAGCAGCAATATATACATTTATAATAAATAGATTCCCAGTATTAGTCCGAGTTTTGGCGATTTCCAAGTCCAAACTTATTGCTCCTCGCTCCAAGCTCCCCAACCGAGTAGGACCGAGGAACGATTTCGATTACTTTGGTCCAGATCCTCTTGTCCTTCACATTACCAATAATTGGTAAGTCTTCCTCATTAAAGAAATTGAACATTTCTGCAGGTACATTCTATTCACCATTCACTATCAAATCCCTGACTTTCTAATTCTTGTAGTGTAACAAAATCAAATCACTGACTATAAAATCCCTGACTTTCTAACAAAATCATTAGCAGTATGCACATCACTTAGAGCATAGTTCTTGATCCATTTGTCCCTCCAAACTGAGATTTCATTTCCATCCCCCACCAGCCATCTGCTCCCTTCTTGCACATCATTCATCACCCATCTTAAGCATGGCCATATTGAGGATTTTTTATGATATGTTATCTGTTGAGGGGTGATTTTAGTTTTGGTTCTACCCGTCCTAGCCATAACACATCCAATACCCCAAAGAGAGAAAGAGAGAGGAAAAAGATCCCCTCCATTATATTACATGCCTCTTTATATAGACTTTTCAAAAGCCATTCTTTATCATGCCACATGTCTTAAAACTCCTTAATTACTACTAATGTCATTCCTTCCCTAATACAACCTCCTTCTTTCCTATTAATTCCTCCCTTGTCCTTCATCTTATGGATACTTTTTTAGTGGACTTGGGATTTAGTCCCCAAGTCCCCATGTTTCATGTGGGGTTTTGCCTCCTTTTAGGGGCGCACTAGGTCGCCTAAGGGGAATATTTTTCATGTATCAACATTAGTCCCACGACTCACGGGTCAATTGTCAAAGGACCCGGTAGTCACATCATGCCTTATCTTAAGTTCTACTTTGCAACAGTAGTCATTGTCCTCTGATGATGCCATCCTAAAGTCCCCACTATAGGCTGTCCCATATCTGGTTGTCATCTTTGTATCTCTAATCGTGCGACTCCACAGCTTCTTAGATATACCTTGACCCTGGCAATCTTATCTGCGCTCATATCTCCATCTTACCTTCGGGGTGAACTAGTACGCTTATTAGTGTTGAAGGAGGAGGTGGTCGTGTTGAGGACCCTTAGGGAGATTCATTAAATGCACGTAAATCTTATGAAGAACATGAAGAGATTGCCTCACTCGCGCGGGGGTCACAGTCGTCTGATAAGATTATGGACAACATCCGCAAGTTGGTAAATGAAGCTGATCGGGATTTGGCTTTGGCGAGTGTTTTGTGAGTAAGTGCGTTTAAAGGTGGAGACTCTGGATGTAGATACTGCTCGTTGTCGTGCATTGATAGCCGGCTAAACTTGTGCGGGTAGTCCCAGTGTTGTTCCTGTCTTTTAAGATATTGGGTAGGAGAAGCTTGTCGTTTGGTGATGTTGGAGCACGCCTACTACCTTCTTTTATTTTAAATGGAACGTGGCGTTTGGTGCTTCGCCTTGGTGGGGATGGGTGGATTGTGTATTGAACGCGGCCATTCCCCTTCTTCCTTTGGTATTTGCGGTCTTTGTAAGTTTATTAGTTGGCTGAGCACCCCTTTTTTTTTTTTTGCAGATCTGTAGCCAATCGGATGTGCGGAGCAACCCGTCGCCTTTTTGTATATCTGTGGCCGATCGGATGAGCATATCAACCCGTCTTCTTTTTTGTATATCTGTGGCCGATCGGATGAGCATATCAACCCGTCGCCTTTTTTGTATATCTGTGGCCGATCGGATGAGCATATCAACCCGTCGCCTTTTTTGTATATCTATGGCCGATCGGATGAGCATATAAACATGTCGCCTTTTTTTTATATCTGTGGCCGATCGGATGAGAATATCAACTCGTCGTGTTTTTGTAAATCTGTGGACGATCGGATGCGCGGAGCAACCTGTCGCCTTTTTTTGTATATCTGTGGTCAATCGGATGAGCATATCAACCCGTCGCCTTTTTATAAATCTGTGGCCGATCGGATGCGCGGAGCAACTGATGAGTGCCAAATAGTGCATATTTATACACCTTTTTATTGGCATTTTACTTATCTTTTGTGCTCAAGAATCAGATATTATCCCAGATTCTGTATTTTCTGTGTTTTCAAGAATAAATATTTGTTTTAATTAATTTTGTGTTTTTAGGTAATAAATAAAGCTCGGAGAATCTGAGGAGCCCAAAGAGCGAAGAATTGAAGTCGAGCATCTATGGAGCAGATAGCCAAAGCCCGCGCGCAACAGTTGCAACCCAACAAGTAGCAACTCATCTCAAGACATGGGCTAGAGCTACCCGTGACCCGGATCCGAGCCCGCTCACTCTGAGCCGTCGAGATCTCGCCTGGCTACATCCAACGGTCGCTGCCCTCACTATACATCATTTCTTGATGCTCCGTGCAACACGAGATCGCTCCAAAACCGGCTACCAACCTCGACCGTTCAGATCTCTTCCGCAAGATCCTACGCTCGCTAGACCCTTCTCATCGAACACCGATGTACCTGCTCAACACCATAGCCCCTATATAATCCCTAAAGCCTAACCCTAAATCTAATTTTCTTTTCTCCTCTCTTCCTCACCCGACAGAGCTCTGCTCTGCATCTCTACTCCCCCTCTGCAACAACTCCACCCCCATTCCCTCACCTTCGCCATCACCACCTCACCACCAACCATCCTGACACGCCAACACCAACCCTGTACCAGCCGCTACCCTCTCTAGGTCTAGTTATCTTTATTTTAGTTTCTATTAACCCTAGAGACTAAATTAAAGATAGCTAAAACTAGGGTTTCTCCACAACAACCCCGCATGGAGTTGCAGAGCCGATTAGACAAGAGGAGAGGCAAGTCAGAGGCGTGGGGTAGGTTAATTTTCATTTGATTTTTATTTTTAATTGATTTTAGGGTTTGGGTATTTTGAGGAGTTGCATGTATAAATAGGAGAAGAAACTGAGTTGTTAGGGCACGCCTGGATTAGCCAGTGCTGTCAATTAGATTTAATTTCTGTTTTAATTTAGTTTGCTAGGGTTTCATGAAACCCTAATTCCATGTATGAATTCAATTCAGTTTGTGTTGTCTTGAGTGCTTAAATTTAAAGATAACTTCAATCTTAATACCCAACACTTTACTCTCACAATGGATACTTTAAATAGATCCATTGTAGTTAGACTACAATTGTGTTGTTGTATTGCACTCAACCCTTAGGCCCTAATGCTAATTCCCTTGGTGGTTGTGCTTAATTAGACAACTTGATGCTCAGGGTTAGTAACTTCAATTTGATATTGGAGTATCACGGGGAAAAACTCCTTAGCTAGGTGATGGAATTGACACACCTCACTTGTCTACCATAGGAACAAGAAAACTCAATCTAGTTGAACACATACTAGGAACCAAGTGGTGGAATGAAGACCCAAGCATCCTTTTATCACTGTTTATACCTTAGTTTAGGTTGATTACATTTCACTACTAAGCCGTATCGGCAAAACATCTTATTTACCACCTGTTTGTCACAATGTCACTGGGATTCAGTTGAAGAAAGCCTTGGATCACCTTAGAGCACCACAAGTCCTTGTGGGATCGACCCGTACTTGCCGCGTCTCCAATAGACGCCGTGCACTTGCGGTATTACCGTAGGCTCAAATATAAACAACTTTCCAGGCCTACCAAGTTTTTGGCGCCGTTGCCGGGGACTTGGCGCGTGCCTTGATGATTTTTGTGCTTATCTTTACTGATTTCATATCCTCCTGTACATATTCACCTTGATTTTTTTTTTGTTTTTAGCCTTGAATTATTAGCATGTGTCTTTGCTTTTGTACATTGTGTTTAGCATCCTCATCTGTTTTCTCATTACATTCTTAGTAAGCTCATCTGTTTTAGTATTGCATTCTTTGTTTTTATATAGTAACTTAGTGGTTAATCATCTATCTTTGCATCACTGTTTTGTAGCTGTAACTTAGTAACCATCTTAACCTAGTAACAACTAGTTAGTTCATTTCAAACTGCATCTCAGTTCATTTGCATTTTGCCTTTGATCTGTTTCAGTTAAATTTTCTCAATCCCCTGACAGTCCAGAGAACTAAATCTCTTTTGTTGAGCCAACAGGTGCTACCTGTGCTGCTACTTGGCTGCTGCTGCTGCTGAGCAACCAACGAAAGAGAAGGCAAGGAACAGTGCAGGCCTTGAGGTATCTGTGTATAAACCATAAGTGAATTTTGATATGTGCTGTGGTTCTTGAACCTTGCTTAACCCTGCACTGCATTTTTAAGACTCACTTGTTACCAACTGAAACAGCTCACTCCAAGTGCCCTGTACCTTGTGTGAGCTGTTGAGCCAAGCTACGACAACCCCTTTGCATGATTTACCCTGTCAAGACCTTGTGAGCCACATGTTAACTGCTAGCCCTGAAGCTACATGTTTGAACATAGGAAACCTTATCAACTGCTCCAGTTTATCCTGTCAACTTTGTGCATCGGTGAATTGATATTAGTCGTGCCATCTGCCCTCAACTCCAGCCCCCTGAAGCTGCGAGTTGAGCTGTCATTGAGCTGTCATTGAGCTGTAGTTGAGCTGTAATCCTCCAGCCCTCTGAAGCTGTGAGTTAGGGCTCCAACTTAACCTACAAGCCCATTGAAAACCAAAAGGGTCAACTGACCCTGTTGAACTTGTGATGTGTTGTAAACCCTGAGCACCTTTGTTTGTAATCCCTGAGCTATGTGAACCATCTGTGCATGATGAGCTAAATACTTTGCTGCATATTGCTCCATCTCTGGATTTTGTTGAATCATAGTGTGACACTTAAGTGACTGTGGCAAACTTGAAGCCTGTGATTGAGTCTTGGCCTGTCAATGACCTGTAAATTTGTAAACCATGTTTTGCATGATAGAATAGCTGCCCTGTGTTTGCAAGCATAACCTTGAGCTGGGCTGCACGTAACCTAGGCTGCGCATAAGCTGCACTGTGTAGCGCTGTGTCATTTTTGAAGGTTTGCATTTCTCAGTGCTGTGTCTCTCTCAAGCAACATCATCCAGCACTCTCCTTGTGCACTTGTGAGCCCATGCAATGGATGATTTCCATTTGAATGATTGATAAGCCATCTCTGCCTATGCACCTGTAGAACCATCTGCACCTTTGAGTGAGCTCTTGAGCCAATTATTTGTCAAACCAACTTTGTGCTAGGTTAGGCTGTGTCTTGTGTACTTGTGAATCGTGCACTTGTGAATCTCGTGAGCTCTGTGAGCTTTGTGAACCATCCCCACCTTGCTAGCCCCCTGAAGCAGCAAGTGTGGAGCGTCCCTGCTTTGCATGATAGGCTAGAGACCTTGCGGCATATTGCTCCACCTCTGAACTTTGTGACCATTCTATAAACTTGAGTAAATTTTCTAAGTTTGAAGCCGGTGGGTTAGTGTAATCTGCGCGTACCCTGTGAAAACCTTGTACAAGCTGACCTGCAAACCATTGTTAACTGTGTCGCCACTTGCTTTCCCTTGCTAGCCCCTGCAGCTACAAGTTGAGATAATCTATGCCAGGCCTGACCAAGCTGTTCAATTTACCCAATTGTTAATTTTTGTGTGCTGTGTGCTGTGTTGCAAAGCTGCAAATTGTGCTGTCATTTTCTAATTTTGTGAATCGCTTTCCCCTGTCTTTTGTGAAGTACAAGGCTGTGTTGTGCACAAACTGAGCCCTGCCCACTACTTGGCTGTGCAAAAGACCAAGGTTCTCATACACTAGGCTTCCTTTGGGCTGTGCAACAACATTCAGCCCACATAAGCCACAACTGTTGGACTGTTTGAAAACAAACTGAGCCCACGTCTGTTGGGCTGTGCACACAGCTAACCAACTTTCAGCTCACCCAACCTGGGCCAGTCAACCAATCAAAGCCCACAACCCAAGCTAAACCAAACTGTAAACTGGGCTGCGCACAAAACTCAGCCCAACTCAATCAACTTCTGGGCCGTGCCTAAGCTGGGCTCTGCTCGCATCTGGGCTATACTTTTTCAAACACAACCTGGGCCTCCCAAATAAACCAAACTTTCCCAACAAAACTAATCCCATAAAAACCAAAATGAATCCCAAACAAACCAAAGGCCAATAAACCAAATTCCCACATAAACCAAAGCCCATTTTCATGTTATATTTGTTAATGTTTGTACATATTTTCTATTGGGTTGACCCTCAACTCTTTAGACTGTTAGTAAATTTTTGTAGGACTTGTTAATTTTTTCTTTCTTGAATCGGTTGAGTCTTCTTGTGCATTTTTTTGTGCTAATCCGATATAATCACCACTGAGAATGTTGGATTTTGCCTTGACGAATGAAGCTCAACCTTGCTCCTGCCGACATCCGGTAATCTCTTCCCTTTTCTCTTATCAGCATAGTTCTCTCGGTATGTGACTGTTTAAATTTTTTCTAAATGAAGACACATTGAGGACAATGTTTGATTTAGGTTTGGGGGTGCATTTGCATATTTTTGCATTTAGAGTTTTTAGTCTTTTTAACCTTTTATTTATATTTTTGCATTTAGAGTTTTTAGTCTTTTTAACCTTTTATTTTCAAAAATAAAAATAAAAATAAAAAAAATAATAAAAAAAAATAATAAAAAAAATAATAAAAAAAAATTCAAAAACTCTTTTTGTAAAAAACCTCCAACTTTTAGAGATTTTAGAGTCACTAGCATGCTTTTAGCTATGTTTACATAGAGATTCTGACCGAAATAACAGAACTTGGAAGTACTTAGGAAAACGCAATCGGGTTTCTTAGTTGATTAGAGCGTTAAAGTTGGATTTAACCATACTGGGAGGGCGAACTAGGTCTTTGTTTAGATATTCGGTAGTAGAATTGTGATCACCCATAGTGGAGACTACCCAATTTACATCAAGTGAGGCACCAACCTTCAATTTTTGCAACTTTCTAGAAAAGTTTGTTAGAGTGTGTGTCACCGTACGTAAATTCCGGGTAGGAATGGTGAGCTACCCAACTTCGCACCAATTTCATCACTACTTTTGATCTCTTGAGTGCTAGTTTTTGTCAATCATGAGGGTGACGTCTAAAGATGAAAACTCCTTCTAAATACCGATTTGTAGTTAGCATCATTCTCTCTCTCAATCAGCAAGACCCATAGAAACACATCATCGTCAGCAACCGAAGCAGAATCTGAATATTGAAAGAAAAATTGATATAGTCCAAGGTTTTTGTGCAACAAAGAAAAGAAAATAGGATGAGAATTAATAAAATTTATAAAATCAAGACAATACAAGTTGTGGAAAAATTGAGTGATAAAGTCCTTTGTCCATGGAGTTAGTTGTTTCATTATTTGTATTTGTATTTTTATTTTCACTTATTATCAAAAAAAAAAAAAAAAAAAAAAAATCAAAATCAAAAAAAAATATTGTAGTTTATTTTCTTATTTTTGCTACCACCATGGTAAAGAAGAATTTAAAAAGAAAAATCCAAACAACAAGGAATTTGAGTAGAAAAGTTAAAAATTGTCGAGTTTTGTGAAGTTTAGAAGTTCGTCATCAACATTTGAAGACCGAAGACCGAAGATTGAAGACGTTTCTATGGTTTCTTATGAGAGAGTGATATTAATTACCGATCGGGTGAGAAGTGAGTGAGTACTCCCACCCCTTGCTAATGGTTGATTTCCTTCCTTAGAGATCATCGAAAAAGATTCTTTTTGTCCACACTTCGTGGAGTCTCAGATTTTATTTCGGAAGGTTATCCTTCTTACCTACAACGTGTGCGGGATTTCTCTCTTTACTCCCTGCTGCACACATGAGAGACTAAAAAAGCGATCTTTTTGAGTGCAATTATCATAAAACCCTAATGGTGAGGCGAAGTCGAGGCTTATGATCACTGTCGAATCCGAATTCTTTCATATGGTATGGTTACTTCTCGCTCAAAGCACTTAAGGATGAGAATGCGTTCTTCGATAGTTCTAACTTCTGTTACTAGCATGCGAAACTCTATGTCCTCATAGCTTCTTGGAGGCTTGGGACTCTTTTTACACTACGAAGTTGGAGAAGGTTTTGTGGGTACACCTCTGTAAACCCTCACGAGACTACAACTCGTCCACTAGGGACACCTAGGGGTTTAAAGGCTTAGTGCATACGCTAAATGCATTCGAGAGACTGCGACGGGGTGTAGTAGCGGGATTTCCCACACTACACCCCTTACTCGATTTTGCTTAATTAATCCATTGGAAGATGTAAGATCAAGAACATTTATTGATTGAATTCATGAAGTGTTTACACAGGAAAATAGAATTACACTTAGAAGTTAAAACACTCTTAAACTTTCTCTCTCCTAATGACTTGCCTAACAATTCCAAAAAGATCTCTCCCTCTTACAGACTCATTTTGCCCTTTATATAGGGTAATACATAGTGGATGACAGCTAAGCTCCCCTTTATTTTCGGGAATGTCTCGCGAAGTGTCGCAGATGCACAAACATTCACTCTCGCGACACTTCTTAATCCTCGCCAGTCTCACGTCTTCTTTATGTTTTGCCTGTCGTTATTCATTGCGTCGTTTATTTTAGCTCCCTGCGACTCCCTCGCCACGCCGTCGTTCATTAATCTCGCGAGCCTTGTACGTTGCGATATTATGATCCTACATCTTGCCTCTTTTTCCTTGAATATTGCTTGAAGAGCGATTTGAAGGAAAAATTCATTGTTGTCATATTCCTTGGTTTCAATTGGTGAAGGAACGAGCGAAAGAATACTTTTCTCAAAAAGTACGTACTTGCCTCTATTCTTTTGTGTAGTTCCGAAGCTTCTTTGTAATACATATGCGAAGTGCCATTTCTTGTCTCGGGAATTACAGAAAATAATCAAAGTATCGCAATTTCTCCTCGCCTATCAAGAAATACACTGTATATTTGGATTTTACTAAAGTTCTTTCCGTCAGGTTTCCTTGGATTTAGCAGTGACCGCTTACACGTGTCTATATTTACCTCTTTTACCGGTGCATTTAATGTTATCCGGTCTATTTATAGGAGCATCCCTTGTGAAAAATTTTCCTTTTCCTTTTCATCTTCTTCATCGTCTGCAAGTGTTCTTCTTCTTCATCGTTCTGCAAGTGTTTGCTTATTGTTGTCTCTTATCGTCTTCTTCACCACCTTAACTATTCCCTACCAGTTGTTACTCTCATGGCGTCCAGGTTTGTTAATTTTGCCACATCTGGCTGATTTTGTGGTTGATCAAATTTGAGATTAGCTTTCTTTGTTGAAATCATCTTTGGTATGATTAACTTTGTAGTTTTCTTTCTGCCATTGTTGTTTAGCAAGAACCAACCCTGAAATAAGTTTACCGTGAAGAATCCTCTTCTTTCTTTGGGCTCGCCATCGAAATCTACTTCGCAACAAGAATCCCCCGCACAACCAAAGCTCACTTCGCGAGCAAAATCTATGGCTTCAAAAAGAAATCCTGCGAGTGACAAGGTATTCAAGAAACATTTATTTTTTATCAACAATATATTGTTGCCTCTGCTTTTTATTTAATTTGTCATTCGCAGGATGATAAAACTACTGGTCATGCTCCCAAAAAGCCTCGCTACTCCAAACCTGTTACTCCCGACGTTCCATTTCCTTCATTCACACCTTCATCTCCTGCTGCGAAATCTTCGCAAGATAATTTTGTGCCCCCTTCCCCTGGTACTACTACCAACGACAATATTTCTATGCCTCAACTCCTCATAGACCAAGTTCCTTATAACTGTCCTACTACAAACGATCTTATACCTTCTCCTGCTATCAATATCCCTGCTATTTCTCCAATCACTTCTCTCCCTGAAACCTCCTCTTCTCATGAGGTTCCTTTGACAAAGGACGACTCGTCTTCTTTGTTTGAACAAATTCTCTCTAACTGCTGAAAATTTGGAGGGGATAGATGTGGCCTTTAAGGTCCTTTCGATCTCGTGAATGATGCCAAAAAGGCTTCTACTGATCCTGTCAAATCGAATGTCTGCGAGATTTTAAGTAAGCATCTTGGTTCTGAGAGGATCTCGCAAGCATCTTTAGTTCAAGAGGTTAATAAGCTGAAGGATGATCTCCAAGTTATGGCTGTGAAGTGCAATAATATCCACCTTGAAAATCAAAAATTTCTCAGTATCTCACTAGATCGTGATAATCTTCGCAAGAAGAATGAAGAATTAAAAGGTATGCTCTTGCCGTCCCCCCACTTTTTTTTTTTTTTTTTTTTTTTTTTTTTTTTTTGCAACTCAAATCCTTGCTCGTCCTCAAAGTATTAAACCAGAAACGAATAATGGAGATATATCAAACGGAGTCTATCATTTGAAGAAGTTCGAGTTGAAAGAGATGCTTGGATGGAGCAAGTATAATCTCTTAGATAATCTTCATACCTATGCGGTGATCAAATAAATAACTTGTCTAAAGAGAATTTTGATTTATCGCAAGAGCAAATCTCATTAAGTAATGACTTATCTCGCCTCTCTTATGCTTTGACTAAAACTAATTTGGAGTTGGAAACTTTATCGAGATGAGAATCGAACTCTTTCTCAAGAGAAACGTTCTCTGTTGAATAAGATGGCGAGCTACTTGTGATATAATGCTTGTCAAAAGTTATGTGAAGAACACAAACAAGCTAATCATACTTTGAAAAGCCAACTTGAAGAAATTATTTGAGAGAGATAAACTTATTCGGGGTAGAATAACGTTGAGTGTAAAAGCGAAGCAATTCCAAGAACAATGTGTCCAATTAGAAAAATCCAACTCTACTCGGCGACCGAAAACTCCATACTTGTTTCTAATGAAAAGAATTTGCGATCTCGATTGAAAGGCTTAGTGGGAGATTCATTTGATGATGTCATGGACCGCTTGGGGAATAATTTCGCAGACTTTAATTCAACATCTTACTTCTCAAAAGGAAGGTAGTCAAATTATTTGACTATCTTAATTTATGTATTTATTCCATGAATGCTTTATTACCACGAAGATGCCAATAATGTTCGATAAGAATTTTCTCCGATCTTGTGTATTTGTTATGCGGACTCGAGAGAAAGCTTCGCTCCACTGTCTCTCCACCCTCAGTCCGATTATTCTAAAATTCGCAAGGAAAACGGACTACTCTCCGCGTCCCTTGCTCGTTCTCGCGACCGTGCAGAGCGAAGATTTGATTATATGTCTTATTGTAAGGACATTGATAGTAAGAATCGCCAAAAGGCATTGCTTCGCCAATTCCCTCTTAAAGCGGAAGTTCTTGTGAATAATATTTTGCTATCCAAGTCTCTTGATCCTGTACATGTTGATCCTCTGGAAGTAAGTGATGATGAAGTCCCTAATCCTCCTGATAGTGATTATGACTATGAAAGCGGCGAAGATCTCTCTGATAAGGAGATCGTCAATGAAGATCCGAATAGCAAAATTTCTGATGAAAGTCCAGCAACTGGCGAGAACAAAGGTGATGAAAACATTTCTGAAGAAAATCCATCAACTGGCAGATGTGAAGCTGATAAAGGCGCAGAAAAGCCTCAACCATCCTCTGTATTTGATAATGTAGATGTAGAGAGTTAAATTCTCTTTGCAATTTGTTAGAATTCTTTGTTGTTTGAGTGACTTAACTCTTTTGATTGAGTAACTTCCATATTTCTTTCTTCCTTTCTTAGTTAAGACCACCTTGCGAGCATGTTCGCTCATTGAATCTTTTATTAAGTAAATCCATCCCAATCAGGGATTTGATTTTAATTCTTCTCACTGCGACAAAGTCGCAGGCCGCCTTTACATTTTCATGCAGAGGCCCATTGACTTTGCCTTATCATTTTGTGTGGTCTTCCAAGTTAGACCTCCCTAGTTAGAGGTCTTCCCTCGCCACCTTTCATCGCGACAAAATCGCGGGACGTCTTTACACTTGCATGTAAAGACCCATTGATCTTGCCTTATCATTTTCCAAGTATTTTTGCCTCTGCAGATGTCTTAGTTGCGACAATATGATAGGCCTATATATCCTTGCGAACACATAGCCCCATGACATTGCCGTCGTGCGACGAAATCGCGGGGACGTCCGTACACTTTCGTGTAAAGACCCATTGATCTCGCCTTACCCTCGCGTTAGTATTATTGCCTCTGCGAGGATCATTGCACAAATATGACGAGCCTAAATTTTCTTGCGAAAACATAGCCTTATGACATTTGCGTCTGTTTTGACACCCCCTAATGGAGAGCGTCGCCCTTATCATCTCCCGGTTGCCCCTTCAAGGAGGCGAAACATCGGCCATACAAGACTAGCTCCTCCCATCCGGTCTTAACAACAACAGATTGTTTTCGCAGCCTCTTATCCCTTATACCTATATGGTTTATGGTTACGAGACTGCACCCTAAGTGGAGTTTTCTTGAGCGAGTGCAACATATGCCAAGACTTGCCAAGAATGGCCGGGGTAGGTTCATCCATCCCGGGCACTCGGCTCAACCGTGTACCTCGGCGCCTTGAGCATACATCGACTCTAAGAAGAGACCCTCGGTCGCCCAACCAGGGTATAACCTACATATATAGTTGGGAATCCAAGGTACCTCTTCCGGATAGGCTTTCATGGGCCCCAAATTTTCATGACTCGAGCCGGGAGCGCGGGTAACCTTCCCCGAGCCATGTCGAGAGATACCCCCTTATATGACGCACTTTAGGTCTTACATTTGCCTCTTACGAAATGTTATTCGCGAACTAGGGTGTACGCCATAAAGGTTCGTCCCATTCATTTACTCATTCATCTTTGTTAAATCATTCAATCATTCAATCATTCATGTTTCATTATTTGTTAATATTTGTTTGCGAAGTATTCGCCAAATTCCATTTCATTTGTTGTGTCTTTATCTCTTTCTTAATCGAATTCTCATTTACCCTTGACTGCAAGATTCTCGCACATCATTACTTCAATTGCTACTTTTCCTCCTGCTTTTGTTGACTATTCACTTCTTATGCCTTTTGTTCCTCATATCCTTCTCTCCTTTATTATCATAACATTCGCCTGTTTCTAGGCATTCACCTCGCGAGGTATGTTCGGTCCTTACTTCTATAACATCTACCATCAGTTTTTCCTTTCTCTGCTCATCTCTCACATGTTGCTTCCAACCCTTTCTTTTGGCATTCCTTTCTTCGCAGCTTTCTACATCGACCTCATGACATTCTTTGTGACTCCTTCCAATCCCTGTATAATACCAACGCCATTTGGATGTGGGAATTTTATGCATTGATGATATGTTGATGCGACTCCCAAGATTTCATGAAGCCATGGCCTCCCAATCAGCGCATTATATGGAGATTCCACATCAACCACACCAGAATAAGATATCGGTTGATAATCCCTGTAGAGGTATTCTCATGTGAATCTCTCCCTTTGGTTTGTTTGCGGTGCCATTAAAGCCATATATCTTGTATGTCGAGGGGATCAAATCCTCATCTTTTCCTCCCATCGTCTTGTAAGTATGGTAAAAGAGAATATTTACCGAACTTCGGTGTCGATTAGGATTCGGTTGATCGCCCAACAAGCTTTCGCTTCATCATCTTCTCCATCAATTTGGTTTCGGGTTAATCTCTAATTTTACAACCAACGGGCTATCATGTGTTTTCTTCCTTTTGGCACTTCATCCGCAGAGAAAGAAATAGTCTTGAATTTGCCACTTTTCTAAGCTGCGTCGTTCTCGCTTGAGCTCATTATTTCTTTATCATCTCTCGCAAAGACTCTCCGAGCACGTTGTCATGAAAATCTTCGATTGTGCGATAAGAGTGGACGATAGAGTTGCAATTCAAATTTTTGGCTTTCGTCCGATTTCTATCACAAATGTTTCCTTTCCTTTCGCCGACACATTGCGTGCATTTACGGTGGTGGTGGTAATGTCCGGCCTTTTTCTTCTCCTTTTAGAAAGTGATTGACTTCCCTTGATCAATCATCCCGAGAATAATTCTCTTTACGTTTCTGCGATCGTTTGTTTGATGTCCATGGAAGCGATGGTAAGAACAAAACTCATGACTTCGTCGCTTGGTGGTGGTTCCATCCCCGCGTTCCAAGGTCTTTGGTACATCTTCCATCACAAGTATAGCCTCCCAGATCTTTTCCACACTAGCATTCGGTGGAGGCATCTTAATTGGTTCCCATACTATTCTGCGGCTTCTCTCGCCTCCATGGTTATATTGCCTTCGTCCATCATAAGTTTCTTGCACATGATCTAGCCTCCGAATCTTATTATTCTACATTACGGTTATAGTAGTTCCTTTCTTGTTCAAATTCCTCCTGGTCATGGCTTCCCATAGCTACTATCTTCCATTGTCTCTCATCGAGCCTTCCCCTTCTTTGTCCTTGCGAAGTGCTCGCCACTGTATTGATGAACTGAGGTAACAAGCTTGCGTTCGCAGCATTCGAGTTTGTGTTCGCGACTGGATAGGAATTCATTTCATTCTGTCTTTCTTCTAAGGCGATATATTCTTCCTGTAATTCTCGCAGATTCGCCATCGTGATTGTATTTTTGACTCTAAAAATTTGAATGTATAACAAGTTAGTCGCGAAGAGAGCATTCACAAATGAGAGGATGAGATATCTTTCCTCAACCCGATCCCGCCATTTCGCTACACATGGTTCTCCATCTTATTGTCAACTGCCTTAAGCTCTCGCCAACCCTTTGTTTCAACCCGAATACATCTTCAATACCTGGTCGTGAAGAGTTGTTACTTATGTATGCTCCTAGGAATGTGGCTTGTAAATGATTAAATGATGTGATTGTGTTCCTTGGTAGACCCTCAAACCATTTTAGTGCTTCTCCAATTAGGCTTGACGCGAAATATTTACACAAGTATAGCATCATGATTCTCCCATTGCAACATACACCTCATATAGGCCTTGATATGTTTGTACCGCACGAGTTGTTCCATCGAAGATGTTTGTTAATGCGGGGAGATTGCACTTAGGAGGTATTCCTCCCATCTCGTATTTCTAGCGTGAAGGGGTTCTTCGCGGCTTTCTGCGATGGCTTCGTCCAATTGTTTCCTTCCTCCTTCCCTTCTATTGTTCAGCAATCCTCTCATTTCAGCCGAGTTCTCTTAAGATTTGTTCATTTGCCTCGAATTTGACTCTCTTGGTCTTTTTAGCTCTGCTTCTCTCCTTCTTCGCTCGTGCCTGTTTTGACCTTCTTGCTCGTTATTTTCTTTTCTCCTTTCCTGCGACGCTCTTCTTCGTTTCTTTCTTCCTCGCACGCCATTATATCGGTTGTTCTCTCTTCTTGGTTGTCTCTCGGCTCTCACTGCGCCCTCTCATATTCTTCATTAATATTTCTATTAGTACGATTTTGTTCCCTTCTTCTTTCGCGGTTATCATGGTTATTTTGCCGGATTGCCTCCTCCATCTCTTGATTTTCCATTTCTTCTCTTAGCCTTTCTCTCTCGCGAGCTAGCCGCGCTTGTTCAATGTAGTGTCTCTCAATGTCATCCTCGATCTCTCGGTTTCTTCTCAGTTCTTCTCTCCCGTGCAAGATTATTCTCCCTTCAAAGCCAACTGGGTCATTCGGTTTTTGGAGTTGCATGTTTCCTTGATTTTCCCTATTCCGCTCATTTTGAAGATTTTGGTGAGGAATATAATGATCTTCTATTTCTCCTCTTCTCTCGCCATGCTCTATATTCGGATTTTGTGTTTCTTCATCGGTGCTTTTGTTGGTAAAACTCTCCTTCTTTCTTCTCCATTCGATCTTGAACTTGATCTCACGCTACTTCTAGATCTCCTATTTTGCAACCTCATATTTTCCATCCTCAATTCATGATTCTGTCTTGTCAAGTTTGCTCGTTCCTCGCCTCTAGCCGTCTCTCTTCGTGTATTGTTTGTCTCAATCTTTCTAATTTGCGATTTCTTCGTTACTGGATTCATTTCTCCATTCATTTCTTGCTCTCCTCCTCTTTGTCCATTGTTCACCAACCGCTGCTCCTCTTCTCTCTCGTCTTCGAATCAGATCTCCAAGTATGTACACTTACTCTATCATAATCCTCGGCCCGCATTTGCTCTGGGGAGATTGGTGGCTGATTTTGATCTTCTCCATCATTTCTCCTATTCATCCTTGATGATTCTCCTGTTTCATTCCTCCTTTCTCCAGCAAGTCTCCCACTTCTTCTTACAATCGTTGGTTGCTCTTGTACATTTCTTCTTCTAGCCATTTTTCTTTTCCAATGAATTCTTGAGTATCTTCTCCAAATCTTTTTCGTTAATCCAAATTCCTTCCAATTTCTACGTCAATCTCTTTTGAGTCCCTGTTTCTAGCGCATATGTAGTAGCAGGATTTCCCACACTACACCCCTTACTCGATTTTGCTTAATTAATCCATTGGAAGATGTAAGATCAAGAACATTTATTGATTGAATTCATGAAGTGTTTACACAGGAAAATAGAATTACACTTAGAAGTTAAAACACTCTTAAACTTTCTCTCTCCTAATGACTTGCCTAACAATTCCAAAAAGATCTCTCCCTCTTACAGACTCATTTTGCCCTTTATATAGGGTAATACATAGTGGATGAATGACTAAGCTCCCCTTTATTTTCGGGAATGTCTCGCGAAGTGTCGCGAGATGCACAAACATTCACTCTCGCGACACTTCTTAATCCTCGCCTGAGTCTCACGTCTTCTTTATGTTTTGCCTGTCGTTATTCATTGCGTCGTTTATTTTAGCTCCCTGCGACTCCCTCGCGACGCCGTCGTTCATTAATCTCGCGAGCCTTGTACGTTGCGATATTATGATCCTACAAGGGGTATAGTTAGGATTTCTTCATTTTCTGTTTCACTTGAGGACAAGTAAAATTCAGGTTTGGGGGTATTTGATGAGTGCCAAATAGTGCATATTTATACACCTTTTTATTGGCATTTTACTTATCTTTTGTGCTCAAGAATCAGATATTATCCCAGATTCTGTATTTTCTGTGTTTTCAAGAATAAATATTTGTTTTAATTAATTTTGTGTTTTTAGGTAATAAATAAAGCTCGGAGAATCTGAGGAGCCCAAAGAGCGAAGAATTGAAGTCGAGCATCTATGGAGCGAGATAGCCAAAGCCGCGCGCAACGGTTGCAACCCAACAAGTAGCAACTCATCTCAAGACATGGGCTAGAGCTACCGTGACCCGGATCCGAGCCCGCTCACTCTGAGCCGTCGAGATCTCGCCTGGCTACATCCAACGGTCGCTGCCCTCACTATACATCATTTCTTGATGCTCCGTGCAACACGAGATCGCTCCAAAACCGGCTACCAACCTCGACCGTTCAGATCTCTTCCGCAAGATCCTACGCTCGCTAGACCCTTCTCATCGAACACCGATGTACCTGCTCAACACCATAGCCCCTATATAATCCCTAAAGCCTAACCCTAAATCTAATTTTCTTTTCTCCTCTCTTCCTCACCCGACAGAGCTCTGCTCTGCATCTCTACTCCCCCTCTGCAACAACTCCACCCCCATTCCCTCACCTTCGCCATCACCACCTCACCACCAACCATCCTGACACGCCAACACCAACCCTGTACCAGCCGCTACCCTCTCTAGGTCTAGTTATCTTTATTTTAGTTTCTATTAACCCTAGAGACTAAATTAAAGATAGCTAAAACTAGGGTTTCTCCACAACAACCCCGCATGGAGTTGCAGAGCCGATTAGACAAGAGGAGAGGCAAGTCAGAGGCGTGGGGTAGGTTAATTTTCATTTGATTTTTATTTTTAATTGATTTTAGGGTTTGGGTATTTTGAGGAGTTGCATGTATAAATAGGAGAAGAGACTGAGTTGTTAGGGCACGCCTGGATTAGCCAGTGATGTCAATTAGATTTAATTTCTGTTTTAATTTAGTTTGCTAGGGTTTCATGAAACCCTAATTCCATGTATGAATTCAATTCAGTTTGTGTTGTCTTGAGTGCTTAAATTTAAAGATAACTTCAATCTTAATACCCAACACTTTACTCTCACAATGGATACTTTAAATAGATCCATTGTAGTTAGACTACATTTGTGTTGTTGTATTGCACTCAACCCTTAGGCCCTAATGCTAATTCCCTTGGTGGTTGTGCTTAATTAGACAACCGAGGTGCTCGGGTTAGTAACTTCAGCTGATATTGGAGTATCACAGGGAGAAACTCCTTAGCTAGGTGATGGAATTGACACACCTCACTTGTCTACCATAGGAACAAGAAAACTCAATCTAGTTGAACACATACTAGGAACCAAGTGGTGGAATGAAGACCCAAGCATCCTTTTATCACTGTTTATACCTTAGTTTAGGTTGATTACATTTCACTACTAAGCCGTATCGGCAAAACATCTTATTTACCACTGTTTGTCACAATGTCACTGGGATTCAGTTGAAGAAAGCCTTGGATCACCTTAGAGCACCACAAGTCCTTGTGGGATCGACCCGTACTTGCCGCGTCTCCAATAGACGCCGTGCACTTGCGGTATTACCGTAGGCTCAAATATAAACAACTTTCCAGGCCTACCAGCAACCCGTCGCCTTTTTTGTAAATCTGTGGTTGATCGGATGAGCATATCAACCCGTCTCCATTTTTGTATATATGTGGCCGATCGGATGAGCATATCAACCCTTCGCCTTTTTTGTATATTTGTGGCCCATCTTGGGGCCTTTTAATTTGTAAACTCGTCAGCCGAACGGGTGTTGGTAGGAGCTTAAAGATGTTTTTCCTACGTATTACTGCAAGTGCACAGGCCTATTGGAGGCAAGGGCAAGCACAGGTCGATCCCACAGAGAATTGGTGTGGTTTATGTTGATTCTAAGGCTTGGCTTAAGCGAATTTTAGCAAGTGTGAAATACTTGGTGTTTGTGTGTCGATACGACTAGGTTGATGTTGTATGAATATAAACTAAGGCGGGGAAGTAAATTGTGAACGATTATTGAGAGGTATTAAGGTGAGAGAATTCACCTCCTAATCCTATGCTAGATAGTTTTAATTCTCCCTGTGTTTTAGTGCTTTCCTTTGAAAGCTTCCTATGGATAGTTGTTTAACTCAATCCCCTCACTAACCCCTAGTATCAGTGGTCTTATTACAGTACCACTGATCACAGGTAAGCTCAGTTCAAGGTTTAAATTCTTCTCCTAATCATTTCAAACCACAAGAACACCCTGAGAATCAAATCAAATTGACATTGAATTTAGGGGTTTCATCTACACCCTAATTTAATTGCTTAGAACATGATGCAGAAAATAAAACAACTTTAAATTAAATTCTACAAATAAACCCTAAAACATGCTCCCCCTCTCTCTCACATGAAAACAACCATTTATACCTTACAAGTGCTGAAACTAGCATTTAATGGAGTACCCAGACCTGTCTCTTCTGTTCCTTCGGCTCTGGCAACCATGCAAGAGATGTAAGAGTAACCCTAATTCCATTTATCTCTAACATAGCCTCTAGGGAAGAGAAGCTATATGAGAGATAACTAGAGATAGGGGTGGCGGAAGAGATGACTGTGGTGATGTTGGTGTTGGCGGCTGAGGCTGGTACGGGTAGTGGGAGAAACGGCGGAGGAGATGGCTCTGCCATTTTTGGTCGGGAGAAGAGGAGAGGTAAGGGTTTCTCTGAGTTTGGTCGGGTGAAGGAGAAAGAAATGAGATTAGGTTTTGGTGTTGGGAGTTTATATAGGGGCTGTGCTGTGAAGCGGGTGCATCAGGATTTGATGAGGTTGGTGGAGCGAGCGTTGGATCTTGGCAGTGGAAGATCTCACGGCTCAGGGTGATGGCGGTTTTGGTGTTGAGCGGGAGTATCAAGAGATGATGTGTAGGAGCTGGAGCGAGCGTTGGATGAAGACTGGATCAAATCTGACGGCTCGGAAAGGATGGGCTCGAATCCGGGTCGTGGGTCGGGTCTTGGATAGCTTGGGCCCATGTCTTGTAGATGGGTTGCTCCTTGTTGGGTTGCAACTGATGCGCGCGCGGGCTTTGGCTTTCTGCTCCATAGACTCTCGTCTCCAATTCTCTGCTCTTTTGGCTCCTCAATTTCTCCGAGCTTTATTCACTACCTAAAAACATAAAATTAATTAGTACAAATATTTATTCTTGAACACAGAGAAAATACAGAATCTGGGATAATATCTGATTTCTAAACACACAAGATGAGTTAAATGCCAATAAATAGATGTATAAATATGCAATATTTGGCACTCATCAAATACCCCCAAACCTGAATTTTACTTGTCCTCAAGTGAAACAGAAATTAAGAAATCCTAACTATACCCCTGTCGCAGGTCTCTCGAATGCATTTAGCGTATGCACTAAGCCTTTAAACCCCTAGGTGTAGTAGCAGGATTTCCCACACTACACCCCTTACTCGATTTTGCTTAATTAATCCATTGGAAGATGTAAGATCAAGAACATTAATTGATTGAATTCATGAAGTGTTTACACAGGAAAATAGAATTACACTTAGAAGTTAAAACACTCTTTAAACTTTCTCTCTCCTAATGACTTGCCTAACAATTCCAAAAAGATCTCTCCCTCTTACAGACTCATTTAGCCCTTTATATAGGGTAATACATAGTGGATGACAGCTAAGTTCCCCTTTATTTTCGGGAGTGTCTCGCGAAGTGTCGCAGATGCACAAACATTCACTCTCGCGACACTTCCTAACCCTCGCCAGGTCTCACATCTTCTTTATGTTTTGCCTGTCGTTATTCATTGCGTTGTTTATTTTAGCTCCCTGCGACTCCCTCGCGACGCCGTCGTTCATTAATCCCGCGAGCCTTGTATGTTGCGATATTATGATCCTACATCTTGCCTCTTTTTCCTTGAATATTGCTTAAAGAGCGATTTAAAGGAAAAATTCATTGTTGTCATATTCCTTGGTTTCAATTGGTGAAGGAACAAGCAAAAGAATACTTTCTTTGAAAAGTACGTACTTGCCTCTATTCTTTTGCAAAGTTCCAAAGCTTCTTTGAGATATATGGGAAGTATCGTCTCCTATCTCTCCTCATATTTCTCCTGCGAGGGGAAGAGTATCATGAGATTTTTACAATATTGTTTCCGCGATCGCTTATCTTTATCTGTTTCAGTTTTGTACTTTTACACGGATTTTGATTATTAATGTCTTTTCTTGACACGTTTCTTTCAACCGCTTATTCTTGACCATTCATGTCTCTTCGCATTAAATGACCTCGTTTTTCTCGAGGATCTTTTTTTCCCTATATATAGTTTTCTTTTCCCCTTCTTTTCATTCTTTAGTTTCTCTCTGCAACTTTTCTTTGACTCTCTCCTTCCGCAATTTGCGCTCCTGCCACTGCAGATCTTTTCTTCATCCTTTCTAGCGCTGATCTTAATCTCCAATCTCCCATCCATTCCCATACTGATAAATGGCTGTCATCAGTCGTGCATACAAAACTTCTTTTGAAGAAGTTCAACAAAAGTTGCTTGAGAAGGGTTTTACTCTATCAACCATTCCTAATCAAGAACCTTCATCTATTCTTTCCGCAAATCTTGTTTTTCCGATCATCAATGTGATGATCAAAAGATTATAGTCTCGCTAGGTCAGCTTCTCGCGGGACTTCCCATTCCCTTGTACAATCCTGAGATGCCTCTATTTTATGAAATCTTGGCCCATGAAAAATTCTCTCGGGCTGTTTATCAATTAAGTGGCGATTGTATTCGCCTGATGCTTGAGTTCGCGAACCGCGGTGCAGGCAAAGGATCTTTATACCCTAATTCTG
Source organism: Papaver armeniacum (assembly GCA_023531295.1). Lineage (NCBI taxonomy): Eukaryota > Viridiplantae > Streptophyta > Magnoliopsida > Ranunculales > Papaveraceae > Papaver > Papaver armeniacum. The sequence goes on from JAJJWW010014475.1 coordinate 58,131, forward strand.
CCAGAAATCCCAAATTCGCAGACTTGGAAATAGCTGTTGAGAAATACACTGTGGAAATTTTTTTCGAAAATTACTCGGTGATAACTATGGTGAATGCGAAATCTCATTTGGGCGTTCGCTTGAAGAAAAAGGATAATGTCTCTCGAAGATAAATTACTCATGCAAGACATTGATTGGCACCCGTGCAATAATACCTCTCCTCGTCATTCCAAAGATGAGAAATGGTGGGTCGTACCCTTGATCTTAAATGGTCCTTACATCGCGGGCTCGCATATTCTTCCCGCGAATCTCGCAGATATCATCCTTGGGAATTCAAATGGCCCGAGAAGAAGAAAGAGGTATGTTTCCGACTTCAAATTTTGCTTTCGCAACTTTCTTTCTATAATTCTTGAGTTTGTGAAATCTTTCGAGATAGCCAGGTTGAGAAGAAGCTACAAAAAGGATCCGTCGGAGGATACTCTGACATTGCTTCGGTCGCTTACGAGTGAAGTAAGAAATGCTTCCTTTCTTCTTATTTAAAACAATATTGTTGCCTCTGTTTCTTATCTTTACGCGTATGCGAAGGTTGGAGTCGAAGAAACTATTGCTGCGAAGATTAAAAATATGGGCAAAACTGTCGTTCGCAAGGGTAAATCTTCTGCTCCATTAACTAAGAAGCGAAAGGTCCAATCTTCTTCTCGCCTTAGCTCAAGCTCGAATCTCCTGACGAAGATAACTATGATTCGAATCCTTCTCTCGCCAAGAAGATTCCATCGACCAATTCTTCTATGGATCGGCTTGTCTAGCATCTTCTCCGATTGTTTCCAAGGAATGGGAGATGCTCCCCTAGCTTCTCTTTGCGGGACTCTCGCAAACGTGTGTAATGCTACTTTATTAGAGGGCAATAATTCTTTCAATGGAACCTCTAGAACTGTGTCTCCTGACTTCTTGAATGCACTTGGATCTCTGGTATGTGTGCAGTCATACTTCCCTGCTAACTTTAAATTGTTTAAGTATATATATATGTTTTAATGATTTTTCTATCTTCTTTTATAGGTTGGAAGAACTTCCTTTGTAGTTGCCTCAGACCTTGAGAGAAGACGCAACAATCTTGAAAAGAAGAATTTGCAATTGAGCAAGAAGATTCAAGAATTAGAGACCGAAGCTGCGTCATCTCGCGATAAAGACGAGAGAATTCAAAAGTTAAACACCGAACTTGACTCCCAAAAGGATAAGGTGTCCACTCTTCAAAACGCCAATCAGCAACTTTATGGTATAAAATTTTACCTCCTTTTACTATTTTTATTTTATCGGTCGCATATTGCTACCTAACTTATTACTTTCGCAGATGTATATAATCTCTCCGATGAGGCTATTCTTCTCCATACATTTCCTGATCCTATGGATAATAATCTTCTTCTCGCTCACCTCAACAACTCTTTAAGTAGTTCATCGAACAAAATTAACTCTCTTTCATTAAATGAACTTCAGACCAAATATCGTCTTTTAGAAATTGAGCATAGATCTGGTATAAGTGCTGCCAACCAATTTAAACGAATGTTTCTTGAGTCCCATAAAGAAACCAAAATTTTGAGGAAGAAAATTAGTGACCACATAGATGATAAAGATCGCATTGCTAATAATGGTGCACAGGCATTAGCAACATTTCAAAAATCTCTCCTTGAATTACAAATTGAGCGAGATGAATTGCTTCGCCAAAATTCCTTGCTTAGTGAGCGAGAAGATCAAATTCGTTCTCTCCTTGTTATAAATAAATGACGACGAATTCGCTTGGGCTGCGAAAGTTTTAGATAATGCCAGGAAATAACCTAGGTGTTGATGTTAGTCTTCATACGAGCATACTTCCTTGGTTAAAGATATGATATCTGACAGAGAAGGTTGCTTATTATACCTTATTGCTTCTTATTTCTGTAGTATTGCTTGTAAATTGTTAACTTGTTATTTCTTATTTGCAGAATCTGAGAAGAGGCTTCAGGTTAGAATTAGAGAGCTTGAATCTGAAAAAGAACAAACGGGAATTTTCCAAATGAGAATTGAAGAACTCGAAACCGAAAAAGAACAGCTCGCAAAGAATCTCTCCCTTCGCGAGAATAGATATTCCAGGTTGAAGAAACAATTTCTAACGACAGTAGAAAACTTTAGTAATGATGTTGTTCGTTTTCGCAATGGAGGCATGGAGTATGTTTGTAAGGACCACAATATCCCTCTCGCATTCATATCCCTGTCTCCTTGAAAAGGTTCCCGAGAATCTGCCCTGTCTCGGACGTTTCGATAGCGAGGCCGGCGAAGAAGAAAATTTCGCGATGAGAATAATCGATTGAAGAATCGATGAAGAAGAAGAATCGCCAAAGAGATAACTCTTTTTGTTTTCTTTTTTCGCTTGTAATATCTCGTACATTTCTGTATCCTTATTATAGTGTATTTCTTGGATTTTTCCCCTCTAAATTCAATCTTCACTTCCCCTTTTTGGTAGTTCTTCCTTGTAATATAATTGGCTAACATTATTGATGTATAACTCTTTCATCAGAAGATGAATAACAATATTTCATCTTTTCCATTCCCATACTTGCCTCTGTTATTTATCTTCAGATGGAAGATTTTAGTTGTCATCATGTATGTTGTTGAATATTTATTTTATTGTTATTGAAATATATCGTTGCGACAAGGTCGCAAGCCGCCTTTACACTTTCATGCAATGGCCCATTGACCTTGCCTTATCATTTTTGTGTGGTCTTCCAAGTCAGACCTCCCTAATTAGAGGTCTTCCCCTGCCACCTTTCATTGCGACAAAATCGCAGGACGTCTTTACACTTGCATGTAAAGACCCATTGATCTTGCCTTATCATTTTCCAAGTATTTTTGCCTCTGCAGGATATTTTAGTTGCGACAATATGACAGGCCTATATATCCTTGCGAACACATAGCCCCATGACATTGCCGTCGTGCGACGAAATCGCAGGACGTCCGTACACTTTCATGTAAAGACCCATTGATCTCGCCTTACCCTCGCGTTAGTATTATTGCCTCTGCAGGATCATTGCACAAATATGACGAGCCTAAATTCTCTTGCGAGAACAGAGCCTCATGACATTTGCGTCTGTTTTGACACCCCCCCTAATGGAGAGCGTCGCCCTTATCATCTCCCCGGTTGCCCCTTCAAGGAGGCGAAACATCGGCCATACAAGACTAGCTCCTCCCATCCGGTCTTAACAACAACCAGTTGTTTTCGCAGCCTCTTATCCCTTATACCTATAGGGTTTATGGTTACAAGGCTGCACCCTAAGTGGAGTTTTCTTCGGGCGAGTGCAACATATGCCAAGACTTGCCAAGAATGGCCAGGGTAGGTTCATCCATCCCGGGCACTCTGGCTCAACCGTGTACCCCGGCGCCTTGAGCATACACTGACTCCTAAGAAGAGACCCTCGGTCGCCCAACCAGGGTATAACCTACATATATAGTTGGGAATCCAAGGTACCTCCTCCGGATAGGCTTTCATGGGCCCCAAATTTCCATGACTCAGGCTTCAGGAGCGGTGTAACCTTTCCCCTGAGCCATGTCGAGAGATACCCCCTTATATGACGCACTTTAGGTCTTACATTTGCCTCTTACGAAATGTTATTCGCGAACTAGGGTGTACGCCATAAAGGTTCGTCCCATTCATTTACTCATTCATCTTTGTTAAATCATTCAATCATTCAATCATTCATGTTTCATTATTTGTTAATATTTGTTTGCGAAGTATTCGCAAAATTCCATTTCATTTGTTGTGTCTTTATCTCTTTCTTTATCGAATTCTCATTTACCCTTGTCTTGCGCAAGATTCTCGCACATCATTACTTCAATTGCTACTTTTCCTCCGCTTTTGTTGACTATTCACTTCTTATGCCTTTTGTTCCTCATATCCTTCGCTCCTTTATTATCATAACATTCGCCTGTTTCTAGGCATTCACCTCGCGAGGCATGTTCGGTCCTTACTTCTATAACATCTACCATCAGTTTTTCCTTTCTCTGCTCATCTCTCACAAGTTGCTTCCAACCCTTTCTTTTGGCATTCCTTTCTTTCTCTTTCTACATCGACCTCATGACATTGCTGTGACTCCTTCCAATCTCCCTGTATAATACCAATGCCATTTGGATGTGGGAATTTTATGCATTGATGATATGTTGATGCGACTCCCAAGATTTCATGAAGCCATGGCCTCCCAATCAGCGCATTATATGGAGATTCCACGTCAACCACACAGAATAAAATATCAGTTGATAATCCTTGTAGAGGTATTCTCATGTGAACCTCTCCCTTTGGTTTGTTTGCAGTGCCATTAAAGCCATATATCTTGTATGTTGAGGGGATCAAATCCTCATCTTTTCCTCCCATCGTCTTGTAAGTATGGTAAAAGAGAATATTTACCGAACTTAGGTGTCGATTAGGATTCGGTTGATCGCCCAACAAGCTTCTGCTTCATCATCTTCTCCATCAATTGGTTTCGGGTTAATCTCTAATTTTACAACCAACGGGCTATCATGTGTTTCTCTTCCTTTTGGCACTTCATCTGCAGAGAAAGAAATAGTCTTCAGCTGCCACTTTTCTAACTGCGTCGTTCTCGCCAAAGCTCATTATTTCTTTATATGAAGCATCTCTCGCAAAGACTCTACCGAGCACGTTGTCATGAAAATCTTCGATTGTGCGATAAGAGTGGATGATAGAGTTGCAATTCAAATTTTTAGCTTTGTTCCGATTTCTATCACAAATGTTTCCTTTCCTTTCGCCGACACTGCATTCATTGCATTTCGACGGTGGTGGTGGTAATGTCGGCCTTTTTCTTCTCCTTTTTAGAAAGTGATTCAACTTCCCTTGATCAATCATCCCGAGAATAATTCTCTTTACGTTTCTGCAGTCGTTTGTTTGATGTCCATGGAAGCGATGGTAAGAACAAAACTCATGACTTCGTCGCCCGGTGGTGGTTCCATCCCCCGCGTTCCAAGGTGCTTTGGTACATCTTCCATCACAAGTATAGCCTCCCAAATCTTTTCCACACTAGCATTTAGTGGAGGCATCTTAATTGGTTCCCATACTATTCTCGCGGCTTTCTCGCCCTCCATGGTTATATTGCCTTCGTCCACCATAAGTTTCTTGCATATGATCTAGCCTCTCGAATCTTATTATTGTTATTACGGTTATAGTAGTTCCTTTCTTGTTCAAATTCCTCCCGGTCATGGCTTCCCATAGCTACTATCTTCCGCCTGTCTCTCATCATCCTTCCCTCGCTTGTCCTTGCGAAGTGCTCGCCACCGTATTGATGAATTGAGGTAACAAGCTTGCGTTCGCAGCATTCGAGTTTGTGTTCGCGACTGGATAAGAATTCATTTCATTTTGTCTTTCTTCTAAGGCGATATATTCTTCCTGTAATTCTCGCAGTTCTGCCATCGTGATTGTATTTTTGACTCTAAAAATTTGAATGTATAACAAGTTAGTTGCGAAGAGAGCATTTACAAATGAGAGGATGAGATATCTTTCCTCAACCCGTCCTGCCATTTCGCTACACATGGTTCTCCATCTTATTGTCAATGCCTTAAGCTCTCGCCAACCCTTTGTTTCAACCCGAATACATCTTCAATACCTGGTCGTGAAGAGTTGTTACTTATGTATGCTCCTAGGAATGTGGCTTGTAAATGATTAAATGATGTGATTGTGTTCCTTGGTAGACCCTCAAACCATTTTAGTGCTTCTCCAATTAGGCTTGACGCGAAATACTTGCATAGTATGGCATCATGGTTCTCCCACTGCAACATACACCTCATATAGGCCTTGATATGCTGTACCGCACAGGTTGTTCCATCGAAGATGTTTGTTAATGCGGGAGATTGCACTTAGGAGGTATTCCTCCCATTTGTACTTCTAACGTGAAGGGATTCTTCGCAGCCTCTCGCGATGGCTTCATCCAATTGTTTCCTTCCTCCTTCCCTTCCGCTTGTTCAACAATCCTCTCATTTCAGCCAGTTCTCTTAAGATTTGTTCATTTGCCTCAGAACTTGATTCTACTGGTCTTTTTAGTTCTGCTTCTCTCCTTCTTCGCTCGTGCCTGTTTTGACCTTCTTGTTCGTTATTTTCTTCTCTCCTTTCCCTGCGACGCTCTTCTTCGTTTCTTTCTTCAATTCGCACGCCATTATATCGGTTGTTCTCTCTTCTTGGTTGTCTCTCAGCTCTCATCTGCGCCCTCTCATATTCTTCATTAATATTTCTATTAGTACGATTTTGTTCCCTTCTTCTTTCGCGGTTATCATGGTTATTTTGCCGGATTGCCTCCTCCATCTCTTGATTTTCCATTTCTTCTCTTAGCCTTTCTCTCTCGCGAGCTAGCCGCGCTTGTTCAATGTAGTGTCTCTCAATGTCATCCTCGATCTCTCGGTTTCTTCTCGCTTCTTCTCTCCGTGCAAGATTATTCTCCCTTCGGCACTGGGTCATTCGGTTCTTGGAGTTGCATGTTTCCTTGATTTTCCCTATTCCGCTCATTTTGAAGATTTTCGGGTTGAGGAATATAACGATCTTCTATTTCCCCTCTTCTCTCGCCATGCTCTATATTCGGATTTTGTGTTTCTTCCTCGGTACTTTCGTTGGTAAAACTCTCCTTCTTTCTTCTCCATTCGATCTTGAACTTGATCTCACGCTACTTCTAGATCTCCTATTTTGCAACCTCATATTTTCCATCCTCAATTCATGATTCTGTCTTGTCAAGTTTGCTCGTTCCTCCGCTCTAGCCGTCTCTCTTCGTGTATTGTTTGTCTCAATCTTTCTAATCTTTGCGATTTCTTCGTTTTCTCCATTCATTCCTTGCTCTCCTTGTCCATTGTTCATCAATTGTTGCTCCTCTTCTCTCTCGTCTTCGAGAATCGATCTCCAAGTATGTACACTTACTCTATCATAATCCTCAGCCATTTTGCTACTTGGGGAGTTCGGTGGCTGATTTTGATCTTCTCCATCATTTCTCCTATTCATCCTTGATGATTCTCCTATTTCATTCCTCCTTTCTCCAGCAAGTCTCCCACTTCTTCTTACAACCGTTGATTGCCCTTGTACATTTCTTCTTCTAGCCATTTTTCTTTTTCAATGAATTCTTGAGGATCTTCTCCAAATTTTTTATTTTTTCTGTTAATCCAAATTCCTTCCAATTTCTACGTCAATCTCTGCACAGTCCCTGTTTCTAGCGCATATGTAGTAGCAGGATTTCCCACACTACACCCCTTACTCGATTTTGCTTAATTAATCCATTGGAAGATGTAAGATCAAGAACATTTATTGATTGAATTCATGAAGTGTTTACACAGGAAAATAGAATTACACTTAGAAGTTAAAACACTCTTTAAACTTTCTCTCTCCTAATGACTTGCCTAACAATTCCAAAAAGATCTCTCCTCTTACGAGACTCATTTAGCCCTTTATATAGGGTAATACATAGTGGATGACAAACTAAGTTCCCCTTTATTTTCGGGAGTGTCTCGCGAAGTGTCGCAGATGCACAAACATTCACTCTCGCGACACTTCCTAACCTCGCCAGTCTCACATCTTCTTTATGTTTTGCCTGTCGTTATTCATTGCGTTGTTTATTTTAGCTCCCTGCGACTCCCTCGCGACGCCGTCGTTCATTAATCCCACGAGCCTTGTATGTTGCGATATTATGATCCTACACTAGGTGTCCCTAGTGGACGAGTTGTAGTCTCGTGAGGGTTTACCAGAGGTGTACCCACAAAACCTTCTCCAACTTCAGAGTGTAAAAGAGTCTCAAGCATCCAAGGAGCTATGAGTATATAGAGTTTCTGCATGCTAGTAACAAGAATTTAGAACTACCAAAGAACGCATTCTCATCCTTAAGTGCTGAGCGAGAAGTAACCATACCATATGAAAGAATTCGGATTCGATTGTGATCATAAGCCTCGACTTCGCCTCACTAATAGGGTTTTATGATAATTGCACTCAAAAAGATCGCTTTTTAGTCTCTCATGTGTGCAGGCGGGAATAAAGAGAGAAATCTGCACACGTTGTAGGTGAGAAGGATAACCTTCCGAAATAATTTCGGAGACTCCACGAAGTGTGGACAAAAAGAATCTTTTTCTGATGATCTCTAAGAAAGGAAATCAACCATTAGCAAGGATGGGAGTACTCACTTACCTTCTCACCCGATCGGCAATTAATATCACTCTCTCAGCATTCATAGAAACGTCTTCAATCTTCGGTCTTCGGTCTTCAAATGTTGATGACGAACTTCTGAACTTCACAAAAACTTGACAAACATTTTTTTTTTTTTTTTTTTTTCACACTTGTCTTGATTTCACAAACTTCATTAATTCTCATCCTATTTTCTTTTCTTTGTTGCACATAAACCTTGGACTATCTCAACTTTTCCTTCAAATATTCTGATGATGCTCCGCTTGCTGACGATGATGTGTTTCTATGAATCTGTTGATTGAGAGGGAGAGAGTGATGCTAACTGCAAATCGGTATTTAGAAGAAGTTTTCATCTTTAAACGTCACCCTCATGATTGACAAAAATTAGCACTCAAGAGATCAAAAGTAGTGTTGAAAGTGGTGAGAAGTTGGGTAGCTCACCATTCCTACCCGGAATTGACGTACGGTGACACACACTCTAACAGGTTTTCTAGAAAGTCACAAAGAGTGAAGGTCGGTACCTCGCTTGATGTAAAATGGGTAGTCTCCACTATGGGTGATCACAATTCTACTACCGAATATCTAAACAGCACCTAATTCGCCCTCCGGTATGGTTAAATCCAACTTTAACGCTCTAATCAACTAAGAAACCCGATTGTGTTCTCCGATACTTCCAATTTCTGTTATTTCGGTCAGACTCTCTATGTAAACATAGCTAGAAGCATGCTAGTGACTCTAAAATCTCTAAAAGTTGGTGGGTTTTTTTTTTTTTTTTTTTTTTTGAAAAGAAAGACTAAAAATTCTATATGCAAATCACACCCCCAAACCTAGATCAAACATTGTCCTCAATGTGTCAACAGATGATAAAATTTTAAACAGTCACATACCATGAGAACTATGATGAGTAGAGAAAAAGGGAAGAGATTACCGGATGTACAAGAGTGTTGCTAAACCAAAGGAGGATGAATGCTTTGAAAGCAAACAACCAAAGCGCAAGACAAAAAGGTTGGTTAACACACATAAAAACTATGCAAAGAGCAAAAAGAAAAAGAAAAGGGAAAGATGATGGATTTTTAGTCCAAGTATGTACACGAGTGAACTAGATCAGTCCACATAGATGGGGTCTTCCAAGTCGACGGTCTCAACTTCTGGTGGAAGATGCTCCAGAAATGGCTTCTATCTCTCGACCATTGACTTTGAAGATGTTCTTGTTTTTGGGTTTTCAACTTCTACTGACTCCATGGGGAAAACAGTGCACGTACCAAGAATGGTCGACCATCGAGAACGTAGCTTTCCGGAAACAAATGCAATCTAGTGTTGTACAATAAAACTTTACGTCACGGGGTGAAAGACTTGCGCTTGAGAATGCGCTTGTCGTGAAACACCTTCATTCTATGTTTGTACGTTTTGGCACTATCATATGCATCATTTCTCAATTCTTCTAACTCATTGAGTTGAAGTTTTCTACGGGTTCCAGCTTTATCAAGATCAAAGTTCAACTTCTTCACAGCCCAATATGCACGGTGTTCTAACTCAACGGGTAAATGACATGCTTTCCGTACACAAGTCTGTAAGGAGACATCCCAATGGGAGTCTTGTATGCAGTCCTATAGGCCCATAAAGCATCATTTAAGCGCAAAGACCAATCTTTCCTAGAAGGATTGACAGTCTTCTCAAGGATATGCTTAATTTCCCTATTAGAAACTTCTACTTGGCCACTGGTTTGAGGATGGTAAGGTGTTGCGACCTTGTGAGTGATTCCATACTTGCGCACTAGTGATTCAAAGGGTCTATTGCAGAAATGACTACCTCCATCACTGATTATTGCCCTAGGGGTTCCAAAACGGGAGAAAATGTTCTCCTTAAGAAAAGAAAGAACAACTTTATGGTCGTTGGTTTTGGATGCAATGGCCTCTACCCACTTAGAGACATAATCAACAGCAACAAGAATGTATAGCTTACCTTCAGAGTTAGGAAATGGACCCATGAAATCAATACCCCAAACATCAAACAGCTCAACAATCAATATGGGTTGTAAGGGCATCATGTTTCTCCTAGAGATACTTCCTAATTTTCGCATCGGTCACAAGCAACACAAAAAGCATGGCAATCCTTAAACAGTGTTGGCCAATAGAAACCGCTTTGCAAGATCTTTGCAGCAGTTTTCTTGGCACTAAAGTGGCTTCCACAAGCATGGTCATGACAGAAAGAGATGACGTCCCTTTGTTCAGAACTGGGGACACATCTCCTAATGATTTGGTCTTGGCGACTTAAACAGATATGGGTCATCCCAAAGGAAATGTTTAACTTCAGCCAAGAACTTAGAACGGTCTTGTTTAGACCAATGCAAGGGCATTCTACCTGTAGCAAGGTAGTTCACAATATCAGCAAACCAAGGCATTTCAGACACAAGCATCAATTGCTCATCAGGGAATGATTCCCTAATTAACACAGATTCATCAGCAGATTCGACATTCAACCTAGACAAGTGATCAGCAACAACATTTTCTGACCCTTTCTTATCTCGAATTTCGAGGTCAAACTCTTGTAGCAAGAGTATCCATCGAATTAGACGAGCCTTAGCATCTTTCTTAGACAAAAGATATCTCAATGCAGCATGATCAGAATAAATGATGACCTTAGACCCTATCAAATAAGATCTAAACTTGTCTAATGCAAACACAACAGCTAGCAACTCTTTCTCAGTTGTGGAATAATTCAGTTGAGCATCATTAAGTGTTTTACTAGCATAGTAGATCACATAAGGGAGTTTGTCTACTCGTTGACCTAAAAACAGCTCCTACAAAGATAGTGGACGCATCACACATAATCTCAAATGGTAATGACCGGTCAGGTGGTCTCGACTATAGGGCGAGATGTAAGGAGAGCCTTGATTGCTCCCATGCTTCCTTACAAGCATCATCAAAAACAAATGCAACATCTTTTGCAAGAAGATTGCACAAAGGTCGTGAAATTTTACTAAAGCCTTTGATGAATCGGCGGTAAAAACCCGCATGGCCTAGAAATGATCTGATGTCCCTCACAGAACGAGGTTGAGGCAAGTGTTGAATGAGATGTACCTTGGCTTTGTCTACTTCTATGCCTTTTTCCGAGATAATATGCCCTAGAACAATGCCTGATTAACCATGAAATGACATTTTCCCAATTCAAGACTAAATTCTTTTCCTTACACCTAATCAGCACACAAGTGAGGTGATGCAAACACTCATCAAAAGAAGACCCAAACACAGAAAAATCATCCATAAAAATCTCAAGAAACTTATCTACCATGTCGGAAAATATACTCATCATGCAACGTTGAAAAGTAGCGGGTGCATTGCCTGACCCAAAAGGCATACGACGATAAGCAAATGTTCCATAAGGACATGTAAATGTGGTCTTTTGTTGGTCTTCGGGTGCTATGTGAATTTGGTTGTAGCGAATAGCCATCTAAGAAGCGGTAGTGACTATGTTTTGCTAACCTTTCAAAGGCATTTGGTCAATGAAGGGAAGGGGAAAATGGTCTTTCTTGGTTACTGTGTTCAGTTTTCTATAATCAATGCAGACTCGCCACCCTGTGGTCACACGGGTGGGGACAAGTTCATCCTTCTCATTTTGAACTACAGTAATGCCAGACTTCTTGGGTACTACCTGAATGGGACTGACCCACTGGCTATCAGGGACGGGGTAAATGATACCCACATCGAGCAATTTCAGAATCTCACCCTTGACAACATCTCTCATGTTGGGGTTAAGTCTCCTTTGCATTTCCCTAGATGGTTTAGTGTTCTCTTCAAGGTTTATGTGATGCATGCAAATTGTGGGACTTATACCCTTAAGATCGGAGATGGTCCAACCTAAGGCTCCTTTATGTTCTTGAAGCACTTCTAAGAGTCTACTTTCCTGTTCTGTGTCTAAACATGATGCAATAATCACAGGTAAAGTATCAGAAGGACCTAAGAAAGCATACTTCAAAGTATCAGGTAATGGTTTCAAATCAAGCTTAGGTGGTGTATCAAGAGGTGGGGCAGATTTGGTATCAGAGAGTGGAAGTGGTTCCACTGCATTCTGCCACTTAGCAATATCCATGGGTGGAACGGATTCAAGCAAAGAGTGAATTTAACCAATGTACTTAGACTCGAAGAGATCTAAGTCAAAGTTATCTAAACATGCTTGTAAAGGGTCCACTGACAAAATGTCGGGCAAAGAGTCTTGGATCAGACGCTCGATCATGTTAATCTCATGCAAATCAGTATCATCACAATCAATGGGTTGTTGACTAGTGTTAAAAACATTCAGCTCTACGGTCATGTTACCAAAAGACAATTTCAACACACCATTACGACAGTTGATGATGGCATTGGACGTCGCCAGGAAAGGACGTCCTAAAATCACAGGGATGTGATTACTTGGGTTTTGCATGGGTTGAGTGTCTAAGACAATGAAGTCTACAGGAAAGAAGAATTTATCAACCTTGATTAACACATCTTCAACAATACCACGGGGATTCTCACGGATCCGTCCGCTAAGCGTAGCGTAACGGGTGTGGGCTTGACTCCCAAGGCCCAATTGCACATACACAGAGTATGGCAATAGATTCACACTGGCTCCTAAGTCTAGTAACGCCTTTTCGACCACATGGTCACCTATGGTGCATGTAATTGTTGGACTACCTGGGTCTCTAAACTTAGTTGGAATCTTGTTTTGGATTATGGAGCTCACTTGCTCAGTGAGAAAGGCACGCTTATGCACATGAAGCTTACGCTTTTGTGTGCAAAGGTCCTTCAAAAACTTAACATAGGTGGGTATTTGTCTAATTTCTTCGAGAAATGGAATGTTTATGTTAACTCTCTTGAACATTTCCAAAATCTCATTGTATTGGTTACCCCCCCTTCTGTTGCACCAACCGTTGTGGGAATGGGGCAACAGGTGAATGACTTGGCACAGGAACATCTACTTCAGTAGGACTCTTGGTTTTATCAACGGGCTCTGATTCTTTCTCTACAGTAGATGTTTTCTGCGGTGTTGTGTGTACTGGTGAGTCTGATGGAGACTCGCTTGACTGTGGTACACCTACATTGTTCTCAACAACTCTACCACTACGGAGAGTGGTGATGGCATTCGCCTGACTATGTGAAGGTTCAGTGCAGGTAGAGGAGCCTGCCTGAAACACATTCTTTGGATTTTGTTGGGGTTGACTAGGAAGTTTTCCTTTCTCTCTCTCATTCAATGCATCACATATTTGACCCATTTTAAGTTCTAGACTTGTGAAACGTTGGTCGGTGGTTTTCTGAAGTTGTGAAAGATTTTGGGTTAACAGACGGACACAGTCTTCTAAGCTAGTCTTTTTCTCTACAGGGTACTGAGTATGGGGTTGTACTTGGGGGTTTCTAGGATATGAATATCCTTGGTTGTTATTTGTTGGTCCCCCTTGTACTGGCCCTTTGGACCATGAGAAGTTATGGTGATTTCTCCACCCTGGGTTGTAGGTTTGAGAATACGGGTTGTTCTCTTGCCTATGGTATAATGCATTGGCTTGCTCGATTTTGGACTCTTGAAATGCATGTAAGTCTGGACAGCTGTCCACTAAGTGGTCAGAGCTATGGCATGCGGCACAAGTGGCCATTTCAATTTGGTCACGGAGAGTAGGGGCATTAGGTTTAACATTCTTTTGCAATTCAAGCACTTCTATTCTCCGGGCCAAAGATGCCATTTTTGCATTTCCCTCAAAGTCGACTCGATTCTATGAACATTTTGTGCAGGGGTAGTCCGTTTCGGTTCTCGGATGGATTCCCACTGTTGAGTCTTTTCAGCGACTTCGATTAGAAAAGTCCAAGCGTCATCAGCACTCTTGTCAATAAATGCACCATTGCACATTGACTCGACTGTGGTTCGGGTTCTAACATCTAGACCCTCATACAAGATTTGGACGAGTCTCCATTTTTCAAAACCATGGTGGGGACATTGGAGTAATAATTCATTGAATCTCTCCAAGTATTTTGCTAGAGTTTCGTCTTCTAATTGCACAAAACCATTTAGACTTTGGCGAATTGTCGCCGTCTTATGGTTTGGGAAAACTTTTGAAAAACTCTTTTGTGAGGTCATCCCAGTGTTCTAATGGTTTGTGGTTGTAGGGCATGTAGCCAAGACTTGGCTTTGTCTTTCGTGAGAAAAAGGAAACAATCTCAATTTGAGGGACTCCTCTGTCATTTGGTTAAAACGCAGAGTCCCACAAATATCCTCAAAATCTCTCATGTGATGGTAGGGGTTTTCGCATCGACCCCTCTAAACACGGGTAGCATGTGAATGGTGCTTGCTTTGATTCAAACCGACTAGCATTTGCGAGAATGATGCAAGAGGGCTGGCTTGCCCTAGTTGGGTACATGTAGTCCTTGAGACTACGGGGTTGGTTAAGTTCCTCACCCATGGTTTTGTTTCGGATGGGCTTGGGATTTCGATGGATTTGGGCTTCTGTGGAAGAGTGGGTATCGACGATTTCGTCCCAGGCGGATTCTAACTAGTCGATTTGTTTGGTATCTAAAGGACACAATCATAGCCTAGCTAGCGCATCTAGCATGTTAACATACAAGCAAGATCAACACAGATAAGCAAAAACTCAAAAATGACCCACTAATACAAGACTCAAGCCCAAAAGAAGGCTTTTTGATGTTGTAAGGCCCAGCTGTGTGGGTTCTAGCCCAGATGATGTGGGCTTAGATTGGTTGGCCGGCCCAGGGTGGGTGAAAATGTAAAGCCCAAGTTGTTTGCAAAGCCTAGTGGGTGTGGGCTCAGTGTGTGCACTGCTAGTCATGTGATGTGGCTTATGTGGGTGAAAGTTCGAATGCAAAGCCCAAGTAAGTGGGCTTGACTTATGCAGCCAATTGCTCGGTTTAGTTTGGCAAATTAGCGGCCAGGTGTGATGTTTAAACACCAACAGATCAGTGAAGGTTGTGATCGCAAAGCCGGTGGTTATGTGCTCAAGACAAGACGTAAATGGTGCACAACACAATTTGTACACAAAGCTTTGAGACACACAACTTTCAAAAATGATACAAGATTGGCGAGTTTACACAAAGACAAAGACAAAGATAGTTTATGCACCGCCCTCTTTGTTGTCAAGTGCAAAAGAGAATCAAAAATTTTGTGATGTGCACAGGGAAGAGGGTTGTGCTCACTCAATGGTGAAGCATGTGCAGGGTTTGTGTTTTTGAAAAACAGACTAACTGCTACCTCTACTTCTTCTACTCAACACTCAATCACATATTACAAGATCACACACATATTGCAGCAAATTGATGCTAACACAATTGATGTAAACTTGGTCAGTTGACCTCAGTTTTCAAAGATCAAGCACAGGATATGCAGATATTCACAGGGCTATGTTGTCACATATGTTTGCATAACAGTTCAGAGTATCATAAGGTTAATAGCTCAGCAAGGTGTGGATTTAGACTTCACAGATGTAGCAAGTCAGCAAATAATCAATGCAGGGGTCTGGCACAACTTGGCTCACCAGGTCTCACACAAGCACAGGTTCAGATGGCAACAATCTTATTCAAATGCCATAGAATCAAGCAAAAATCCAGATGATAAGCAATACTCAGCAAGGTGTCTAGCTTATCATGCACAGGGATCAGGTCTGATGGTTACAGGTCAGCTCAGGGCTGACAGAGTAAGGCTTGCAATCAGCCAAGGCACAGCAGGGTATGCAAAATGGGTTATGCTCAGGGTGTGCAAGAGGTTGTGGTATCAACTCACTCAGTTGACTTCCACTGGGTAGCTCGGCTAACTTGGTTTTCCAAGTTGTAACTCAAAACTTGCAGCTTCAGGGGGCTAGCAAGGTGGTATGTGGCTCACAAGGTCTGTGGGGTCAAGTCACTGCAGCTACAGGGGCTTGCAGCTAAGCACAGATGTTGAGTAACAATGGGAATGGCAGCTAAGTTGTCATGTGAACAAGGCTTAGCATGTGACAGTTCTGAGTTCATGCAAGGCCTCAGTTCATGCACAGATTATACATATGCCTACACGGAAAATCATACAACCAAGCATGCTATCACATCCATTCGTTCATGTAAGCAGGGTCGAGATACAAACCGCCAGTATAACACTGGGTTTAGGCAAATCCACCAATGGCTTTGATGCTCCCTTTTCTCCCCTTCCTTGGCTTGCTCAAGAAGACTACAAGCACAACAAGCACTGTTACTCAACAAAGAATTTAGCTCCCGAAGTGTGTAGATCACAACAAAGAAAGTAAGTATCAACACCTGGTTATAACTATGAGAAGACTTTGTGGTATGAATGGTTTCTCGCTGCACTTGGCATCTGTTCGGGGGGCATACCAAGTTCGATTAACAAAGCTAACCACAAAAGAATGAGGTGAAGTCGATACAAAGTGCGATTCGAGCAAGTTCAAATGCAAGAATGTTCAAACTGGACTGAGATGCATGATGCTAAGATTGTTATATCACAAGTGATGAAAAATTTGGCTAATAATGCAGATGCTTAACTTATAGATGCATTGTTTTATGAAAAACTACCAAATCTAAGTTATGCTCATACAGTAGATAGCAAGATGAAACTACAGCTATGACACCAGGCTACAGCATATAGTATGGAGATTATGAGCTAAAACAGAAATAAAAGACAAACTAGCATATGCACAATGAAGTTTTACAGGATGCAGATCATATGGCAGATGGTTTTACTACTATCTTACACTAAAACAAGAAAATTTAGACACATATATACAATGGTAACTGAAACCAGCAAAGCAAGCAAATGAATCTACACAGCACACTACCAGTTCGGTTCAAGAACGGCGCCAAAAACTTGGTAGGAGCTTAAAGATGTTTTTCCTACGTATTACTGCAAGTGCACAGGCCTATTGGAGGCAAGGGCAAGCACAGGTCGATCCCACGGAGAATTGGTGTGGTTTATGTTGATTCTAAGGCTTGGCTTAACTGAATTTTAGCAAGTGACAGAAATACTTGGTGTTTGTGTGTCGATACGACTAGGTTGATATTGTATGAATCTAAACTAAGGCAGGGAAGTAAATTGTGAACAGTTATTGAGAGGTATTAAGGTGAGAGAATTCACCTCCTAATCCTATGCTAGATAGTTTTAATTCTCCCTGTGTTCTAGTGCTTTCCTTTGAAAGCTTCCTATGGATAGTTGTTTAACTCAATCCCCTCACTAACCCCTAGTATCAGTGGTCTTATTACAGTACCCACCGATCACGAAGTAAGCTCGATTCAAGGTTTAAATTCTTCTCCTAATCATTTCAAACCACAAGAACACCCTGAGAATCAAATCAAATTGACATTGAATTTAGGGGTTTCATCTACACCCTAATTTAATTGCTTAGAACATGATGCAGAAAATAAAACAACTTTAAATTAAATTCTACAAATAAACCCTAAAACATGCTCCCCCTCTCTCTCACATGAAAACAACCATTTATACCTAACAAGTGCTGAAACTAGCATTTAATGGAGTACCCAGACCTGTCTCTTCTGTTCCTTCGGCTCTGGCATCCATGCAAGAGATGTAAGAGTAACCCTAATTCCATTTATCTCTAACATAGCCTCTAGGGAAGAGAAGCTATATGAGAGATAACTAGAGATAGGGGTGGCGGAAGAGATGACTGTGGTCTTTGTTGGTGGTGTTGGCGAGCTGAGGATGGTACGGGTAGTGGGAGAAACGGCGGAGGAGATGGCTCTGCCATTTTTGGTCGGGAGAAGAGGAGAGTTAAGGGTTTCTCTGAGTTTGGTCGGGTGAAGGAGAAAGAAATGAGATTAGGTTTTGGTGTTGGGAGTTTATATAGGTGTTGTGGTGCATCAGGATTTGATGAGGAAGGTGGAGCGAGCGTTGGATCTTGGCAGTGGAAGATCTCACGGCTCAGGGTGATGGCGGTTTTGGTGTTGAGCGGGAGTATCAAGAGATGATGTGTAGGAGATGGAGCGAGCGTTGGATGAAGACTGGATCAAATCTGACGGCTCGGAAAGGATGGGCTCGAATCCGGGTCGTGGGTCGGGTCTTGGATAGCTTGGGCCCATGTCTTGTAGATGGGTTGCTCCTTGTTGGGTTGCAACTGATGCGCGCGCGGGCTTTGGCTTTCTGATCCATAGACTATCGTCTCCAATTCTCTGTTCTTTTGGCTCCTCAATTTCTCCGAGCTTTATTCACTACCTAAAAACATAAAATTAATTAGTACAAATATTTATTCTTGAACACAGAGAAAATACAGAATCTGGGATAATATCTGATTTCTGAACACACAAGATGAGTTAAATGCCAATAAATAGATGTATAAATATGCAATATTTGGCACTCATCAGGTGTCTATGCATCCAGTAGCCTTTTGTATAATCGTCAGCCAGCCGAGTGTCTATGCATCTCAAGGCCTTTTGTAAACTCGTTGGCCGACCGGGTGTCTATGCATCCCGTAGCCTTTTGTAGATTTGTCAGTCAATCAGGCGCCTTTGGCTTTCCTGAGACCTTTTGTGAATTTGTCAGTCAATCAGGCGCCTTTGGCTTTCCCGAGACCTTTTGTGAATTTGTCAGCCTTTTCTTGGGTTCCTTTGGCATCCCATGGCCTTTTGTAAATTTTTGTTCAAGCGGCCTCTATGGACCCTTGCTAGCATGGTGCCCGGAGCACTTTACTAGAATTTTCTCTCTCTTTTTTTTTTTTGTGCAACCAATCATGAGATTCAAGACAAGATCATATTGATGCTTAGTGAAATTAATAAAGTGACAAAACCTACACAAGCGACTAGGTGACATGCATATTTCATGGAGCGCAGATATCAACATTCAAGTACACTAGCCTAGGCTTTCGTGCTTTTTATATATATATATAGGATGAACGCGTAAATTCCTAACAGATGAATGGTTGATGGCTTTTTAATCGTGTATGTATACAATAGGCGATGATGAAAATAGTACAAAGCAACATGTGAATTCCGCGAGCATGAATGATGTTTATGCTTTACATAAGACATACTACTAATATGAACATGCGAGTATATTCATCATGCTTTATATATAAAACTCGTTATTTGTCGACGCGTATAGGCAGGCTTGATAATTTTACTATACAAAATAAAACTAGCTAAGGATGTTGAAGTTATACATATAGATCGGCGAATACACACAGTTTTTTTTTTTTTTTTTTTCTTTTTTTTTTAATTAAAATAGCAGCAAACCCGAGGACTCCAAAGTAACATTTTATCAGGCAAGAAGTTTCGTCATGCTTGCAGACATGCATTTTGTATTGATCTGAAGGAGGCGCAAATTCTAGGGGTGGTGGTTAAACAGGCGATAGGATTATTCAAGTGGTGCTGCATAGAACTTTAGGCATGTGAAATAAGGCTTAAAAGGACAGACCCCGATTATGTGTTGCATGGACAAAGAGAACTTCTAGTGTTAATGAAGTTTTAGGCGCATTCTTAGTTAATTCGGTCAGATAGAAAACCTATATGAAAGATGTTCATAGTGCGGTAGCAGATCAGGGGGCTATTTCATGTTAAAAGGGTGATACACATTTCATGTTTGAAGTACAGTGTCATACATCATTCTAATACAAGGAATTTTCATGACAAATAGTTTTTTAAGAAACGTAGGTGGTCTAAATCTATGTAGAAAGTACAAATATAATCAAGACAGCATAACACGACTACTCAAGAGACACAAAGTAAGATTTAAGGCATATGAAATGAAGCAGAAAGGCAAATAATGATGCGGTGCCATGCTGTTAGGTGGATGAGAGCTTATGGTGTATATATGGTGTGCATACATACAATAGTTTTGTACAGATATGATATAGTCAACGGCTAATGCAAGCTTGGGGATCTATTAATATGATTCTAATGATGCCGTTCTAAAAGGTAGAATATGCAAGAGCGCCCGATTGTATAATTGTAAGCTAGATGAAGAGCGAGATTGAGCAATGGCAGTGAGAATACTCATCTTGGAAAAATAGGTAGGAGCGCTTTCTTCTTCTCGGGGGAGGGGTACTTCATACTTGGTGTTGACTTGATCTTCCCAGAGTCGAGCTGGTGTTGTTGTTATAAGTTGAGCTGGTAGAGGATGTTCAAAAAACAATAGCAGGAGTGGGAGATTTAATCAGTAGCGCCTCTCTCTTTTTTTTTCATTGCTCGGAGCCCATCTGAGATGGAACTGTCACTAAGTGGCGCTGGTACAGGTAAGCGGTATTGAGGTGGTTGAGTGGTAAGCGTAAACAAAGGGCCCATGAAGACGCTTGTTGGATTGGTTCCACTGTGTTTGATGTTGATGTTTTTCCCAGGACTCCAACAATTGCAGCGGCTGCGACTTCAAGGTGATGAGTGATGGACGGCTTAGTTATAGTAGTAGTCAGCATATCTTCCATAGTGGAGACTGCTAGTTACTCCCCCCTTTTTTTTTTTTTTTGAAGAGAGGCAGTTCGACAATCAAACTACTTGTTATCTGTTAAACGCTGGTCATCAGAAATAGAATTCATAAATTCTAACTCAGACGCTTCCTGGAAGCATAAAAATTGACGCTTATCAAATAATTTCGGATGTGCACATGCTTCATAATCATGTTCCAATTGTATAGACAATTTACTAGATTATTGAAGGTTGTCAATACCAAAGCGTCACTAAGCTACACGAGTTGAGGGAAAAACTAGGGCATGTGCATTCCTAGCTATTTTACAAACTGATATCTAGATTGCAATATGGGAACTACTCAAGCGAGGCAAACAATCAAATACCCCAGCTCCTACTAATCATATTATATGCAGGTTACCATTTGAAACGTGCAGTCGAGTTGAATAAGATAATACTTAGCCCTTTGTGAGATAAGGCATGTGCTTAGAGGGCTCTGTTCTAGCGCCTTCTGCCGGAGGTTCGGTACGTTAAGAGTCTGAGAGAAGAAGAGAGGTGGCGGCAGCACAGTCAAGCAGCGCTGATGGGGTTACGTCTCCACGATATCGATTTCAACCGGAATTTTAACGTGCCAAGCCTTCAACGTACAACAGTAGAATGCTACCATAAGCTTGGTGCTGTTTGTAGTAGTTTTATCAACTGGAGTACTAGTCTGCAGAGCGTGCTTCTGGTGATAACGAGATGAACTCCTTCTATATCCGCGCCTCCTCTTATAGCTTCTCAGCCTAATTTTTATCCCACACTTCACCAACACACAACATCTTCTTTTCTTGTTCATAAACTCTGCTCAGTTTGACACAACAGCCTTACATTGCGTCTTGAAATTCAGCTCAAGACACAACCCAAACTTCGCCAAGGAGAAATAGGTTACATCATCACCAACTGTATTCTATTTAACCAGACCACTGGAATTGATTCTGAAAACAAGAAACCAGATTTTGGATCAACTGACTGCTGAAATTCTTATAACTCTCTTGCAATTAAGAAGTAAGACAAATTCAAGTCATTATAACCATCCAAACACAGCTATAAGTGCAGGTTAAACGAAAAAAGTTGGTAAGCGAGTCGAAATCAAAATTACTAGAAAAGTACAAAGTTCAGAATACGATTCAGGTTTTCAAAGATTGCAAGATATATCAAATCTTATCAAAGATCGCCCCTAATCTTTGCAAAATTAGGCACATGTTTTATCTAAAAAGCAATAAAAATGGCAACAGAACTATCAATAAGATCCCTAGCTACCAATCAGCTGATATGACATCGATTTCGAGTTCATGAAAAAACCCTAAAATTCTATTTCGAAATCAGCCAACCGGTTAAGGATTGCGATGAGTGATAACAAATGGATTTTTGGTTAGTGAGAATGTGTTAGATGCTGCTGGAACTTCAAAATCCATCCCCTGAATTCATTTGAGAGACGGCTTTGTTGTCTGAAGCGGAAATCGAACTCGTTGTTCTCGGCGTAGATTCATGCTTTCAATAAAGGTGCGTCCTGATTTGAGAGGCTGCTTCTTGATGTAAAGTGAGATAATGGGTACTAGCTTCTAGTTTTTTTTTGTAGGCACTGAGACAGTGAACACAGAACTGCTTTGAGAGCCTTTGAGAGTGTCCATGAAAGTGGAAAAAGAGCCGCTGGTATTTGTATGTGGCGGATGTACCTTATAGGAGCTAAGATTGGTGTAATGACTCGGCTGTAACAAACGCTGATATTATTTGTATGAAGATTGGTGAAAGAGAAACGCGGGCTGAAATAAAATCAGGGACGCAAATGAGAAAATAGTGTTTTAAGGGATTGGATGGCTAGGCTAGGCACGAGCCTCCGGGTGTGGTCGCCAAATGTTGAGGGGTGATTTTAGTTTTGGTTCTACCCGTCCTAGCCATAACACATCCAATACCCCGGAGAGAGAAAGAGAGAGGAAAAAAGATCCCCTCCATTGTATTACATGCCTCTTTATATAGACTTTTCAAAATCCCCTCTTTATCATGCCACATGTCCTAAAACTCCTTAATTACTACTAATGTCATTCCTTTTCTAATACAACCTCATTCTTTCCTATTAATTCCTCCCTTGTCCTTTCCATCTTATGGATACTTTTTTAGTGCACTTGGGCTTTAGTCCCCATGTTTCATGTGGGGTTTTTCCTCCTTTTAGGGGAGCACTAGGCCGACTAAGGGGGAATATTTTTCATGTATCAACATTATCCGCGCACCATTTTTATCCTTAAACTTTGCATTCATAAAGTTTGTCTGTTCTACATCCTCTGTTTCCATTTTCCATAACGGTTTCATGAGGAGTGCTTTGTTCACAATCTCAAATCTTCTAATTCCAAGTCCACCTTCTGATACTGGAGCACGAATTTCATCAAACTTTACTGTAAAAAGATATGGAATAATCGTTCTTCAGTTTACTAACTTTTGTTTGAAAGATGTTTTCTTAATTTGTTCTTTAGCTCATCATCTGTAATTCTGCAAAGGGTAACTGAGTGTTCTGTCTCACACAACTATATCCTAAGTCTAACCTAATACGAAG
Organism: Papaver armeniacum; assembly: GCA_023531295.1. Classification (NCBI taxonomy): domain Eukaryota; kingdom Viridiplantae; phylum Streptophyta; class Magnoliopsida; order Ranunculales; family Papaveraceae; genus Papaver; species Papaver armeniacum. Next base: position 81,250 of record JAJJWW010014475.1, read on the forward strand.
TCGACTTTAGCAAGCAATTCAAGCGGTGAGTTTTGGCATCTAAACTTGGCAACTAGACTTGAAGATTCTTATTTGTGTAAACACCTATTACCTAAATGATAAATTAGGAATCTTTATATAATTCGTTTACAACTTGAATTATATTATTGCACATGTAAGATCTGGTTTGATAATTGTTGATGGGTGAAAATTACTCCTGCTGAATTTGGTAATTTGGGGTGTGATGAGGAATGAATTTAAACCTACAACAAATGCACTGCGCGGTGAGTGCTTGTAGATTCGAGAGATCAATGCAGTGCAAGTCCGGCCTAAACCAAGAAATGGTAGTTCCGGATTTGTTTTGGTCACAAAGTGAAGGAGATGGGGTTGATCTTAGGGAGGGAAGCGAAGAAGGTGTTGAGATTGTGAAGGTGTTGGCTTGCTATGACTTGTGACAGAAGATGGTTGAATATGACGGTATCAACGCTTGTTTTCGTCGTTGACTGAACTTGTGTTGTTCTGTCTCCGTATATTCCTTGTTTTTGAAATAGGGCGGAGAACCTATTTATACAAGTCATTGAGCCTCATTCACGTTTCTCGTGGGAAGTGGAGGTAGTGGAATGATGGAGTGGTGGAGTTGTGTGTCGGTAGCATACGGCCGGTCTTGCCCACTTCTCCGGTTCATCTCTAACCGTCCATGACTTCCTAACACGTTCTTGTAATGGCGCGTTGCACGCCGCACGCCGTAAACCGCTGCACCAATACCCCGATATGTATCCCCGATTTGTGACATGATTGATGTCTGGAATGTGGATCGTGGATCCACGGAAGATAGCATGTAATCTTTGAATTGAATAATCTGCGTTATTCGTAAAGTCGATACTTGTGAAGTATCGTGTGTATTTCATGCAGTGCTTTGCATTGTGGTGTGGTAAAGTGATGGGTAATGACTCCTCACTAACCAAATAACTCCCGACCAGGGTTGTATAACCAAAATCTGGTGAAGTCGGACGGATGAGATGATGTTTTGAGACACTCATCTGCGACCGTTGATGAAATCAGGGTTTTTTAAAGAGGTGCGCAAGCATCACTCTTCAGCTTGGTCGAAACCAAACATGGGAAGAATTTTGTAGAGGACCGACCATACATGCGTGTTGACGGCATGATGGTGTACACGTCCATGTCTCACCGTCTCATGAAAATGCAATCTAGGCCACTCAATTTGACCGTCAAAGAGGAGTGGTTGAGATCGGTTTGCGGCAGAAATCTCTTACCGCAAAGGAATTGATAACCGCGTGTCATCCCAAGTTTGGGTGCGCGCCCCAAGACGACCCATCTTGGTCGGTCTTGGTCGATCATACCACCGTGTAGGTGGTAGGTTGGTGTTCACACCTATACTTGATTATCCCATGAAAACGTGATCTAAGCCATTCAAATCATCCGGTGAAGTTGAGCGGTCGAGATCGGTTTAGATTTGGGAGTGTAACCGCACGAGTTTGGGCGTGCGTTTTGGGTTGGCCGGGAATGATGTGCCTTGGCCGACCGCAAGAGGAGGTAGATGGGCCCACGGTGGTCATGCTTTGGTATGACCGGCCTTGGTTAATCCAATCTGCGTGACCCTCCATTCGCCGGAGAAGATGGACGCGCGTGATGACTTGAAACCCTAATTTTGGCTTTCAAAGCCGCGCGACCATGCTCTTTTTGGGCGGACGGTTTTGTTGTAAACAACCATGGTTGGCTTTGACCGATTGGTCAAGTGTGTAGGCGGTCACATGGTGATTGTGTCGACATGCTCCGGCCCCTTGAGTCTACATCTACACCCTCCATCTATACCGCGAAGATGGATGGTTGAGACCGATTTTGCGGCACATGTAATATGCCGCAAACCCTAATTCGGGGTTTTCCGTCCATAATGCTTGGTATGGACGGTTTCTTGGCAAGCAAAGGCCAATGGTCGACCATGCGGGTCGGCCGTGTGTATTCCATACCTGCTTGGGGGTGATGGAATTGATCTGTGGTCATCCAATCATGCTTGTGGAGTTGGATGACTGCGATCAGATCATATTTGGCAAGCCAAGGCCGTGTGTATTCCATACCTGCTTGGGGGTGATGGAATTGATCTGTGGTCATCCAATCATGCTTGTGGAGTTGGATGACTGCGATTAGATCATATCCGGAGACTGATACTGATCAAGTCCGGATGCTCAATCAGGCTAGTATAACACACAGAGAGGGGCTCAATCGGGCTAGTATAACACACCGAGAGGGCTCGGGCTAGTATAACACACCGAGAATCACTGCATCGGGTATTTCGTACATGGATTCATTATAGTGCTTGGAGGTTCGTGTTACTCGAAGAGTAACACTCCGTCATGCCACACCGATAATGGGCACAGAAATACAAGGCGGATATGAAATTCACAGAAGGGATTGTTCCGCATGCTCCAACCTGGAGGAATTTCATGTATTCGCGAGAATGGGATTGTTGCTACATGCTCCATTCTTGGTGAATTAAGTGAGGAGTATCCGTCACTTATAAACGGCTTTATCTTTTACAAGATGTCAGCGCATGATTTTTTGGTTACTTACAAATTTAACCTTAAACGAAAATCCACCATCAACATTAAGTCCCCTGCCTAGCATATAATGGTTACACTATTGTGTGGTAGGCATGAGATGGTGACATACAGAAATGACCAAGCTGGAGTGAATACATATTTTAGGATAGTTTCACATTGTCGTGTTTCTCGAACTGGTTGGTCTTGATTGAGGATGCGAAGGAAGCGGGACTTGATCCGGTGAGTCGCTTTGGTTTCTCTTGTACATGTATGAGCTCGACCGCCCCTTGGTGTGTTTGAGTCGGGGATAGGATTCTTCTTCTACCGGATTAAGGTGCGGGTGCTTGCACATTGCCGGTTGAATTGTTGTGTCAGATGCTCTTAGGTTCTTGATCAGGGCTCAAAAGAAATCCTGACTTGGTCGGCGTTGAATCCTCATATATCGGGCGCCGTAATCGTTTTAGGGTTCCCTCAGTATTTATGCAGGTGAAGAGATTTTTTGATCCGTTTTTACAGTAGAGCTTCCTTGCAAAAACTCTATTTCCCATCATGTCTAACAACAAAGTGGATCATCTTCTTCATACCATCCAGGATCTCCGTTAGCGTGTACGACCCGCGTCGAGCTTCATGATCGAGTCCCGTTCGTGTTCTTCGAGTCAAGAAGATCATACCGGTTTGTCTCTTCCTTCTTTTCTGAAACATTGTTTGTTCTTCATGACGGTCAGGTGAATAATCCCTTCATTCTTGCAGAGATATCCTACCGGAACATGTGTGACGGTCATTGACGATGATGACTTAACCATTCCTCTCCCTTCAAACTCAAACACGCCTACCCCTGCGAACCTCGAAGACGCTAACCTGGGTGTCTCATCTTATGAATATCCGAATGCAGGTCTTTCGTTCGAAGTTCGCATGAAATGCTTATCCTCCAGCTACCAGGATGTCGGTGGATTCTTGGTGCGGAAGGAGTTTGTGGGTTTGTACACCAAGTTGTGGAGGAAGTACGGTCATATCGCAACCAGAATGTGGTCCGACATTGCTCCTCTCGCCTTGGTTACCGCGGTAAACTGCCTTCTTCCCATGATTGCGGAGATGGAGAATATTTCTATCCGCAACGTTCTTGAATCAAATCTCGAAAAGTGGGAGAATATGGTATCTACCTGTGAATCCATGAAGTTCAACGTGGGCTGGTTGCGGCAACGTCTTGATGTCATCAAGGTTGATCGAGTTGGTATCCTCGCAAATGTTGTTCCTGCTACGAAAGCTATCTTGGAAGAGGAGAAAGCTCGGCTGCGAGAATCGAGAAGGTGGAGCAAGTCATGCAGACTTGAAGAAAAGAACGGAGAGATATCGAGGCCAGACTGCAGATGATGCTCTCAAGGAATTATAATCTTCTAGATGGCCTCTTCTAAGTCAGTACTCCCTTATTGTTAATGACGTTTATGTCAAGAGTTTTGAACATCTTTGCGGAATAAATTGCATTGGGTTTTGATTGGTGAAACAGTTTTTTCATGGACACATCTCTCGAATATAGTTGATGATTCAAACATGTAATGAAAATAAATGCCCGTATTGTTGACACAAGCAGATAGTGGTCGTGTGTAATATGCCTTGAGCCACTTTCCATTGATGACTGCTTCAAACTTGCCTCCGTCTACCTTAATGATCTTGTAGTAGCCGGTACTGTAAGCCTTGGTGACTGCGTAGGGACCTTCCCATTTCGGTGAGAATTTTGGTGCAGACATGTCTTGTTGGATGTGTTTGGCTGTTTTCAAAACCAAATCTCCTACCTTGAAAATGCGTGGTTTCACAATTTTGTTGTATGCCCGGAAATTCGATTCTGTACACCCGAGCGCGTTCCTCGCTTTATTCCTTCTAAACTCCGAGTGTCTAACTCTGCGATTCTGGAGTCGAGATTTCGGCCTCGTCCCCAGTGGATCCCGATTCTTCTTTGCAATCGGCCGATGGGATTTCGATCTCTCGCCGGGAGAATTGCATCCGTTCCGTAGACAAGTGAGTACGGCGAGACCCCAATGGAGCTTCTAGGTGACGTACGGTATGCCCATAGTGCCATTGGTAATCGATCATGCCATTCTCACGGGATTGTCGTGTACCGTTCGACCGATGATCCGGATCAATGTCTTGTTGGTACTCTCGGCTTGCCCGTTCCCTTGAGGATAGTAGACGGTGGAGAAGACTGTTTGATGCCGTACTCCTCCAGTAGCTCCCGCACCTGCTTGTTGGCGAAGGGAGTGCCATTATCAGTGATGATATGCTTGGGCACGCCAAAACGACAAATGATGTATTCTTTAATGAAAGCCGCAATTGTCGCTCCTGTAGTCCCCCGTAGGGGAATGGCCTCTACCCATTTGGTGAAGTATTCCGTTGCGGTTATGATGTACTCGTCTTTGCTTTGATGACGGCGGATTGATCTTCCCGATAATTTCCAGTCCCAAGCAGTAGAATGGCCATGGGCTGCTTATAGAGTGCGAGAGGGTAGAAGGCGCATGAACGAGGTTCCCATGAATTTGGCATGTGATGACTTTGAACGAAAACGGCCGCATCATCCTCCATGGTAGGCCAATAGTATCTCTCGTGTATTTGGAGAAAAAGTTTCCTCTTCCCTTGATGTTCTCCTTCGTGCGTCATTCAAAAGATGACTGGGATTTCTTCTCCAGCCAGGTAGCGTAGCATATCGCCTCCGAAGCTCTTGCGGTATAGGATCCCTTCATGGAGTATGAACCGCTTGGCTCTCTGCTTCATCTTAATAGCGTCCTTTTGACCGGCGCAGAATTATCCCATCACGTAGATAACTAATGTAGGGCTCTCTCCAGTCCCGGTGCGGTTCACATTAAAATCTCCAATTGGTGTGGTGGTGTCGGCAATTCGAGCGGGACTTCAAGGCGGCCGGATTGAGCCTCCATTTCGGCAGTAATAACCCAGGCGTTGAAGTCGCCGGTAAAGTGTTACCACCAATGATTGCCCACAAATTTCATTGTGAATACGATCCGCTAGCGATTGCGCTTCGTCACCTCCTAGACATCTTGGCGGGGGAGCAAATCTGGATTAGATGATACTGAGATACCATGAAGCATGAAGAAGTTTTCACGGGGGTTTTGAGACTGACCTTTCCTTGGGAAAGTGAGCTGTTGAGCTCTTGAATGATCGGAGTTCGCCAATCGTCGGTCTTGGTGTCTTTGTGTGTGTGGTAGCCACGTCGATTCTATGGTTCTCCTTTTCTTTTTTGTCAAAGTTTCTTCCCCCTCGAACTTGGTTTGGAAGCCAATGTTGCTAGACAATCGGCGTGTTTGTTGTTCTTTGCGACCGACGTGGGTTATGGTTGCATCGGCAAAGTAGTTTAGTAACCTCTGTGCTTCGATCGACGGGCTAGTGTTACTTCTTTTAATGCATATACTCCGTTCATTTGATTCACCAAGAACTTGGAGTCACCTCTTATCTCCGTGACGTGTGACTCCCGCTTGTTTAGCTATTGAAAGCCCTATGAGGAAAGCTTCATATTCTCGCGAGTTGTTGGTGCATTCGAAGTCTAACTTGAAGGAATGTGAAAATACTTCTCCGGTTGGAGAGACCAACACTACGCCTGCTCCTCCGGTATTACTGCTAGGGGTAGCGGAGCCGTCAAAATACAAAAGCCACACCTCTTCTTCCAGAATGGAGACGTCTGGGAATTCTCCAGGGAGTTCTTCATGCGGTCCGTAGTACCTTCTCCGGGAAATGCCGCGCAAGTCTGCAACCGCTTGACCCTTGATAGCTCTAGGCGATGCGCATGTTATGTCTAGTTCGACATTTGGAGAAGCCATTTTCCCGTCCTCCCCCGTCAGACCGGCTTTGAAAGCAAAAACTTTGCAGGATCGGATTTAGACACGAGTATCACCCTGTTGGATAGCAGGTAATGCCTAAACTTCGAATGGAATGGATTAAAGCTAAACACGCTTTTTCCGCTCTCGGGGATATCGGAGTTCACATCTCTCAATATTCGGGTGAAATAGTATATGGGACGTTCGATTCCCTCGTCGTCTTCCGAGCGAGTAAGGCCCCTACGGCGGTGTCACTTTGAAGGCGGTGTAGAGGACCAATGGTTTCCCTTGTACGGGAGATTTCATGACGGTTGGAGATGATAGTATTCGTTGGACTTTCCGGAAAGCTTCTGTTGAGTTGCGGTCCAAACAAAGTGGCTCCTTTCTTGACAAGAAGGGGGTGAATGAGGCGGTAAAGGCTAAACCAGGTATGAAACGTCGAATGTAGTTTACCTTGCCCATGAAACTTTGGAGCTCTTTCACGGGTTCGGGGAGGCGGCATTGTGAGGATAGCCCGAGTCTTGGACGGGTCTACTATTCCTTCTGCGGTCACTTGGAATCCCAGAGAAATTTCTGAGGAGACACCGAAAGCGCATTTTAAAGGATTCATCTTTAACTTGTATTCCCGACACCTCTCAAATACTTGCCGTAAGACGTTGGTGTGATCGGCTCGAGCCTTTGACTTGACCACAATATCATCCACATAGTCTTCTACTTGTTTATGCATCATGTCGTGGAAGATTGCCGTCATAGCACGTTGGTATGTTGCGCGAAGCATTCTTTAAACCAAATGGCATAACAAAAAGATAGTAGAAATTGCCAAGAGGGGTTCTAAAGTTTGTCTTACTTGCATCATGCTCATACATCCTTATTTGATTGTAGCCGCTGTAGCCATCCATAAAGGAAAACATGCCGTGTCCGCTAGTGGCGTCTACTAACATGTCGATGTTAGGCAGTGGAAAGTCGTCCTTGGGGCGCATTTGTTCAAGTCTCTCGAAATCCACGCAACATCGAACCGCCTGTCCGCTTTTCTTTTTACAGGGACCACATTGGCTAACCAGGGTCGGGTGATGAATGGGTTCGATGAAGCCGAGCCAGCAGCTTAAGAATCTCATTCTTGATTTGTTCTTCTACCTCATGTCCAATTGCCTCGGAGATTGCTTGATTGGCTTGGATCCAGGCATGACGTGTAAGTGATGGGTGACCAATTTTTCATCTAGACCAGGGCATTCCTTCGTATGTCCAGGCGAATACATCTTGGTATTCCTTGAGTAGTTGAACCAGGCTTATACGTTCGTCTGTGGATGAGTCGAACTGATAGAGACCTACTGGGAGATTCATCGATCCCGATGTTAACAATCTCGAGCTCGTCAGTCGTGGAATTGGTTCCGTCTTGTAGCTGTCGCGGGGCGTCCAATACCTCCTCTTGTATTCCGTCGTCCTTGCAGCATCCAATTGGGCGGAGAGACTGGACGGTCTCTCCTGCTAATTGCTAACAGCGGCGCCGGTATATTGTCTTCCCCTTCTGATCACGGCTTGCCTCGAAAGAGCGCACCCTTTTGGCGTGAGGATGGGCTGAAGTTTCACCGGTTGGAGATGGACGTCTCGTCGGAGAGAGTGTGTCGTGGTGTTTGGCCCCAGCGATGTAAGTCGGTCTTCCTCCTGGATTGAAGCCCACGTGGGTAGTGGAGTGCACATGATTTTGTCGGACTTTCCCTGCGGAGCCTCTTTTGACTCGAATAGCTCCACTCCGCATATTGGCGCATACGGAGACAATGATGCGGGAATACGGACGACCTCCTCATTTAGCACGGTTTTGAGGCACTGGTGATACGTTGAAGGAATGACCTTGTTGTGGTGAAGCCACGGTCTCCCCGAGTATCATGTGGTAATCCCGCTCCTTTTCTATGACTTCAAACTTTGCTCGTGGATCGAACAGGTCCTACCGATAAATTCAAATTGACGTACCCGTATGTGCTGGTTTGATTCCCTTCGAAGTCCGTCATCGTGGTTGGCTGTCTTGAGAGTCTTGAGAGTAATTACGTTCGAAGATTCCCCCGTGTCGACGAGGGCTCTCTCGAACTCTGAACCCTTGATGTGTGCGGTAACATGTAGGGCTCGGTTGTGACCTTCCTCTGCCATCATGTCATCTTCTGTGAATGTAACATTATTTATGGATGTTCAAGACGCGATTGAGACTCCTGGACGAGAAGGAGCAAGGTGTGCGTCCGAGCTATTTTATTGGATCGCAAAGAAACGTCTCGCCCGTTGATCTTTTGAGAGGTGCAAGAGTTCACACAAGTCTTCCACTAGAGACACAGCTTCCCCGATCTACCGGCCTCTGGTTCGTAGTAAAACTGTTGATCTGAGGGGAACTAGTCCCCGGTGTAAAGGTCTCTGGCACGCTTATTTCCGACGTCATCTTGATGAGGAGGTCAAGTATGCCGTTTACCGCTGATGAGTGCCAAATAGTGCATATTTATACACCTTTTTATTGGCATTTTACTCATCTTTTGCGCTTATAAATCAGATATTATCCCATATTCTGTATTTTCTTTGTTCTCAAGAATAAATATTTGTATTAATTTTGTGTTTTTAGGTAATAAATAAAGCTCGGAGAATCTGAGGAGCAAAAGAGCAAAGAATTGGAGTCGAGCATCTATGGAGTAGATGGCCAAAGCCCGCGCGCGAATCAGTTGCAACCCAACAAGGAAGACATGGGCTAGAGCTACCCACGACCCGGATCCGAGCCCGCTCACTCTGAGCCGTCAAGATCTCGCCTGGCTACATCCAACGGTCGCTCCATCGCTTACATCTATATCTCGATGATCCCGTGCAACACGAGATCACTCCAAAAACCGGCTACCATTCTCGTCCGTTCAGATCTTCCCAGCTAAATCCTACGCTCGCTGAGGCACTCCCATCAAACCTCTGATGCACCTGCCTCACAGCAAAGCACCCATACCCCTATACCCTAGTCGACCATCTCATTCTCTCTTTTCCATTTCTCTTTCTTCTCCACCCGATCTCTGCAGAAGCCATCCCTCTCCTCTCCGACCAAACCCTGTTGCAGAGCCGCCTGCACCTTCTTCTTCTCCATACCCTGACACTGAAACAACCACACCACCTCCTACTCTACCTCTCTAGGTCTAGGTTTTCTCTCATTTAGCTTCTCAAACCCTAGAAGCTAATTTAGAGAAAAACTAGAACTAGGGTTAACCAAACAACCACGCATGGAGTGTTCTGAGATGAAGTGACAAGAGGAAAGGCGATTCAGACAGGTTGAGCGACGTGGGTGAGAGGTTTTTCATTATTTTTCTGTTTTTGAAATATTTTAGGGTTTGGAGGAGTTGCTTGTATAAATAGAAGGGGAAGCTGAGAAATTAGTTACGCCTGGATTAGCCAGTGCTGTCAATTAGATTTAATTTGTGTTTTTCATGTTTTAATTTAGTGCTAGGGTTTCACTGAAACCCTAACTCCATGACTGTGTTTTTAACTTTGTTGAATTATCTTGAATGCTTAGAATTACAATTATGTTTTCAATTACAAATACCCAATGCTCTTCTCTCACAGTGTATACCAACGCCATGGATACACTGTAGTTAGGTCACAATTGTGTTGAGTGTATTGCAGCTCAACCTTAGATACAAATGCTGATTCCCTTGACTAGTTGTACTAAATTAGACAACTAGTGCTCTGGGTCAGCACTTTAGCTGTTAATTGAGGCATTACAGGGAGAAACACCTTGGATAGGTGGTGGGTTTGACACCCTGCCCTTATCAGTCACAGGGCAAGAAAGTCTCAACTCAGTTGAGCACACAGTAGGAGTTAGAGGTGAATTTGACCACCCCAGCACACATTGTTTTCACTGTTTACCTTAGCTTAGGATTACACTTCAATATTAGCCGTTTCGGCAACCAAAAATATCTGTATTACCATCTTTGTTACATTATCACTTGAAGTCAGTTTAGGCAAGCCTTAGATCACATAAGGGCACCACAAGTCTCTGTGGTTCGACCCGTACGTGCCCAGTGCTACATCACGACACCGTGCACTTGCGGTATCACCGTAGGCCATAAAATTTACCCATCTTCGAGGCCTACCAAGTTTTTGGCGCCGTTGCCGGGGACTTGGCGTGTGCCCTGTGATTCATTGCTTGCTTTACTGAAATTTCATTCTATCCCCTGTACATACTCACCGTGCATTGTCATCTTTAACCCTGTATTAGTGTAATGTAGTTATTCTCTATTGTTTACATCTTCACTGTTTTTGCATCTTTATCTGTAGCTATAACTTAGTGTAGTTTGTATTGCATATAGTTTGCTTTCCCTGTAATTTATAACTTGTTTTAACCTTTGCATCATAGCTTCCTGTTTCAGTCAAGCTCTCTTGCTCCCTTGCTTCCCTGTCAGTCCAAGTAACCAATTGCAGCACTCTTTCATGCTGTACAATCGGCTCAGCTGTTTACAATCCAGCTAGTGCTCCTTGTCTTTCATTTACCCTTACACTCCTAGGAACTAAACCTCCTTGTTGAGATTAACAGGTACCTACCTGAGCTTGCTGCACTGCTGAGCAACCAAGGAAAAGGAAGGAAGGAGCAAACACAGTTGCTATTTGGGCTAAACCAGAGTAGGTACCCCCTGTGCTGCTGTGGAGAAGCTGAACCAGCCCAGGGAAACCAAAGCAAAGGCGCAGAAACTGAGATACCAACCTTTGCTGAACCATGTTGAGCGTGCTCTTGTGCTTGCTGAGCTTGCTGTGCCGCAGACCCTGTGCTCGCTGTGCTGCCAAGCCGCTAAGTTAACCTAAGGAACAAAAGAAAAAGTGCAAACTTGAGGTTAGTAAGTGCATAGAGTAATCCCTGTGCTTGTATGAAAACTCTGTTGTGTTGTGTTGTGTGGTGGGTGAAAACCCTTAGTGAAAACCTTGTGAGTCATCTTTGCTGCTAATTGCCATTCTATGCCTGATGCCATGCACCATTTGCATAACCTGCCAATTGACCCTTGTGTGAACTAGAATCTGTGCATCTGCGTAATAAGTTCAATAGTTGCCTTGCAGTCCTTGCATGCTAATTCCCCCATTTGATCATTTGCCAAGATTAGTCACCTTGAGTTGACCTGAGCATGAGCCATTAAAGCTGCAGCCCTGTAAGCCCTGTACTGTGTCGTTTTGAGAGATTGTGGTTCTCTAACCTGTGCCTAGAGTTGTGCTGTGAACACAACCTGTGCACAAGCTGTTCAATTGCATGTTTGTGCTGAGCCTGACCACTGAATGTGCCCTTGGTCTACCACATTTGTGCATTTGAGTCATTGTCTGCCCTTTGAACCCTTGTCAGCCCTGAGCTGTGTGCAAACCCTGAGACACTTTTTGAATTTGCTGAGCATCTGACCTGCAATCTCTTGAAAACCCTGAGCTCAGCCCTGTGTCTCATTACTCTTCACAATGCTAGCCTGCTGATATGCGCAACAGTGAAACTGTGCTAAACATCTTGTAGAGTTAAGCTTAAACCTGTCAGCCTGATCCGGTACACCTACCAACATCTTGCTTGAGTTGTGCTGCTCTCAGACCTGAGCTTTGAGAGCCTGCCAACCTAAGCTGAGCTGAATTGCCAAGCTCTGCACAACTGAACCAGCACTACACAACCACTAGGTGAGCTTGCCTGATTGTTACTCTGCTTTGAATGTGCCCTTGTATGCTCCCTGAGCTTGTGCTCTCCCTTACCTCTGAATGTGCCTTGGTCTGTTAAGCTATAGTGAGCTGCAGCTGAGATTTGTCCACTGAATGTGCCCTTGCATTGGTCTGTGCTCAACTCCAGCCCCTGAAGCTGTCGAGTTTGAGCTAGGCTGATTGACATCAACCAAATCTGCTGGCCTGTACTGTGTACCTCACCTTGCATTGGTTAACTGGTAGTCTGTAATTCAGAGCAAATCTTGCTCTGTAAAACCCCTGAGCTCAACCTGTGAAACCTTGTTATTGTGTGGCCTGAGCATTTTTGTGTGGCCTGTGCATTCACTGAACCTGGGCTCTGTGAGTAAACCAGCCCACTAAAACCCAACCATTGGGCTCCACATAGCTGAACCCAACTGGGCCGTGCAACAAACTAGAACCACACTGTTGGGCTAAACATCAGCTGGGCTAACTGAATCTGGGCTAGCATAAGCCACACTGCTGGGCTTAAACCAAATCTGAAGCCCACGTAACCTGAGTTTGTGGGCTGTCTACACAAACAAAGCCCACAATACACTGGGATGCACATAACCCATCTGAGCCCAGACCATCTAAGCTAGAACCACACTGCTGGGCTGATCAACACACTTTGGGCTGCAACCACACAAATTTTCCCACAAAAACAAAACAATCAGCCCAACTCAAATTATTTCTGGGCTATACTTTTTCCACTGCTGGGCTGGATCTGGGCTTACACCAAAGCTGAGCTTTGCACCCACCTGAGCCCACATAACTTGGCCTATCTAGCTGGGCCGTGCAAAAGACTAACTAAACCTGGGCCTCCCAAATAAACCAAACTTTCCCAACAAAACCAAATGAATCCCATTGAAACCAAATCCCAAACAAACCAAAAGCCCAATAAACCAAATTCCCACATAAACCAAATCCCATTTTCATGTTCTATGTACATTATTTTTTTTGGGTTAACCCTCAACTTTTTAGGACTTGTTAAATTTTCTTTTCTTGATCGGTTGAGTCTTCTTGTACATTTATTATGCTAATCCGATATGATCTCCGTTGAGAATGTTGGATTCTAGCCTTGACTAGTGAAGCTCAAACCTTGCTCCTGCCGACATTCCGGTAATCTCTTCCCTTTTCTCTTATCAACATAGTTCTCATGGTATGTGACTGTTTAAATTTTTTCTATATGTAGACACATTGAGGACAATGTTTGATTTAGGTTTGGGGGGTGCATTTGCATTTAGAGTTTTTAGTTTTTATTTTGCATTTAGAGTTTTTAGTTTTTATTTTGCATTTAGAGTTTTTAGTCTTTTATTTTACCTTTTTTTAAAAAAAAAAAAAAAAAAAAAAAAAAAAATTCAAAAACTTTTTGCAAATAAAAACCTCCAACTTTTAGAGATTTTAGAGTCACTAGCATGCTCTTAGCTATGTTTACATAGAGAATCGACCGAAATAACAGAACTTGGAAGTCTTGGGAGAAACGCAATCGGGTTCCTTAGTTGATTAGAGCGTTAAAGTTGGATTTAACCATACCGGAGGGCTTAATTAGGTCTTTGTTTAGATATTCGGTAGTAGAATTGTGATCACCCATAGTGGAGACTACCCATTTTACATCAAGTGAGGCACCAACCTTCAATTTTTGCAACTTTCTAGAAAAGTCTGTTAGAGTGTGTGTCACCTTACGTAAATTAGGGTAGGAATGGTGAGCTACCCAACTTCGCACCATTTTCAAAGACTACTTTTGATCTCTTGAGTGCTAGTTTTTGTCAATCATGAGGGTGACGTCTAAAGATGAAAACTCCTTCTAAATACCGATTTGTAGTTAGCATCTCTCTCTCTCAATCAGCAAGACCCATAGAAACACATCATCGTCAGCAACAGGAGCAGAATCAGAATATTGAAAGAAAAATTGATATAGTCCAAGGTTTATGTGCAACAAAGAAAAGAAAATAGGATGAGAATTAATAAAATTTATAAAATCAAGACAATACAAGTTGTGGAAAAATTGAGTGATAAAGTCCTTTGTCCATGGAGTTAGTTGTTTCATTATTTGTATTTGTATTTTTATTTTCACTTACCAAAAAAAAAAAAAAAAAAAAAAAAAAAAATCAAAAATCAAAAATCAAAAATCAAAAAAAAATATTGTAGTTTATTTTCTTATTTTTGCTACCACCATGGTAAAGAAGAATGTAAAAAGAAAAATCCAAACAACAAGGAATTTGAGTAGAAAAGTTAAAAATTGTCAAGTTTTGTGAAGTTTAGAAGTTCGTCATCAAACAAGTGAAGACCGAAGACCGAAGAATGAAGACGTTTCTATGGTTCCTATGAGAGATTGATGTTAGTTGCCGATCGGGTGAGAAGTGAGTGAGTACTCCCACCCTTACTAATGGTTGATTTCCTTTCTTAGAGATCATTAGAAAAAGAGTCTTTTTGTCCACACTTTTGTGGAGTCTCCAGATTTTATTTCGGAAGGTTATCCCTCTTACCTACAACGTGTGCAGGATTTCTCTCTTTATTCCCGCTCGCACACATGAGAGACTAAAAAGCGATCTTTTTGAGTGCAATTATCATAAAACCCTAATGGTGAGGCGAAGTCGAGGCTTATGATCACAATCGAATCCGAATTCTTTCATATGGTATGGTTACTTCTCGCTCAAAGACTTAAGGATGAGAATGCGTTCTTCGATAGTTCTAACTTCGTTACTAGCATGCGAAACTCTATGTCCTCATAGCTTCTTGGAGGCTTGAGACTCTTTTACACTCCGAAGTTGGAGAAGGTTTTGTGGGTATACCTCTTGTAAACCCTCACGAGACTACAACTCGTCCACTAGGGACACCTAGGGGTTTAAAGGCTTAGTGCATACGCTAAATGCATTCGAGTGACCTACGACAGTGGTATAGTTAGGATTTCTTATTTTCTGTTTCACTTGAGGACAAGTAAAATTCAGGTTTGGGGGTATTTGATGAGTGCCAAATAGTGCATATTTATACACCTTTTTATTGGCATTTTACTCATCTTTTGCGCTTATAAATCAGATATTATCCCATATTCTGTATTTTCTTTGTTTTCAAGAATAAATATTTGTATTAATTAATTTTGTGTTTTTAGGTAATAAATAAAGCTCGGAGAATCTGAGGAGCAAAAGAGCAAAGAATTGGAGTCGAGCATCTATGGAGTAGATGGCCAAAGCCCGCGCGCGAATCAGTTGCAACCCAACAAGGAAGACATGGGCTAGAGCTACCCACGACCCGGATCCGAGCCCGCTCACTCGAGCCGTCAAGATCTCGCCCGGCTACATCCAACGGTCGCTCCATCGCTTACATCTATATCTCGATGATCCCGTGCAACACGAGATCACTCAAAACCGGCTACCATTCTCGTCCGTTCGGATCTTCCCAGCTAAATCCTACGCTCGCCGAGGCACTCCCATCAAACCTCGATGCACCCGCCACAAAGCAAAGCACCCATACCCCTATACCCTAGTCGACCATCTCATTCTCTCTTTTCCATTTCTCTTTCTTCTCCACCCGATCTCTGCAGGAAGCCATCCCTCTCCTCTCAGGCCAAACCTGTTGCGGAGCCGCCTGCACCTTCTTCTTCTCCATACCACGACCTTTGAAACAACCACACCACCTCCTACTCTACCTCTCTAGGTCTAGGTTTTCTCTCATTTAGCTTCTCAAACCCTAGAAGCTAATTTAGAGAAAAACTAGAACTAGGGTTAACCAAACAACCACGCATGGAGTGTTCGAGATGAAGTGACAAGAGGAAAGGCGATTGAGACAAGGTTGAGCGACGTGGGTGAGAGGTTTTTCATTATTTTTCTGTTTTTGAAATATTTTAGGGTTTGGAGGAGTTGCTTGTATAAATAGAAGGGGAAGCCGAGAAATTAGTTACGCCTGGACTAGCCGGTCTTTGTCAATTAGATTTAATTTGTGTTTTTCATGTTTTAATTTAGTGCTAGGGTTTCACTGAAACCCTAACTCCATGATTTGTGTTTTTTAACTTTGTTGAATTATCTTGAATGCTTAGAATTACAATTATGTTTTCAATTACAAATACCCAATGCTCTTCTCTCACGGTGTATACCAACGCCATGGATACACCGTAGTTAGGTCACAATTGTGTTGAGTGTATTTACTCAACCTTAGATACAAATGCTGATTCCCTTGACTAGTTGTACTAAATTAGACAACTAGTGCTGCGGGTCAACACTTTAGTGTTAATTGAGGCATTACGAGGAGAAACACCTTGGATAGGTGGTGGGTTTGACACCCCTGCCCTTATCGGTCACAAAGGCAAGAAAGTCTCAACTCGGTTGAGCACACGGTAGGAGTTAGAGGTGAATTTGACCACCTTTAAAGACACATTGTTTTCACTTTGTTTACCTTAGCTTAGGATTACACTTCAATATTAGCCGTTTCGGCAACCAAAAATATCTCAGTATTACCATCTTTGTTACATTATCACTTGAAGTCGGTTTAGGCAAGCCTTAGATCACATAAGGGCACCACAAGTCTCGTGGTTCGACCCGTACGTGCCCAGTGCTACATCACGACACCGTGCACTTGCGGTATCACCGTAGGCCATAAAATTTACCCATCTTCGAGGCCTACCAACCGCTTCTTTGATCAGCTCCATGTTCCTGGTCTGAGTCTCAAGTATCCGAGCCAACTCGCTCATAGTTGGGGTTCTTCCTGTTGCGCCAGCAGATGCGCCGTTGGGAAGAGAGGCATCCTCGTTGGAGGAACTTCGACCGGGATTTGGATTTGTTGAGGGAGTCCTAAGACCAACCATCTCGGAATTTAGCCAAACAGGATTGGGTATTGAATAAATTGATTTCACAACCGAGAGATTAATCTCCCACTGTGGTCGCCAATTGTTGATGGGTGAAAATTACTCCTGCTGAATTTGGTAATTTGGGGTGTGATGAGGAATGAATTTAAACCTACAACAAATGCACTGCGCGGTGAGTGCTTGTAGATTCGAGAGATCAATCTGTGCAAGTCCGGCCTAAACCAAGAAATGGTCGTTCCAGACTTGTTTCGGTCACAAAGTGAAGGAGATGGGGTTGATCTTAGGGAGGGAAGCGAAGAAGGTGTTGAGATTGTGAAGGTGTTGGCTTGCTATGACTTGTGATTTAAGATGGTTGAATATGACGGTATCAACGCTTGGTTTCTGTCGACTGAACTTGTGTTGTTCTGTCTCCGTATATTCCTTGTTTTTGAAATAGGGAGGAGAACCTATTTATACAAGTCATTGAGCCTCATTCACGTTTCTCGTGGGAAGTGGAGGTAGTGGAATGATGGAGTGGTGGAGTTGTGTGTCGGTAGCATACGACCGGTCTTGCCCACTTCTCCAGTTCATCTCTAACCGTCCATGACTTCCTAACACGTTCTTGTAATGGCGCGTTGCACGCTGCACGCTGTAAACCGCCAGACCAATACCCCAGTATGTATCCCCCAGTTTGTGACATGATTGATGTCTGGAATGTGGATCGTGGATCCACGGAAGATAGCATGTAATGCTGAATTGAATAACTGCGTTATTCGGAAAGTCGATACTTGTGAAGTATCGTGTGTATTTCATGCATGTGCTTCGCATTGTGGTGTGGTAAAGTGATGGGTAATGACTCCTCACTAACCAAATAACTCCTGACCAGGGTTGTATAACCAAGCTGGTGAAGTCGGACGGATGAGATGATGTTTTGAGACACTCATCTGCGACCGTTGATGAAATCAGGGTTTTTAAAGAGGTGCGCAAGCATCACTCTTCAGCTTGGTCGAAACCAAACATGGGAAGAATTTTGTAGAGGACCGACCATACATGCGTGTTGACGGCATGATGGTGTACACGTCCATGTCTCACCGTCTCATGAAAATGCAATCTAGGCCACTCAATTTGACCGTCAAAGAGGAGTGGTTGAGATCGGCCATGCAGAAATCTCTTACCGCAAAGGAATTGATAACCGCGTGTCATCCCAAGTTTGGGCGCGCGCCCCAAGACGACCCATCTTGGTCGGTCTTGGTCGATCATACCACCGTGTAGGTGGTAGGTTGGTGTTCACACCTATACTTGATTATCCCATGAAAACGTGATCTAAGCCATTCAAATCATCCGGTGAAGTTGAGCGGTTGAGATCGGTTTAGGATTTGGGAGTGTAACCGCACGAGTTTGGGCGTGCGTTTTGGGTTGGCCGGGAATGATGTGCCTTGGCCGACCGCAAGAGGAGGTAGATGGGCCCACGGTGGTCATGCTTTGGTATGACCGGCCTTGGTTAATCCAATCTCGTGACCCTCCATTCGTCTTAGGAGAAGATGGACGCGCGTGATGACTTGAAACCCTAATTTTGGCTTTCAAAGCCGCGCGACCATGCTCTTTTGGGCGGACGGTTTTGTTGTAAACAACCATGGTTGGCTTTGACCGATTGGTCAAGTGTGTAGGCGGTCACATGGTGATTGTGTCGACATGCTCCGGGCCCCTTGAGTCTACATCTACACCCTCCATCTATACCTGCGAAGATGGATGGTTGAGACCGTTTTGCGGCACATGTAATATGCCGCAAACCCTAATTCGGGGTTTTCCGTCCATAATGCTTGGTATGGACGGTTTCTTGGCAAGCAAAGGCCAATGGTCGACCATGCGGGTCGGCCGTGTGTATTCCATACCCGCTGGGGGTGATGGAATTGATCCGTGGTCATCCAATCATGCTTGTGGAGTTGGATGACTGCGATCGATCATATTTGGCAAGCCAAGGACGTGTGTATTCCATACCGCTTGGGGTGATGGAATTGATCCGTGGTCATCCAATCATGCTTGTGGAGTTGGATGATGCGATTAGATCATATCCGGAGGACCGATACATCAAGTCCGGATGCTCAATCGGGCTAGTATAACACACCGAGAGGGGCTCAATCGGGCTAGTATAACACACCGAGAGGGCTCGGGCTAGTATAACACACCGAGAATCGGCTGTATGGGTATTTCGTACATGGATTCATTATAGTGCTTGGAGGTTCGTGTTACTCAGAAGAGTAACACTCGACCGTCATGCCACACCGATAATGGGTACAGAAATACAAGGCGGATATGAAATTCACAGGAAGGGATTGTTGCTGCATGCTCCAACCTGGAGGAATTTCATGTATTCATAGAATGGGATTGTTGCTACATGCTCCATTCTTGGTGAATTAAGTGAGGAGTATCCGTCACTTATAAACGGCTTTATCTTTTACAAGATGTCAGCGCATGATTTTTTGGTTACTTACAAATTTAACCTTAAACGAAAATCCACCATCAACAATAATATATTTAGAACTAGATGACCGTGCAACGATGTGGTAGTCTGACCAAAATGCATAATAATCTTTGACAAATGTGTTGTATTGGACAATGTTGGCCTGGTTTCATTGGGTGAACAACACATAAATAAAGCTGTAAAGTTACATGATTTGTGAAAATTTGGTTTTAAAATCGTGAATTAATGCGAATTTGTAGTGATTGGAAGATATTCGACTCATATTCTTAAATATTAGGAATCAGAAGAAAACAAATAAACTGAAGAAGTTGAAGTGACTGAAACTGATCAATAATAGTCGTAATGAAATTGAAAATATTGTCACAAACTTAAGAAATTTGATTTGTTTCTTTTTTTCTTTTCGAAGATATAATGAATGGAAAAAAAATGAAGAAATCGAAGAAACTGAAATAACTAGATGACCGCTACCACGGTGGGGAGGGCCGATCGAAAGAAAATAAAACACAGCTGTAACGATACTGTAGAAGAAAATTTGTAATCCCTAATAACAGATGCAATCACTTTGTGTTTTTTTTCCTGCAAAAATTTTCGAAAAAAATTTTATTTTTAACAGTTTATAATTTTGTATAGTTCATAATTGATCAGAATAAACTAATTTTTTCTAATCATGAAAAAAAAATAAAACACCTAGTAAACATCAACTAAGGGGTTAGCCTTAGCATACCACTTGCATTTAGCATTGCTTGAAAAAACGAAAAACACAAAAACTTCATCTAACGTGTCTACATTTTTTATAAGATCTAACATGTTTACGCAAAGTACGGCAATAAAGCCCAAAGCATCAGTACATCCAGAATGTTTGACTTTTCAAAATCAGACTATGCCAACACGTGTATCCGTCCAATACAAAGATTCTTAATTTCTTGGTTATATCGTAACAACTCCCTCTATCCTCCCTCCCTCTTCCTTCTTTGACTGCAACTAAAGAAGGCCAAAAATGTTAGATTGATTTTTTTTTTTCATTAGGGAATGTTCATGATATCGGAAAATTAGATTAGATTTATCTTTATAGATGTATGTAATCCATGTAATAGTTACTTAGAAAAAATAATTTTTCAATCTAGATGTTGGTTACCAAAAATTTGATCTGATTAATTAAGATCATCAAACATAAATTTTAAATTCAATTGCAGATTCAGTAAATGATGGAACGATTTATTGGTCCTAGTGGTGGTGGATGGCGGCGTTGGTGACACTTGAAGTGGTGGAGGGTGGTGATGTTGAAAAATAAGTTTGATTCTATTTCAGATTTGTTGGTGGTGTTGGTACTGGAGGTACGAGTTTGGTGGTGGTTCTGGTGTTGGTTGTGGCGGTGACAGTTGAAAAGAGTAGGGATGATTCTGGTGGTGCTAGTAGTACTGGGTAGCTGGCGAAGGTGCTGTTAGTGGTGGCGGTGGTACTGAAGGTGTATTGGTGGTGGTGCTGAAGCTTATTGGTGATGCTGGTTAGGGATGGTTGTGTCGGCGGCGGCGCTGGTTATTATAACAAATACTGGTGATGATGGCGGCGGTGGTGATGACAGTGGCGATGTGTGTTAGGGTTTGCTGGGGCTTAATTTTGGGGTTTGCTGTCTTTGGGAGTGGTATGGTTTTGAGAATGGATCTGGTGGTGGCTTGTTGAATTTCTATCGCTAGAGGTGGCGGCGGAGCTTCTGGTGATTGTGGAGGTGCTATTGGTGGTGGTGGAAGTGTTTGACGGAGGTTAATGTGTTCTAGGTGATGGTTTTCAAGGCGACGGTGAAGAAGAGACTGAGAAACAAAAGAGATGAAGGAGGGTATTTTCGTCAAGTGACGAAAAAATAGCCGGACGGAAATCAATTTTTTTTTATGAAATTGGAATTTTATGTTAGGTTTCATTTGACAAAAAAGTGGCCATATAAGGGTCTCCCTCCCTACGGGCCATCCGGGCGGTCGGCCCAATCAACAGATTTTATTTGGCTGACTGAAAAATTAGGGCTATTCTCTTTGTATTTCCCAAAAACAAAAAAAAAAACATTGGTATCAAGATTAATTTTTGAAGAGAGACAAAACAACACACATTTTTGGGCCGACCGACCTGAGAGCCCAAATGGAGGGAGTCCCTTTTATGGCCACCTTTTTTTGTAAAATGAAGAGTAACGCAAATGTGCAATTTGATAAAAAGATTGGATATGATAGAATATTCCCTCACAGATTACCCTCCCTTTTAGTCCAATTAATATAACTCTTTATGTATAAGGATTCCTTTACACTTTTATTATTACACTATCTCACACGTTGGACGTCATTTTTGTGAATAAAAATCAAACTGTAACGGATTTGAAGCTAATATTTTGAGGATAACTTACCAAGTTCTACATGCCTACCAAAAATGAGCACATTCCGAAATATATACCTCATAATCTAACGGTCTTAATTTCGACGGCCAGAAATCCGTAGATTTTCAACGTCTCATTTTCAAATAGATGATGGTGTTGTACGTCTCGTAATACATTCATTTTCGGTAGGAAATTAAAAGTTTAGTAGTAACATATCCTCAAAGTACTAGCTTCAAATCTGTTACGGTTTGGCTTTAATTCGCAAAAATAACGTCTAACGTGTGAGATACTGTGATAATAAAAGTGAGAGGGGATCCTTCCTCCCTATTTTCCAAGTGTATAATTGGCAAGCAAACTATATAATATATATCAAAAATCCGTGCCTTGGAATTTTATAAATTTATTTCGTTAAAAAGGTTTTAAAGAGATCTACACAATGAGTACAAACAACAATATCAAAAATTTAGAGTTTTTACGAAAAATTTGGAGGTGCTTATTGTTTTAGGCACAATTCATAGTCATTATGCAAACCACCACAAAAGATGCATAACACATTATGTAGCTATATTTTGGTTTATGCATCAACTAATTTTCTGTTGCAACTAATAAAACGATGTACTCCCTCCGTTTCAGGAAAAATGATACTTTCATTTTAGGTACAATTTTCGAAAATTGAATGCATAGCCATTATGCAAACCACCGCAATGGATGCATAACACATTATGCAACCTTATTTTGGTTTATGCATAAACTAATTTTCCATTGCAATTAATAAAATGATGCACTCCATCTGTTTCAGGAAAAATGATACTTTCACTTTAGACACAAATATGCTTTTATAGTCCAATTGCAGCGGTGTTTCGCTTTTCTTCGGTCAGCCCTCCCCACCGTGGCAGCGGAGTTCTAGTAGTCCCGTATAGTCATAGTAAAAAGCACAGCCGACTGAGTAACACAATTAATTGTCAAAGAAAGATAACCTAATTTGTGGTTTTGAGAACGAAGAGAAAATTTTAGACGCCAGGATTCATAATAAATAATAGGTGAAGACGGATCGCCACGACCAATCTGAAATGTTCAAAATCAATACTGAATGCTCAAAATCAATACGAACGAATCAATACAGAACGAACATGAACAAGGAGAGGCAGATACTGTGTTTCTCTATTCTAGAGTCCATGGGTATAGTTCTTTTTCTAATCTCTGTACTGTACTTTACAAGTTTTTTTTATTTTGTTTTACTAGTATTCATACAAGGCATGCATATCATTCGGAAGTTAAAAATGTGAAACTACGGAAACACTAAACTGTAAAAAGCTTCAACTAATGAAGATTTAAGATTATTGATTTTCCTAAAAAGGGTCTGTGAAAGAAAAGGAGGAACAAAAATTCGAAGCCTTAGAAATTACAACCTTACAACATTGATGAAAAGAACCAAACTCAAAACTAAATCAGATTTTACAAGGACAAGTATGATTGAGCAAGAAATTTGTTCACAAACCAAAGTTTGGTTCTCCACTGTCCCGAATTTTCGAGCTCACTTATTCTCCCGCAACTAACGAGCAGGTTCCATCTCGTTATCATCGATCCAATCACCATATATCCTACTGATTTTGTCAGGGCCTTTCCATTTGTGAATGGGTCTTTGCCCTGGTCTCTGGTTTACAGCCAAAGATCTCTGTGAGGGAACTCCTCCCATGTGATAAACATCTGCATGAGGAACAGATGTGGTAGAAGGAAGCCCAGAATCCATTGCTGTTTTCGATGGGATTCCACCAACTTGTTTCAGGTCCGGAGGAGCTAAAGAACCCTCTCTTCCTTCTGTGTCCACTAGCCCTCCACCGTATCTGTGCAGCTCTGTTGCCATGAATATTCAATGTTATCCTACAGAACTTAAAAGTTCATCAAACAATAAACAAACAGACTATAGACTGCATTCTCATTTTAAATGTGGGGTTCAGCTGATACAACGAGATCGGGGTTTTCTTAATATTGATGTTTCTAAGTTCTTGCTAAATTCCCTACTTAAACTGATGAGTGGTCTACACATAGAATTTGTCAAGAAACAGGTTCAGCACCATAACCAAGGATATGGGTCAAGAACTGTGATACTTGCAATTGATTTTGATGGATGTAAGGATGCTCAACTACAATGTCCCAATAGGACAACAATATTTGGATGATTGGATATTTTCCTTGGTGGATCTTCTCTATAAATAATAAGGTTTGTATGAATGTTTTAAGCACTACAACACTTCATGATATCTACTCAAATGACTTTAGTTAATGGATGATTTCAAGCTCTAATTGTATCACCGTGCAAGAATCCCGTGTTCATTAAAGCATATATGTGCAGATACTAATGTTAGCATTACCTACAACACCAAAATTGCAGTGCTGAATTACTGTAAAAACTCAACTATAGAACTTAAAATAATCTGAAAGTTGCAAGTAAACCATTTTCTTCTTTTAAAACTAAGAAACAGAATAAAGAAAGACAAAATATTAATTGATCATACCTCCCAATCCATGGGCAAAATGGCACTTGCTACCAAATGGGCAGTACCCAGTTGTCTCCCACTTGTTACAGATCCTTGTTTTCCAATTTGATGGCTTTTGGGTCGAGCCATTTGCAGTAGTTCCATACCCGTTGCCCATACTGGGTCCCAAACTTATTGCTACACTTTCACGAGCTTTCGATTGTTCATCATGAAGAAATGTACAATTATCTCCGTATGGGCAGCCCTCTTCAGTATAAAACTTCTTACAATGCCGTCCTTTATAAGATCGTTGAGTTTCTCCAGTATTATTAGAAGTAGTAAGAATTGGAATCTGATGTTCCTCCCTTGGTTCCGACAATAACCCACGATCTTCATCCTGAGCTGCAACAATTTCTTGCCAATTTGGAGGGGGTTTACGCAGTTCTTCAATCCCATGAGCGAAATTACAGTTAGTAATGTAAGGACAAGTACCGGTTCTGAATTTGCAACAAAGTTTAGTTTTGAAAAACATCTTTCCAATAACCTTTGAGCGATTCGCAGGGGAGGGAAAATCTCTACCAAACCCACTTCCAAATGAATCCCCTCCTTGCGAATTGTTCCTCGACTTTTTATTTGGAGGTTCACTTCCTGATCGAGATTGAGATTGTCTTCCATCATAATTCAAAGGAGTATCTACAGATAAATCACCATTCCACAAACCATAATCATCTTCAGTTGCCCATATTGCTTGATCATTTAAACTTGCCCCCCAATTCTCCATACTAGGAATTTCAGGATTAATTTGTACAACATTTCCACCCGAAAATCCAGCTTCGCCACCATAATCCATCACTTCTAACAAAACCAGATACAAATCTCCAACAAAGAACTAACTTTATTGTTGTTACAGGAACCCCTAAATTCAACAACAAATTCAAACAAGTTCCCCAAATGGGTTACCATAAATATCCAACCCTAACTAACTCAGGTAAATGCTTTCAACCATATATTTTCCATATTTAGCTTACATAAGCAATGAATTACAACTTTAAACAACTAAATTTTCCAAAATCAAACCCCCCCTAACCAAATCTTTCACATTCCAGAGAACCCTAAATCACCACTTCTCAATTGCCCACCCACAAAACTCAAACTTTCACCAACACAAACAGAAATGAAGAAATTGAAAGAAAACCCAGAATTAGAAATAACTTCAATTTCGAGATCGAATAATGTTGTACCTTATCCCGTACCTTTTACAAAGATCTGAAGTGGAAAATGTTATCTTTTTGGTTGTGTTTTTTTCCTGTGCAAATAAACTTCAAAAAAAATGTGTCTATAAAGAAAACTCTTGTTCAATGAAGGAAAATCGATGAACCCATGAACGTAGAATGTATGTGATGTAAGAAAAGAAACCTGTTTTCAGTCTTGACCGATCGCTTCTATCAACCTCTCATTTTATTTTATTTTCTTACAGAGAAAAAAGATGCAGGAGAATGTTAGTTTTTTTTACTTTTGTTCAAGTGATGAGATAGAATATTATACGAGTTAGTGAACGGGAGACCTGAGAGAGTTTCATGGACACGTGTCTGAAATTAGAGAGGAGGAAATTTAGTAATAGATCTTGATTTTTAATAGGGTAATTTATTTATTTTTCTTATGAAATAATGTTTTTATTAATTAGAGGGGTTTATTACATGGATATATGCTATGTTGCGTACGGACACGGGATTCGGTTACGATACGACACGGTTGGGGGACACGTCAAATCTCAAAAAAAGTTGGTCACGGAGACATAGCACTTGAATGGGATTTTACAACAATCTATAGAACAAAATAATTGTATTTATTTTAAAACTACTTAATTACTAATTAATATTATTAATGATAATGAAATAATGATCAAGTTTTTCATAAATAATGCTTAAATTTGGTTAAAAGGAGAAAAAATTAGCTTCACATTTAGTTTATTTTGATTTTCTAAACCAAAATGAATCATTTACGATGTGTCCGAAAATGTCCAATTAGTATCGGGAAAGTGTCCAATGTTGATTTTTACGGGACACATGATGTGGCGTGTCCATCGCGTGTCGGGAAGTGTCGTGTCCGTTCATGTGTGTCAGTGCAACATAGTATATATGGTTCTGATTTGAATCAACCCTTACAAAGAAGTTCTTTCAATACAATTTAGTTGTTCAGTTGAGTAAAACTTCACACGCTTAGCTCTTGCTTCCTTAGTCGTTATCTACTAAATACATAAAGATTCTACTTCTAAACTGAAAGGAAATATTATTTAAGCTACTAAACATATTTTGGTAGGATTTCACGTTAACTTCTGCTCTTCGGGGTATGCCTAGCGGAATGCAATCAACCCCATCAACCATCTTCACTAAATTCTTGCAGACATTCTGTGTACATCACAAGCTCAATTTCAAATATGATATGCACCTGAAAGTTTCCAGCAAGGCTTTTGGTTCAGCATCTATGGGGAAAGATGCCCAACCATTGTCCGTTTTGCCCTGTAAAGTCGGTTAAGTATATAGCATAACCCATAGAATAGTCATCCTCCATACAAGAAGCATCAAAAGAAAGGATCCAATCATGGGAAAATAAACTTTCTTGATCTATAGTCGGATTGTTTTCAGGAACCAGATGGATTGGTCTCACCATTATAGGATCTCTAAACTCCAAACTGATTTTGTTAATTAGATCACTTGGACTTCGCACATTATTATCAAAAGTTACTACATTTCTATATTTCCATAGTGACCATAAAAGGAAAGTTCTCCTAGCAGATTCAGAACCTATTAAACTATCATTCATCCAACAATTGAACCATGTTTTGATGTCATCATCACAACTAAGAGAATAAATATAGAAAACGAAAAAGCAAACCGCATAGTTGTAGTAAAATTACAGTTAACATAAATATGCATTTCATTCTCAAGAATATCATTATTGCAAAGCATACAACAATGATAAGCATTTTTGTTAATATTGAGCACCCTCTTCCCCAAAAGAAGAACCCTAAAGACTAATTTCCAACAAAAAAAAATGGGATCTTATGGATACTATTTAGTTTTCATAATTGTTCCCAAAATTTTGTTTGATTTTGGTCTTGGTTGCAATTTATTAAATCCGTGTAATAGTGACTTCTCCAGATGGGTTTGATTTCTATATGATTCTATCGCTCATATTAATATTATGAGTGATATTTGATCTTATTATGAAGATTATGATCAATATAGTTTTAAATAATCCGATTTCCAAAACCATTTAAAAGTTGATTCACGGTTTTTGGAATGTTTCATCAATAATCAAAGGGACAATAAAATTAATTTGTCCAGGTAACCAAAAGTCAAACTAGAATTTAATATTAGTCCCTTTGTTTACCTGCCAGACATGATTAGACGTTATATTGTCAAGACTCTTTTTCATAGTCCAAATCCAAGAGTTGTTGTGTTTTCTTGTTTTCTTTAGAGGATTGAAATTAGGAAAGTACTTACTTTTAAGAATTATAGAGCATAGATGATGTTCCTTATTAAGCATTCTCCGAGCAAGATTGGTGAGCAAAGAGAGGTCTTGTTTATGAGGGTTTCTAATTGCTCATTACTATCCCAAGCTTTAGTATTTATTATCTTTTTTCCTTCCACTAAAAGTCTCTCTGGATTATATCAATTTTATTTAGGACAGTTTTAGGAAAAACTAGGCATTGCATTTGGTAGGTTGGGTAAGAACTAAGGACTGATTGCACTAAAGTAGTTCCACCAGCAGGGTTCATAAATTTGGTTTTTAATTAGGTAATAAGAATATGCTAACTAGGTGATTATCATACTATCTCATCTTTTGGACGTCATTCTTTTTGCTTATATAAAACCTAACAAATTTGAAGATAAATGTGGAGATACGTTTTTATTATAAACCTCTGCGGTCCGACTAGAAAAGCACACAGAATTTGACACCATCATTTACTACTTGCAATTCAGGCTTTGAAATTAAGATTGATAGATAGTAAGATTTGGTATTTTAGAATGCACTCATTTTCGGTAGCTTTGAAGAGCCGTTTAAGAAGAATATATCCTCAAAACTAGTTAATAATTAGAAATAGTATTGAAATTGATATTAAAAAGATGCTTAATCAAATTCTATTTTAAGAAATAACTTATTTTTTCAAAATAGAAAAAAATAACATTTATGTATAAAAAATTAATAATTTTTTTTATACAAGTAATAAATTAACAAAACTAAATAAATTAAACATTAAAATTAAAAAGGAAGATATATTTTTTTAAAGTAAATAATAATAACGAAAATATGGAACTAAAAATGTGTATGTAGATAAATAAAGAACGACTTTTATCAATGGCGTAGTGGAGGAGTATAATACAAAGTCATATTCGATGCGCACCTCAAAAGATGAGTATTCATTTTTCTTACAATTTCATCTCAATGGTGAAGTCGTCAAGTTTAGAAGTGATGACATGGATTAGAAAGGATCTAAAGGAATATGTAGATCATTGTTTATTGATGACATGACTTCTTTATCTTTATTATAGATCATTGTTTTAAGAACCGGATGGGCCCGGTCGTTCCAACCAGTAAACCAACAATAAAAACTAAACAAGTACACAATTAATAAATAAACAAAAACATTAAATGGTTAAAAAAAGGATATTGTAAAAGACAAATACTGAAATAGAAAAGTTTATGTAAAGAAATAAACATACGATTTTTATCAATGATGTGGTTAGGGAGTTAATGATGGGTAAAATCCATCTGCTAGTTGAAGTGTAAAGTAGTGTAGTAAGCAGATGTTCGATTAAGAAAATTTTCCAAAACCTCTAACAGATGCACTGCACGGGAGTGCTTTGAGTTTGAGGGATCGACCTGTAAGACTCTGGCCTTAACTAAGAAATAATCGTTCAAGATTTAATTCGGTCACAAAGGAATGATAAGTCGATATATAGGGAGGGAAGCTGGGAATGTGTGAGACCGATTATAATTGATTGTAGATGATGTTTTGAACTTATTTGAATATGTTTCTCTATGTTAGACCGAGAGAAAGATTTTTTGTGTGATAATGATAGATTATCATAAGTTGAAGTTGGAGTACGTTAAGTTCAGTTGTCCATATCATAAGTCGAGGACCAATTTGTGGCATCGGTAGTTAACACATTGATCTCCAATAAGTGATGTTGCTTGAATAGGAGTGGAAGATTAAGGAAGTGAGAAATCGTGGTTGAACCAGTTCCGCATTGTGAGAGAGACTTGGTTGATCGTCGGACCACTACTCGACTTACTTCTTCAACTGCCAATAAGACTTACTCTCTTTCTCATCGTATATATATTAGTACATCGCACGTGTTGTAGGCCGCCAGACTAAAACCCTAGTGAATATCCCCTATGCGACATGATTGATGTCTCATGTGAATTCTGCTCTGTAGACGAGTATGTATTTGGCCAATCGTTGACTTAGATGGACCGTGAGTCTTAGCTTGATGAGTCGAGCATAATTATCAATAGTGAATGTGACATGCTCTGTGAGTCATCATCACGATGGATAAAGCATATGGTGTTTGCTGAGACAACAAAGATGCTTTGTGGACCACAGACGTTGAGTTTGATGGATTATTGATGATTGTGATTTATCTTCGTGTCGGCTAAGGCAATTGTGATACTTGAAAATTTTGGATTGACGAACGTAGGTCTCATGGGATTGCCGATAGACCAATATGTATTTTGATGTGTCAAGCATTTGACAGGAAATCATATGCAGACGGATAATTTTGAGTTACTATAAAATATTCATTCTCGATCCACCATGTCATGAGTGATAAAATGACGAAGTGGAGAGATCTTAATGTTAAAATATTGGTAGACAGACAAGTGAAATACTGGTTGATCGACCAATAAAATATTAAACAATCGACCAATAAGATAATGGATGATGGACCAATAAAATATTAAATTATCGAATCAATAAAATATTGGTAGAAAGACTGAATATTGAATTATTTTATTAAAGTATTGATAGCCGGATCAATATAAAAATTACTGATGCTTAGACCTAATAAGAATTATGCTCTGCAAAGCATCAAGTATGAAACCCTAATTTGGCAAGTGATGAACCAATGAGCCCATGATGAAAGACTGACCAATGGGTAAAGAGACCAACCGACCAATGGGTATCAGGACCGGTCATTGGTGGTGGGGTCGCCTAGGCGGTGTATGGATGATTGTCCAATTAGTGTAAAGAAGACAAACCAAAATGGATTGTCGAGGATTAATTGGATGATTAATCAACCTATGTGATGGACCGTACATGGTGGCAAAAGAGGGACGACCAAGGACCATCCATGGTGGTGCATGTACCATTTTCTCTGGGCTTACTCGGTTCCCAAAAGGCAAATATAGTGCTATAATTTATTATTTTGGGAAAGTAAATATTTTCTAGGAATTCAATAGCTGAATATAGTGCTAGAATTTATTTATAAGTCGTTCCATACTTGTATACAATTTATCTAGAAGCATTATATTTATTCGAGAACAAGGTACATGATGGCAGTAGTATCGTACCGGTTCTGAATATCGATCATGTATAGTCAGGGAAAAGATGGAAATGAATAATACAAACAACACCAGTGACATCCTGAAGACATTATTGCTCTATACTGGTGGTCAATCCATCTAGGAGTTGTTCAATCATTCTCGATTCTATATAGATGTGGATACTGAATTGCACAGTATAAATGATGAAATATGCAGAAGATTGAAAGCTCATCAGAGAGACTCTAATATTGACATTACATATTTATGCTCTAGATAGGTAATCTAAAAACAATTTTACAAAACCTTCTCTCTCGCAAAGGAGATGACCAAACATATAGGACCGAACTGATTTTGAAAACAAAACTAGAATGTGTCAAACCATAAAGCGATGACTGGATCAAATCCAACCCAATGTTCCTCAAAACATGTAAATAACATGAACTGGAGTTTTTAGAGTTTAGGTTTCCTAGTGGAATCAAGGTAACAGTGACCCAACTAGTAGTAACAATATCCAAAACATAACTAAAGTATCTCAAGTAGCAATGGTAGTATGAATCGTCCTTTAGGTGTCTGTAACTGAAAGTATCGGGCTGACTCTGCGTTAGAGAAGTGGTAACAATTGAAGTAGTATATAAAGTGGATGATAATCTTGATCGAGTTGTTGTTGTCTTTCTTATCATTACTAAGCCTAAAAAGAATAAAACTAAAACAAGGGGAACTAACATAATAACAGTTCATACTAAATCTAACACAAGAGATAAATAATTCCTCTCAACACGACAAACAAATAATATAACAGATCTGGAACTTTTTGATGTATTTGAAGCCAATGTAGAAGTTGTTGTTGAAAATTTAAATTGCTCACTGATTAGAAATGAAGCTGATGAAATGCTTTGTTTACTTCTCTGCCAAAATATTGGAAACCAAACCCAGGAGGCAAACAGTACACCGACCACAAACAACAACCCACAACGTCACAATAACAAAAAATGATCTCAAGATTGTTAAAAATAGTCTGACTGGAAACATTCTTCCATTGAAAACAATAAACTCGCCGGAGAAGACGAAGGAACTTCTATATATGTCAGATAAAATCACCATCCATCTTGCAACAAAAGTCGATAAGAGCACGATCCAATCTTAAAATCCCCATAACATATAATATTAAAAAACTCAAGTTTGAGAATAAGAAAGCAACAAGAGAAATTGAAAGTTCTCTATCCATTCTTTAAATTTGAAGATAAATTGAAGGATATATATAATATTTAGAAAAGGTTAAAGATAGCAGTAGATAAGCCAAATTAAGGTGTTTTTATATTCGTTTTTTTGCATTCTCTGTCCTCCAAATGTGGGTCTATAAGCCATTACAAGTGCTCTAAAAGAAAACCTTTACCAGACTTTCGGTAGACCTCTAACAAATTCTACACCATCATTTTAAAACATATTTCATTTTCTATTGTGTTGTGTTCTGAAAATACTAAAACATATAAGAACAAAAAGTAAGGAGAAGAGGGGAACTTGTGTGGTTTGGTTCGGTTTTTAGAGGTTGAAAGTGTGTGTTAAACTTGTTTGGTTTTTTTATTTTCCAGTTTTCGATTATGGTTTTTACAGGCTATAGTGGACTTGTTACCCAAGTATATGGAAACCCCAAAGTTTGACAGGAGGCTATCTTAATAAAGAAAAACTTATGTTTATAACCCTTCCCATGATGACCACTTTGTTTAAGTCATTATTACAAATATAGCAGGAAAACTCATAAGAGAAAAACCCGAATGCATGAACATGTAAACTATACATACTTAAAGTAGTATTGAACACTCATATGTTGTTTTGTTAAAACCTTGATGGAGAGATCCAATGGAACAAAACCTTGACGAAGAAAAAAATAGTATAACGTGATAAGTCCCGTGTATGCGTCTTTAGTGATATCGTTGCCCTAATTAATTCAACCAACTCTTGGCTTGCGATTTTTCGAGTCGAGACTTCCCAATCTCAGTGAATGTATTTCTTAAATGCAGGAGATTCCAAAAGCTAAGAGAATACAAACTCTTAATAACTGATAAGACTAAAACATTTTAAATCCAAATGTCGAAATATCTAAGAGACCATTCGATCCTGAAGAATGAGTGATTGACATATCTCAATTGTATGTATTGTTAGTGCTCGATTTTGTATTTATTATGGCATTTAATGTCTTTGTAGATATTTTTGGAGAAATACACTTGTGCGGAGAAATTGGCTCGAAAAGTGGCATTTGGACCTCGGGAAAAATTACTAAAGGCACCCCGGTAATATGTTGGAGGCACCCATGAGTTTTGCTATTTACACCCACAAATTACTAAGGGGCGACCACCTTTTATTCGCACCCATGGTCTGGATAAAGGGCATCTTCTTCTACCTTTTGAAATTTGTGTTTTGCTGGGAAATTTTGAGCAGCGACTAGCAGAGTTAGGGTTTGATTTTTGGGAGTATTAGAGGGAGATTCAATCGCTGGATTTTCTTTAGATGAGCAAGTTAAGCCTAAACAGGGAAGATATAGTCGTTGGATTGGATCGAATTGGGCTGGATAATCAATTCTCGACAAAACAGGGTAATAACCTTCTCTCGGATTAGTTTGGATTTTTGGGAAGAATTACGGGGAGATTTTCATGGTAATGACTTGGTGTGGGCCTGTTAACGTAAGACATAGTTCGTTTGTGTTTGATTCGGCAAAAAAGGGAAGTTCACACGAACTTTAGTTAAAACAGGAAACGAAAGTTTGTTTACGGGAATTTGCTTCAAAATAGGAAAGAAAATTTTCATATCTCAAAAAGATTTGTAAACAGGGAGTTTGAGTTGCAAGTAAACTCGGGAAGACGCGCGAACATAAAAGCAAAGGCAGAAAAGTTTGTTACTTGCAAAGAAGAGAACGGGGAAGATAATTGAGATCTTTCTCGAAATATCCTCACCTGTGATGTATAAAAAGATTGTTAGAGCACTATAGAAGGTAATCGAGAGTTGGGGGACCGAGCAGAGGTGTTAAGGGTAGCTGCAGGTGGAGTTGCAGATAATTCGATCATCACCATCAGAGAAAGAAGAAGAACAGTTCAAACTGCACAAGAAGACAGTCCCATGAACATTGGCTTTGGGTGCTACTTGCAGAAGACCTTCTGTGACTACATTTATTCTTTCAGCCACTATCTCTTTGTAACAGCGGTGTGTGTAACACCATTACAACGTTGCAAATCTCTGTGTTATACAATTTCTTCAATAAAACACCTTTTTGAGCTATGTATTATTATTTTGAGAGAGTGTTTGACATCATGAGCTAAACCCCATCACTGGGACAATGGAGGAAGCCCTTTTCGTCACTGTGGTAATTCTATTTAATTCCTTTATAACTATTTGCACTATTTTAAATTGATTTATGATTTTTCTTGATTATTTGTGATTTTGTTTGATGGTGTATGCATAGTCTAAGAACTTTTGATGCGCCATGCTTATGATTTACATCTAATGCTTTATAAAATCCACCTTGGCAAAGAATAAGAGTCAATATTTGTTATTTTATGAGATATAATTGTCTGGAATTAATAGTTGAACCACATGAATATGAGAATTAGTGGAATCCTGAGTCTCGGTACCTCTCGATATTGTGAAAGTATCTTGTACTTTTGAATTTTCTTTGTACCAATAGATAGGTGGAGTCCTATTTTCAAGATGAATTTTCTCACAAATACCCTTTGAAAAGGCGAGGGTACCCAAATATACCTCAGGCTAAAACTTTTCCTACCTATAAGTCATTTCTCCGAAAGTGATTGTCAATGGACTGAGTCGAGACAATACAACTAATCGGTTCACACTTCGTGTGATCGTCTATGGATACGATATCGAGAAAATACAGCAACAAAGTATGTTACTTGATACAAAGGTTCGGACTTAACCAAACACAATAGGATTGTTTATCAAGTAAATAGGAATTAACGTTTGTGTAATTTACTTTAATTATAATAAAACAATTATAATGCGGAATATAAAAGTAAATGACACAGCAAGATATTGTTAACGAGGAAACCGCAAATGCAGAAAAACCCCGGGACCTAGTCCAGAATTGAATACTCTCAGGATTAAGCCGCTACACAAAATTACACCTAACTTCGTATAGTAGAGACCAAGTAACTAACCCTATAGTTCACCTAGTTCCGTCTGTATTCCCACGCCTCCGACTTATGAATAAGTCACGTACTTGGAACAATTCCTTTGGTTCGTATTCCAAACCATAAAGGAACAACAAATCTGTTTGGTATCAACTCTATTCAACCAAGTGATATGAGCCAGACAAAGGCTCTTCCGTTTATCTTAACATAAACTCTTTCGTCGGGTCCTTAGATCTATCTTATGTTCAATCACCCAAAGGTAATCGTTTAAGATTAAGACAACAACACCTTTAATCCGAAGAATCGTGTTGATGCCGATCTACTCAATTAATCAATCCAATCTACCACAAGGATAAATCGATTATTAATTGGATCCTCTTTTTCCCAAACAAGTATTGTGCACACCAAAGATTATAAAACCCAAGTCAGATCTTCAATATCTTCTTTGTTTTAAAATCTTCTTAAATCTTCAATAAAAACCTGCACACAATCACTTGAATCTCTTATGATCAATCACGCACAGAACGGAGTCTGTTAACAATGGATTATCACAAGATCATCTTTAGAACTAACAACAGTCTAAAGATCCCTGTCGAAACTCTGAACTAGTTTGAGTGAATCTTATATCGGAAGAGACGATTCTCAAGAATAAAAAAACTACGTGCAATCAGATTTCAACCACCGTTAGTCAATCAAATCAATCAAAAACAAAGATAAACCGCAATTATCTAGTTTCCCACCAACGGGTCGCGCTAGAGCTTCTCAATCCCAAAGAAGACTTTAAATTGAGCGGTCGTAAGAGATTTCACCTAATTAGGTTAATCTCCTCTCCGAATAGGCGGCTACACCAGTAACAACAACAAAAGAGTAAATCATTTTACGAAGGATTAGTTTGCTAGAAAGGCAAACTTCGTGTATTTATAGACAAGGAAGTTTGGACACCAAGGAATTTCCAAAACCGAAAATATTCTCAAGATATTCATTAAAGCACAAATTCGGTTTTCATAATTCCTGGAAATGCTCTGTCCAAATATAATGATCGAAATCTCTCAGAAAATATAATTAGTAAATGCACATTACTAATTCTGGAATTTTCCTACAAAATAAAATTAATAACCTTAATTAAAACATTCTTAACTTACTTATGTTTCGATCATGGGATTCTCTTCCCTTAGCCGTTAAGGAATATCTTTGAACAATTATAGAAATAAACATTCACAGCACGTGTTCAAAGTTTGTCGACATCTTTACTTTGTAAGTTCTCTTTCACACTTGTAGGATCAGAATATCGCAACACCAACACCTCTGCGAAATCCATAAATGTTACATAGTGAAGGCGTCGCAGACGAGTAAAATAAGTGACGCAATGGATGACGACAGCCAGAACACGAGAAAGGTGTGAAGACCTAGCGAGATCTAGGAGTGTCGCGAGATTATACATTTGTGTACTTGCGACACTTCGCAAGTCATTCCCGAAAATAAAGGACAGCTTAGCTGCCATCCATTGTGTAATACCCTATATAAAGAGCCGAACAGGCCTATTGGAGGAGAGATCTTTTCGAGTGTGGAGCAAGTCATTAAGAGAGAGAAAGTTGATAGTGATTGTAATTTCTTTAGGTCTTTTCCATTTTATCTTGTAAACATTCAAGAAGTTAATCAATAAAAATTATAATTGTTCATCTTAAAATGGTTTGATTGTGTGGATTCTTGTGAGGGGTATAGTATAGGATTTCCTGCCACTACATATTGGCGCTAGAAACAGGGAGAGAGTAAAGATTGACATCGTGATTGGAAAGAATTTGGAGTAATAGGGAAGAAATTTCATATAATTTTCAACAATTTACTGAAATTGAAAGATGGCTAGAAGAAGACATGCATCAGAACAACCAACAACTGTTAGAAGGAGTATGAGACTTGCTGGAGAAGGGAGAAATGAAATGGGGGAATCCTCAAGAATGAACACAAGAAATAATGAGCAAAATCAAATTCAATCACCAATTCAACCAATACCGAATAGAACGGTGGCTTATGATAGAGTGAGCGTGCATACTTGGAGATCAGACTCTGTGGATGATAGGGGAGAAGAACAGCAATTGATAAACAATGGACAATAGGAGAGAGACCGAGAAGTGATTGGAGAAATAATTCATGGAAATGAAGAGATCGCAGCATTAGAGACATTGAGACAAACAATACATGAAGAAAGACGATTAGAAGCAGAGGAACGTGCAAATTTGACAAGGCAAAATCATGAGTTGAGGATGGAAAATATGAGATTACAAAACATAAGGTCGAGAAGCACTACAAGGTCAAGCTCAAGATCGGTTTGAGAGGAAAGAAGGAGAACTTTACCTATAGAAAATGCTAATGAAGAAAATCGAGAGGAAGTGCAAAATCCAGCGAAGAACGTTGCGAAAGAAGATAAATAATGGAAGATCGTTATATCCCATGTTCCGAGACTCTTCAAAATGGGCGAAATGATGGAAATCAAGGAAATAGGAAGCGTCAGAGGCGGAATAATCCAAGTGATGAAGAAAATAAGGAAGAAGGAAGAAGAATATTGCATGGGAGAGAAACGCAGAGGAAGCAAAAAAAAATTGAAGATGAAATTGAAAGACACTATGCTGAGCAATCACGTCTAGCTTGCGAAAGGGAAAGATTGAGAACAGAAATGGAAGAACATGAGTTACAAGAGGCAATTCGCCAGAATAATCACGATAATAGAGAAAGAAGGAGAGAACAAAATCGCAACAATGGTAATATCAATGAGGAGTATGAAAGAGTACAAAGGAGAACCGAAAGGCGGCAAAGAAGAGAAAATGATATATATAACGATTGTGCGAATTCATTAGAGGAATGAAAGAGAAGATCGCGAGAGAAAGACGAGAAGAGAATGATGAACAAGAAAGTCAAAACAGACATGAACGCGAGAAGAAAGAGGCGGGGTTAAAAAGACCAATGGAGCCAAACTCTGGTGTAAATGAACAAATTCTGAGAGAATTGGCGGAAATGAGAGGAATGTTAAATAATAAAAGGGGAGGAGGTAAGAGACAATTGGATGAAGCCATAGAAGAAGCTGCGAAGACTCCATTCACACAAGAAGTACAATTAGGAGAAATACCCCCAAATTGCAATTTACCTACGTTAACCAGCATTTTCGATGGAACAACTTGTGCGATACAACATATTAAAGCTTATGTGAGATGTATGTTACAGTGGGAGAACCATGATGCTATATTGTGCAAATATTTTGCATCAAGTTTGACAGAGAAGCTTTGAAATGGTTTGAAGGATTACCGAGAATACAATAACATCTTTCAATCATTTGCGAGGCTATATTTTTAGGGGCATACATAAGTAATAACTCCTCGCGACACTGGTATTGAAGATGTATTTGGGTTAAAACAAAGGGTTGGTGAAAGTTTGAAGCATCTAACAGTGAGATGGAAGACAATGTGCAGTGATATGGCTGGTCGTGTGGATGAGAGATATCTCATTCTATCATTCATTAATGCTATGTTCGCAACCAATCTGCTATATATTCAGAATCAAGAATACAATCACAATGACTGAGTTGCGAGAACTTCAAGAGGAGTACATTGCTCTAGAGGAAAAGCAAAATGAGATGGAATCATACCCAGTTGCGAACACAAGTTCAAAAGCTGCAAATGAAAGCTTATTACCTAAACTAATAAACACAGTGGCGAGCACCTCGCAGGGTCAACAAGAAATGATAACGGATGATGGTCAGCGAAAGTTAGTAGCCATGGGGAGTCGTGATCAGGAGGAATTTGAGAGAGAGAGAAACTTCTATAACCGCGGAGGAAATAACAAAATTCAAAGACTTGATCAGCCACAAGAAACTTATGGAAGTCAGAGGCAGAGTTATCATAGAGGACATCGAAGTCACAGGGTAGTCTGGGAAGAAATCAAGATGCCTCCACTGAATGCTAGTGTGGAGAAAATATGGGAAGCTATAATCTTGATGGAAAATATACCTGCACCATGGAACATGGGAAATGAACCGCCTCCAGGTGACAGAAGTCACGAATTTTGTTCTTATCATCATTTCCATGGACACTCAACAAACGATTGCAGAAATATAAAAAGAATCATTCTCAGAATGATAGATCAAGGGAAGCTAAATCAATTTCTAAAAAATCAACCTCAGTCTCAACCATTACCACCACCACCAGAAATTCACAGAGCAAACGCAACAAAAGGAGGAGAAACATTTGTAATAGAAGTTGGAGCGAAATCCAAGAATCTGTTTTGCAACTCTATTGTACATTCGTACAGAACCATTGAAGACTTTCATGATAGCGTTCTCAGTAGGGTTTTCGCAAGAGATGCTGATAATAGAGAAATAATGAACATCACGAAGACATCGCCACTAAAGGAATGACAAAAGCAGATTATTTCTTTTACCGCAGAAGAGGTACCCGAGGATGGCGAGATGCATGACAACCCATTAGTGGTAAAGTTGGAGATCAACCCAAGACCTAATGGTGATGAAGATGATGAGGCGAGAAAATTCATGGGCAATCAATAGAATCTTAATCGATCTTTGGAAGCTCAGTAAATATCCTTTTTACCATACTTACAAGACTATGGGAGGAAAAGACGAAGATCTAATACCTTCAACTTATAAGATCTATGGTTTTAACGAGTCGCCAACAAGCCTAAAGGAGAAGCTCATATGCGAATACCCTTTGAAAGGATTATCAACGAAATTTTGTTCTGCATAGTCGATGTGGAATCTCCCTATAACACATTGATTGGGCGACCTTGGTTACATGAGATTTTGGGTGTAGCATCGACTTATCACCAGTGCATCAAATTTCCTCATCCCAGTGGTGTCGGAGTCATAAAAGGAGATTGGGTTGAGGGACAGAAGTGCTATGAAGTTGATGTGGAATCTTGCGAGAAAAGAGCTGCTCAGAAGAAGAACTAGAAGCAAAACATCAAAGAAGAACAAAGAAGGGAAAGACTGATGGTGGACGCAGTAGAGGTGAGAGAAGAAAATACGTTGCGAAACCAAGACCTGAAGAAAGTTGGAAATTGCGATGATTCCGCAAAAGGGAAGGTAGTATTAGGAAATTTGAATAATGAAGAAGCAGAGAGCAACATAAGTAAGAGGCGAAAGGAGTGAATTATTGATTCTAGATTTGAGAGGGTTGTAAAAAAAAAAAATATCTAACTTTTGAGTGATAAAGACAGGCTGAAGATGCAAAGACTATGATAATCGAAAAAAGAATACGCGAAGCTTTCGCAGAGATTTGAGTGATAAAGACAGGCTGAAGATACAAAGACTATAATAATCGAAAAAAGAATACGCGAAATTCTCGCAGAAATGATGACAAGAAACAATCTAAAATCAATGACATATCAGAATGGGACGAACCTTTATGGCGTACACCCTAGTTCGCGAATAAAATTTCGCAAGAGGCAAATGTAAGACCTAAAGTGCGTCATATAAGGGGTATCTCTTTACATGGCTCAGGGAAAAGGTTACACCACCCCTGGAACTTGAGTCATGGAGATTTGGGGTCAATAAAGCCCATCCAGGAGAGATACCTTGGATTTCCAACTATATATATAAGGTTATCCTGGTTGGACGACCGAGGGTCTCTTCTAAGGAGTCGGCGTATGATCAAGGTGCCGAGGTACACGGTTGAGCCAAGAGTGCCTGGGGAATTTGAAGTGTCTCGGCCATTCTTGGCAAGTCTTGGCATATGTTGCACTCGGCCCGAAGAAAACTCCACTTAGGGTTCAGTCTCGTAACCATAAGCCATATAGGTATAAGGGATAAAAGGCTGCGAAAACAACTGGTTGTTGTTAAGACAGGATAGGAGGATCTAGTCTTACATGGCCGATGTACGCCTCCTTAAATGGGCAACCAGGGAGATGATAAGGGCGACACCCTCCATTAGGTAGCTGATAAGTGTCTTAAGACGCAAATGTCATGAGGCTTTATTTTCGCAAGAAAATTTAGGCTTGTCATATTTGTGCGATGAACTGAAGAGGCAATAATACAAAAGACAAAGATAAGACGAGATCAATGGGTCAGTACATGAAAGTGTAAGGACGTCCTGCGATTTCGTCGCAAGACGACAATGTCATGGGGCTTTATTCTCGCAAGAAAATCTAGGCCTGTCATATTGTCGCAATAAAATTATCCTGCAGAGGCAACAATACTAAGAAATGATAAGGCAAAATCAATGGGTCTTTACATGAAAGTGTAAAGACGTCCTGCGATTTTGTCGCAATGACCAGAGGTGGCGCAATAAGACCTTTAACTAGGAAGGCAAAATAAGACCACACAAAAGAAAAAGAAAAAAATGAAATATTGAAAACAAACAAGAAACATTCTCTCGCGAGAGTTCAGCAGCAACAATTGCGAGACTAAGGCATGTTACCATCTAAAGGTTATTCGCTTAATCTTTCATTTGAAAATAAATAACAGAGGCAAGTATGTGAATGAATATATTGAGAATATGTTATTTATTTTCATATGATAGATTTACGCACTCACAATATTGATTAACTATATTGCAAAAAAGAA
The DNA here is from genome assembly GCA_023531295.1 of Papaver armeniacum. Lineage (NCBI taxonomy): Eukaryota > Viridiplantae > Streptophyta > Magnoliopsida > Ranunculales > Papaveraceae > Papaver > Papaver armeniacum. The sequence goes on from JAJJWW010014475.1 coordinate 122,635, forward strand.
TTGTTTTTTTTTTAACATGTGCAGAAAGGGACAACAAAAGTAGAATTTGTATTTGGAGATCCAAGAAACTTACAATAAGAGATTATAAAAATGGAAGATTAAAAGGATAAATGTACAGATGTTACAAAAAGAGAAAGAAGAAAATGGAGCTATTTCTTGTGTGATTCTTCTTCTTCATCAGATCCTTCTACTTCATTATCTTCATCAGATTCTTCTTCGCTAGCATCGCTATCAGAGATATCCAAAGAAGGCATGTTCTCAGGGATTTCGTCAAGAAGACAAGGGTACGAAGAATGAGGAATACTATTGTCATCGCAGAATGTCTTAATAGTTTGATTGCGAAAGAGAACATCATCATTTTTGAAATTCGCCACAGTAATTTGTAGTTGCTTCTTCAACTTGGAATACTTGTCATTGCGAAGAGATAAGTCCTTTGCAAGTTGCTCTTTTTCGGATTCAAGTTCTTCAATTCTTTTCTGAAATCTCTTCTCTCTCGCCTCTGCGAATGTAGAACAATGAATCAAAGAACTTAATGACACTTCATATATAATAAACAATTAAGTAAATAAGAATGATCAACAACCTTCTCTATCGTAAATCATATCCCTAATCAAGGCTGTATGCTCAACTTGAAGACTAACATTAACACCTAAATTATTTCTGGCGTCATCTAGAATTTTCGCAGCCCAAGCGAACTCATCGTCATTGTTTATGAGAAGAAGGGAACGAATTTGATTCTCTCTTTCGCTAAGAATAGTATTTTGGCGAATAGATTCATCCCACTCAACTTGAACTTCAAGAAGAGTTTTTTGAAATTTTGCTAATGCTTGGGCACCTTGATTAGCAATGCGATCTTTGTCATCTATAATATCACTAACCTTCTTCCTTAAAGTACTAATTTTCACTTGGGAACTAAGGTGTAGGTGTTTAAGCTGGTTGGCTAAACTCAAACTAGATCTATGATCAGCTTCTAAGAGACGGAATTTGGATTGAAGTTCATTTAGAGAAAGATGTTTGATTTTGTCATTTGAGAATCTATTTAAAGAATCATTGAGATGGGCAAGAAGAGCATCGTTATCCATAGGCTCAGGAAATGAGTGAAGAAGAATGGCTTTATCAGAAAGGTTAGAAACGTCTGCGAAAATGATAAGTCAGATAAAGAAAAATAAATGACAGAGCAAAAGCAAGAAAAAAAGAAGAATCTTATACCATAAAGTTGTTGATTAGCATTTTGAAGGCTAGATATCTTATCCTTCTGAGAGGAGGATTCAACTTCCAGTTGTTTGGTCTTTTCGCGAAGAGTAGCAGTTTCATTTTCAAGTTCTTTATCTCTCTTGCGAAGAGCAACAACTTCAGCTTCCAATTCTTCATTCTTCTTGTGAAGTTGAAGGTTTTTCTTTTCAAGAATGTTGCGCCTTTTCTCGAGATCTGAGGCAACAACAAAGGAAGCTCTCCCAGACTATAAAGGAAAATAAAGAAATCGTCAAGATGAGGTTTATAATTGAAATCATGCAGAAATAAGGAAAAATAGACATACCAAGGCACCAAGTGCGTTTAGGAAACTGGGAGTCACTGCTCTGGAAACTCCGCGAAAAGAATCATCATCCTCTAGTAAGGGAGCATCGCAGATATTTGCGAGAGCTTCGCATGTGGCAGAAAAATGATCATCTCCAATTCCTTGCATAGAGTTAGAGAAGACACTAGATATTTGCGCCATAGAAGATTCAATTGGATGATTCTCCTTCACAGGAGAGGTGTCAACATCATCATTATCTTCATCAGAGCTCTCGCTGGATTGAGGACTGGAACGAGAAGAAGAATGGATCTTCCATTTTTTTAGAAGGTGGAGCAACAGATTTCTTCTGGCGAAGAGGAATTTTACTCTTGCCTTTAGCTTTCGCAGCTTCAGAAATATCCTCTTCTTCAACAACTTCAACGCCAACCTTCGCACACGAATGAAGATAAGAAACAGAGGCCACAATATTGTTAAACATAATGGAGAAAAGTATTTCTTACTTCATCCGTGATCGACTGGAGAATTGCCAGAGTACTCGCCTTAGGATTTCTCTCGTAACTTTTTCTCAATTTAACAATCTGAAAATTTCGCAAGATTAGTAGATGTAAAAAGAAGTAATAATTACAAACTAAGCGAAATTCGGGAAGCACACCTCTTTAGCTTTCTCGGGCCAGTTAAATACCAAAGGTTGATAGTTGGCGAGATTCGCAGGGAGTACATTCGAACCTGAAATATAAGGTCCATTTAAAAATAGCGGAAAGACACACCATTTCTCGTCTTTGGAATGGCGAGGAACATTGTTCTTGCCGGAGTGCCAATCGTTATCCTGCATAAGTACTTTGTCACTGGGATATTTTCTCTTCTTTTCAAACGTGCACCCCAGCGAGTTCTATCGTTCTTCATATTTATTATTTCATAATTCTCAAAGAAACTTTCTACTGAATACTTCTCAGCGAATATCTCTAAATCTACAAATTTAGGATCTCTGACTGCATTAGAATAGAGATACCCCTTACCAGTGCCACGGTTGGCGAACTCAAGTATTAAGCGGATACAATCTCCACTTAATTGGTAAACAGCTCGCGAGAATTTCTCATGAGCAAGAATTTCATAAAACAAAGGAAGTTCAGGGTTGTAGAGAGGAATGGGAAGGCGGCGAGAATCGACCTAGCGAGATTATGATCTTTTGATTATCACAACAATGATCAGTAAATAATTTGGCGGAGAGAATAGATGAAGATTCTTGATGGGGAATAGTGGATAATGTGAAACCTTTCTCTTGTAAATCCTTTTGAGCCTCTCCCAAGAGAACTTCATATCTACGACCAGGTGGAGCCATTTTCAGAGTATGGGAATGATTAAGGAGTTGAAGATCAAAGGAAAAAAGAAAATTTACAGTAACAGAAGCGGAAGTTACGGAGGAGAATTGAAGAAAAATTGCAGAGAGAAAGTAAAAAAGAAGAAGAGGAGGATGAGAAAACTATATATAGAGAAGAATTCTTGAGAAGATAAACGCATTTAATGCGAGAAGAGACGTGAATGGTTGAGAAGTAACGGTTGAAAGGGACGTGTCAAAAAATGGGTGGAAGAAGAGACACGTATTATAGATTTTGTGTAAAAGTATGAAGTCAAATCGCCAAACAGATAAGGATGGACAATTGCGGCAGTTTGAAAATAATAATTCTCATGACATTCTCTCCTTCGCAGAGAAGACATGAGAAGAGGCAAGATGTAGGATCAGAATATCGCAACACCAACACCTCTGCGAAATCCATAAATGTTACATAGCGAAGGCATCGCAGACGAGTAAAATAAGTGATGCAATGGATGACGACAGCCAGAACACGAGAAAGGTGTGAAGACCTAGCGAGATCTAGGAGTGTCGCGAGATTATACATTTGTGTACTTACGACACTTCGCAAGTCATTCCCGAAAATAAAGGAAAGCTTAGCTGTCATCCATTATGTAATACCATATATAAAGAGCCGAACGGGCCTATTGGAGGTGAGATCTTTTTCGAGTGTGGAGCAAGTCATTAAGAGAGAGAAAGTTGATAGTGATTGTAATTTCTTTAGCTCTTTTCCATTTTATCTTGTAAACATTCAAGAAGTTAATCATTAAAAATTATAATTGTTCATCTTAGAATGGTTTGATTGTGTGGATTCTTGTGAGGGGTGTAGTGTAGGATTTCCTGCAACTACAACACTTACAACCTTGAAACCGATTTGCCACACTTCCAAACAAGTTTAGAATTGGTTCATCTGACTTTCAAGAACTATGTGATTGATCAAACCAACATTCAATCACAATCATGGGTTTAACGGTTCTACCAAAACAAGTTTCGGTTCTACCTCCATGTGAGTACTGTGGATAGTCACACTAGCTTTCCAAAAATTCGGTTGACTAGGTACTAGGATCGGTTCCCCACATATATATGGTATCTAACTTATATGTGTTGCACATGTCCATAGGATCGGTTCCCCTTTGCCTAAAAACGTGTTGCACATGTCCATAGGATCGGTTCCCCTTTCTGCTATAAAACTTGCTGCACCCCATATAAGGATCGGTTCCCCTTGATGTACTGCACCCCTTACTAGGATCGGTTCCCCTCTCCCAAAAGTTGTTAGACATACAAACCCGATCATACCACAGATGATTACTTAAGATCGATTTTACTAATAAAAGTTATACCAATACATAAGTCAGGCCTTTGTGAATAGTTCTACCAAGAACACAACAAGTTGTGAGCAGTTATACTCTATCACACATATTGGCTGTTCATAAGATATGCAATGAATAACAAAACCAATAAAACCTGGCAATTACCTTTTCGGTCCACACACAAGTTTATGAACTTACTTCCTTAGAACACATGTAAACATTGTTCCCTGGGATGAAATCCTCACCTCATACCCATACATAATCACAATAGCATTCAAATGATTATGGCGATGTCTTATCTACAAAGTTTAATGGTTAAGCAATAAACCTCGTATTGTATTCCTTAATACTACGTCTATCTAGAGTTCATATGCTTCGCAGTTATTTTTCAATATGCACGACTTGAAAGATACATTAGGGAATGAAACAGTTCAAGTCAAATATCACAAACCTCAAGTGGAAGGATGATTGTTGTCGTTGTAGCTCCTTGCTTCTTCACATCTTCAAGACTTCGCAATACTTGTAATGTCTCATATCCTAATACTTTCAAGCTAACCTATACGAAGTTGACTCTAGTACATAATCAAGCGACTCTTAACATGAATTTTGATTCACTAAAATATGAAAACCAAACTTGACATACCAACGCTTGGTGGGTTCAACCGAGCCATGCTCTAACAATCTCCCCATTTTCAATTTTAGTGACAAAACTCTTACATCATATGGATAAACAAATTACAATAATTCATTACAATCCGCTTTATTCCCGATTCAACGACACAGTAAAACTGCTTACATTCAATCCTTGAAAATGCCGTTGTTGACATTATAATAACAAAGCTAATACTCCCCCTAAGGAAGATAGGTAGATATTCAATCCACACGTCTTTTTTATACCACTTTATATGACATGTTACTCCCCCTTAGTCTGTGCTTTCACTCTTTCGTTAGATAAAAACATTCAAGTACCAATATTCCTTTCCCTAGCGATGCTAATCAATATAAAATATCCATGCCAGCATCACCTATTTACTCCATATATTTCTCCCCCTTTTTTTCACAAAAATGACAAAGAAACGAAAAAATAAAGGACAACACGAAAAAAATCTTACAAATCTCAGAATAGACTTGCAAACCTGTAGAGTTAGGCACGAGGGTTCCACACATCATGTTCTGATAACCAATATCAAAACCGAAACTACAAGTAGTCTTATTTTGATATGTTACCAAGGAAACAATTGCCCAAAACAATTTTTCCAATTTAGTTTAGCAAACCAAAAAACAACTAAGCACATTAGTCCCTTTGCTAAACCGATTGTTCAAAAACAACCGCTTAATTCGATAAGACCAAAATAAAGATAAACTCCATTTTTCTCATCAGGTTCTAATTATCCATAAACTTAGACCTTTCAATTTTAAACAAGACAAGTACTAGGTTAGTTAACTAGCATTTCTTGTTTAGGCATTCAATTAGACTTGAATAACCGAAACCACACTTCGATAAGTCTAACTAAGATCAGAATTAACTTAGTTTATCTTATCCGGAATCGAATTGGACTAAACAACTCATCATGTACACATATTATTTCGTTAAGCCATAAATAATTCATACAAACCAAAATAAATCAACTTGCATAATTATTCACCTCAACCGGAAGCAATTGAAACAACATAGACATTATAAGCACCGCAATTGCACTGTAATTTTGCAAGCCTAAACGATTGATACCTTACAAAATCAAGATAACAATAGTTTTTCTTAACCGGAACCAATTGAATAACACACACACATCAATTGCACCGAAATTTTGTAAGCTTAAACAATTGATACCACACAATAAAGCAAGATAACAATAGTTTTTCTTAACAGGAACTAATTGAAACACACATCCACACACACATCATGGAATAAATATCAATTGAACCGAAATTTTGTTAAGCAAAATCAACAAATATATATAATATAAACTCAGGCTTTTCTTAAACAGGAAAACAATTAACTAACAAGATTGTTACCTCAAATTTCGCATCCACTTCTCCAATATGATAGCATCTTCGTCCAGGGAGAATTGATATCGAAATATCACCACATCATCATCCTTATACGTGAACAAAAGAATAACAACACACCTTAACCTTTACCAGAGAAAGGTTGAAAACCGGTTTTAACAATTGCAAGCAAAAGTTGAAAACCGATGAAACACATATGCTTTTATGCTAAACCAAAATCGATTCAACATATTGTGACTTTTTCACATATTGTTTCTGTAGGATCAGAATATCGCAACACCAAAACCTCTGCGAAATTCATAAACGTTACGTAGCGAAGGCGTCGCAGACGAGTAAAATAACTGACGCAATGGATGACGACAGCCAGAACACGAGAAAGGTGTGAAGACCTAGCGAGATCTAGGAGTGCCGCGAGATTATACATTTGTGTACTTGCGACACTTCGCAAGTTATTCCCGAAAATAAAGGACAGCTTAGATGTCATCAATTATGTAATACCCTATATAAAGAGCCGAACATGCCTATTGGAGGAGAGATCTTTTTCGAGTGTGGAGCAAGTCATTAAGAGAGAGAAAGTTGATAGTGATTGTAATTTCTTTAGCTCTTTTCCATTTTATCTTGTAAACATTCAAGAAGTTAATCAATAAAAATTATAATTGTTCATCTTAAAATGGTTAGATTGTGTGGATTCTTGTGAGGGGTGTAGTGTAGGATTTCCTGCAACTACACATTGGCGCTAGAAACAGGGAGAGAGAGTGAAGATTGACATCGTGATTTAAATGAATTTGGAGTAATAGGGAAGGAATTTCATATAATTTTCAACAATTTACTGAAATTGAGAAATGGCTAGAAGAAGATATGCATCAGAACAACCAACAACTGTTAGAAGAAGTAGGAGACTTGCTGGAGAAGGGAGAAATGAAATGGGGGAATCCTCAAGAATGAACACAAGAAATAATGAATAAAATCAAATTCAATCACCAATTCAACCAGTACCGAATAGAACTGTGGATTATGATAGAGTAAGCGTGCATACTTGGAGATCAGACTCTGTGGACGAAAGGGGAGAAGAACAACAATTGATAAACAATGGACAAGAGGAGAGAGACCGAGAAGTGATTGGAGAAATAATTCATGGAAATGAAGAGGTCGCAGCATTAGATACATTGAGACAAATAATACATGAATAAAGGCGATTAGAAGCAGAGGAACGTGCAAATTTGACAAGGCAAAATCATGAGTTGAGGATGGAAAATATGAGATTACAAAACAGAAGGTCGAGAAGCACTACAAGGTCAAGCTCAAGATCGGTTAGAGAGGAAAGAAGGAGAACTTTACCTATAGAAAATGCTAATGAAGAAAATCGAGAGGAAGTGCAAAATCCAGGCGAAGAACGTTGCGAAAGAAGATAAATAATGGAAGATCGTTATATCCCACGTCCCGAGACTCTTCAAAATGGGCAAAATGATGCAAATCAAGGAAATAGGCAGCGTTAAGGGCGGAATAATCCAGGTGATGAGGAAAATCAGGAAGAAGGAAGAAGAATATTGCATGGGAGAGAAACACAGAGGAATCAAAAAGAAATTGAAGATGAAATTGAAAGACACTATGTTGAGCAAGCACGTCTAGCTTGCGAAAGAGAAAGATTGAGAACAGAAATGGAAGAACAGGAGTTACAAGAGGCAATTCGCCAGAATAATCATGATAATAGAGAAAGAAGGAGAGAACAAAATTGCAACAATGGTAATATCAATGAAGAGTATGAAAGAGTACAAAGGAGAATCGAAAGGCAGCAAAGAAGAGAAATGATGGATATAATGGTGTGCGAATTCATGAGAGGAATGAAAGAGAAGATCGCAGAGAAAGACGAGAAGAGAATGATGAACAAGAAAGTCAAAACAGACATGAACGCAGAAGAAGAGAGGCGGAGTTAAAAAGACCAATGGAGCCAAACTCTGGTGTAAATGAACAAATTCTGAGAGAATTGGCGGAAATGAGAGTAATGTTAAATAATAAAAGGGGAGGAGGTAAGAGACAATTGGATGAAGCCATAGAAGAAGCTGCGAAGACTCCATTCACACAATAAGTACAATTAGGAGGAATACCCCCAAAGTGCAACTTACCTACGTTAACCATCATTTTCGATGGAACAACTTGTGCGATACAACATATCAAAGCTTATGTGAGATGTATGTTACAGTGGGAGAACCATGATGCTATATTATGCAATATTTTGCATCAAGTTTGACAGGAGAAGCTTTGAAATGGTTTGAAGGATTACCGAGGAATACAATAACATCTTTCAATCATTTGCAGGCTATATTTTTAGGGTCATACATAAGTAATAATTCCTCGCGACCTGGTATTGAAGATGTATTTGGGTTAAAACAAAGGGTTGGCGAAAGTTTGAAGCATCTAACCGTGAGATGAAAGACAATGTTTAGTGATATGGCTGGTCGTGTGGATGAGAGATATCTCATTCTATCATTCATTAACGCTATGTTCGCAACCAATCTGCTATATATTCAAATTTTTAGAATCAAGAATACAATCACAATGACTGAGTTGCGAGAACTTCAAGAGGAGTACATTGCTCTAGAGGAAAAATAAAATGAGATGGAATCATACCCCGTTGCGAACACGAGTTCAAAAGCTGCAAATGCAAGTTTGTTACCTAAACTAATAAACACAGTGGCGAGCACTTCGCAGGGTCAACAAGAAATGATAACGGATGATGGTCAGCGAAAGTTAGTAGCCATGGGGAGTCGTGATCAGGAGGAATTTGAGAGAGAGAGAAACTTCTATAACCATGGAGGAAATAACAAAATTCAAAGACTTGATCAGCCACAAGAAATTTATGGAAGTCAGAGGCAGAGTTATCATAGAGAACCACAAAGTCACAGGGTAATCTGGGAAGAAATCAAGATGCCACCACTGAATGCTAGTGTGGAGAAAATATGGGAAGCTATAATCTTAATGGAAAATATACCTGCGCCATGGAACATGGGAAGTGAACCACCTCCGAGTGGCAGAAGTCATGAATTTTGTTCTTATCACCATTTTCATGGACACTCCACAAACGATTGTACAAATATAAAAACTATCATCCTCAGAATGATAGACCAAGGGAAACTAAATCAATTTCTAAAAAATCAACCTCAATCTCAACCATTACCACCACCGCCAGAAATACACAGAGCAAACACAACAAAAGGAGGAGAAACATTTGTGATAGAAGTTGGAGCAAAAGCCAAGAATTTGTCTTGCAACTCTATTGTACATTCGTACAGGACAGTTGAAGATTTTCATGATAGTGTTCTAGTAGGGTTTTCGCAAGAGATGCTGATAATAGAGAAATAATGAACATCGCGAAGACATCGCCACTAAAGGAATGGCAAAAGCAGATTATTTCTTTTACCGCAAAAGAAGTACCTAAGGGTGGAGAGATGCATGACAACCCATTAGTGGTAAGATTTGAGATTAACCCAAAACCTGTTGATGATGAAGATGATGAGGCAGAAAATTCATGGGCAATCAATAGAATCTTAATCGATACTGGAAGCTCTGTAAATATCCTTTTTTATCATACTTACAAGACTATGGGAGGGAAGGACGAAGATATAATACCTTCAACTTATAAGATCTATGGTTTCAACGATACTGCCAACAAGCCTAAAGGAGAAGCTCATATGCGAATACCACTGAAAGGATTATCAACTGAAATTTTGTTCTGCATAGTCGATGTGGAATCTCCCTATAACGCATTGATTGGGCGACCTTGGTTACATGAGATTTTGGGTGTAGCATCGACTTATCACCAGTGCATCAAATTTCCTCATCCCAGTGGTGTCGGAGTCATAAAAGGAGATTGGGTTGAGGGACAGAAGTGCTATGAAGTTGATGTGGAATCTTGCGAGGAAAGAGCTGCTCAGAAGAAGAAGCTGGAAGCAAAACATCAAAAATGAACAAAGAAGGGAAAGACTAATGGTGGACGCAATAGAGGTGAGAGAAGAAAATACGTTGCAAAACCAATGCCTGAAGAAAGTTGGAAATTGCGATGATTTCGCAAAAGGGAAGGCAGTATTAGGAAATTTGAATAATGAAGAAGCAGAGAGCAACATAAGTAAGAGGCGAAAGGAGTGAATAATTGATTCTAGACTTGCGAAGGTTGTAAAAAAAAAAAATCTAACTTTTGAGTGATAAAGACAGGTTGAAGATGCAAAGACTATGATAATCGAAAAAAGAATACGCGAAGCTTTCGCAGGGATTTGAATGATAAAGACAGGCTGAAGATACAAAGACTATGATAATCGAAAAAAAGAATACGTGAAATTCTCGCAGAAATGATGACAAGAAACAATCCAAAATAAATGACATATCAGAATGGGACGAACCTTTATGGCGTACACCCTAGTTCGCGAATAAAATTTCGCAAGAGGCAAATGTAAGACCTAAAGTGTGTCATATAAGGGGGTATCTCTTTACATGGCTCAAGGAAAAGGTTACACCGCCCCTAGAACCTGAGTCATGGAGACTTGGGGTCAATAAAGCCCATCCAGGAGAGATACCTTGGATTTCCAACTATATATATAAGGTTATACCCTGGTTGGACGACCGAGGGTATCTTCTAAGGAGTCAGCGTATGATCAAGGCGCCGAGGTACGGTTGAGCCAAGAGTGCAGGGCATTTGAAGTGTCTCGGCCATTCTTGGCAAGTCTTGGCATATGTTGCACTCGGCCGAAGAAAACTCCACTTAGGGTGCGGTCTCGTAACCATAAGCCCTATAGGTAAAAGGGATAAGAGGCTGCGAAAATAACGGTTGTTGTTAAGACCGGATGGGAGGAGCTAGTCTTGTATGGCCGATGTACGCCTCCTTGAAGGGGCAACCAGGGAGATGATAAGGGCGGCACCCTCCATTAGGGAGCTAATAAGTGTCTTAAGACGCAAATGTCATGAGGCTTTATTTTCGCAAGAAAATTTAGGCTTGTCATATTTTTGCGATGATCCTGAAGAGGAAATAATACAAAAGACAAAGATAAGACGAGATCAATGGGTCAGTACATGAAAGTGTAAGGACGTCCTGCGATTTCGTCGCAAGACGGCAATGTCATGGGGCTTTATTTTCGCAAGAAAATCTAGGCTTGTCATATTGTCGCAATAAAATTATCCTGCAGAGGCAACAATACTAAGAAATGATAAGGCAAAATCAATGGGTCTTTACATGAAAGTGTAAAGACGTCCTGCGATTTTGTTGCAATGACAAGAGGTGGCGCAATAAGACCTTTAACTAGGAAGGCAAAATAAGACCACACAAAAGAAAAAGAAAAAATGAGATCTTGAAAACAACCAAGAAACATTCTCTCTCGTGAGAATTCAGCGAACAATGATTGCGAGAGGCGAGGCATGTTACCATCTAAAGGTTATTTGCTTAATCATTCATTTGAAAACAAAAAACCGAGGCAAGTATGGGAATGAATAGATTGAGAACATGTTTTTATTTTCATGTGATAGATTTACGCACTCATAATATTGATTAACCATATTGCAAAAAAGAATTGCTTTTTTAACATGTGCAGAAAGGGACAACAAAAGTGGAATTTGTATTTGAAGATCCAAGAAATTTACAATAAGAGATTATAAAAATGGAAGATTAAAAGGATAAATATACAGATGTTACAAAAAGAGAAAGAAGAAAATGGAGCTATTTCTTGTTTGATTCTTCTTCTACTTCATTATCTTCATAAGATTCTTCTTCGCTAGCATCGCTATCAGAGATATCCAAAGAAAGCATGTTCTCAGGGATTTCGTCAAGAAGACTAGGGTATGAAGAATGAGGAATATTGTTGTCATCACAGACTGTCTTAATAGTCTGATTGCGAAAGAGAACAACATCATTTTTGAAATTCGCCACAGTAATTTGTAGTTGCTTCTTCAACTTTGAATACTTGTCATTGCGAAGAGAGAAGTCCTTTGCAAGTTGTTCTTTTTCGGATTCAAGTTCTTCAATTATTTTCTGAAATCTCTTCTCAGCCTATGCGAATGTAGAACAATGAATCAGCAACTTAGTGACAGCTTCATATATAGTAAATAATTAAGTAAAGAAGAATGATCAACAACCTTCTCTATCAGAAATCATATCCCTAATCAAGGCTGTGTGCTCAACTTGAAGACTAACATTAACACCTAAATTATTTACGGCGTCATCTAGAACTTTCGCAGCCAAGCGAACTCATAAATCACTTGTTTATGAGAAGAAGGGAACGAAGTTGATTCTCTCTTTCGCTAAGAATAGTATTTTGGCGAATGGATTCATCCCGCTCAACTTGAACTTCAAGAAGAGTTTTTTGAAATTTTGCTAATGCTTGGGCACCTTAATTAGCAATGCGGTCTTTGTCATCTATAAGATCACTAACCTTCTTCCTTAAAGTATTAATTTTCTCTTGGGAGCTAAGATGTAGGTGTTTAAGTTGGTTGGCTAAACTCAAACTAGATCTATGATCAGCTTCTAAAAGGCGGAATCTGGATTGAAGTTCATTTAGAGAAAGAAGTTTGATTTTGTTATTTGAAAAGCTATTTAAAGAATCATTGAGATGGGCGAGAAGAGCATCGTTATCCATAGGCTCAGGAAATGAGTGAAGAAGAATGGCTTCATCAGAAAGGTTATAAACGTCTGCGAAAATGATAAGTCGAGATAAAGAAAAACAAATGAGAGAGCAAAAGCAAGGAAAAGAGAAGAATTTTATACCATAAAGTTGTTGATTAGCATTTTGAAGGCTAGATATCTTGTCCTTCTGAGAAGAGGACTCAACTTCCAATTGTTTGGTCTTTTCACGAAGAGTAGCAGTTTCATTTTCAAGTTATTTATCTCTTGCGAAGAGAAACAACTTCAGCTTCCAATTCTTCATTTTTCTTGTTAAGTTGAAGGTTTTTCTTTTCAAGACTGTTGCGCCTTTTCTCGAGATCTGAAGCAACAACAAAGGAATCTCTCCCAGACTATAAAGGAAAATAAAGAAATCGTCAAGATGAGGTTTATAATTGAAATCATGCAGAAATAAGGAAATATAGAATACCAAGGCACCAAGTGCGTTTAGGAAACTGGGAGTCACTGCTCTGGAAACTCCGCGAAAAGAATCATCATCCTCTAGTAAGGGAGCATCGCAGATATTTACGAGAGCTTCGCATGTGGCAGAAAAATGATCATCTCCAATCCCTTGCATAGAGTCAGAGAAGACACTAGATAGTTATGCCATAGAAGATTCAATTGGATGATTCTCCTTCGCAAGAGAGGTGTCAACATCATCATTATCTTCATCAGAGCTCTCGCTGGATTGAGGACTGGAACGAGAAGAAGAATGGATCTTCCATTTTTAGAAGGTGGAGCAAAGAGATTTCTTGGCGAAGAGGAATTTTACTCTTGCCTTTAGCTTTCGTGACTTGAAATATCCTCCTCTTCAACAACTTCAACGCCAACCTTCGCACACGAATGAAGATAAGAAACAGAGGCAACAATATTGTTAAAAATAATAAAGAAAAGTATTTCTTACTTCATCCGTGATCGACTGGAGAATTGCCAGAGTACTCGCCTTAGGATTTCTCTCGTAACTTTTTCTCAATTTAACAATCTGAAAATTTCGCAAAATTAGTAGATGTAAAAAGAAGTAATAATTACAAACTGAGCGAAATTCAGGAAGCATAACTCTTAAGCTTTCTCGGGCCAATTAAATACCCAAGGTTGATGGTTGGCGAGATTCGTAGGGAGTAAATTCGAACCTGAAATATAAGGTCCATTCAAAAATAGTGGAAGGACACACCATTTGTCGTCTTTAGAATGGCGAGGAACATTGTTCTTGCCGGAGTGCCAATCGATATCCTGCATAAGTACTTTGTCACTGGGGATATTTTCTCTTCTTTTCAAACGTGCACCCCAGCGAGTTCTATCGTTCTTCATGTTTATTACTTCATAATTCTCAAAGAAACTCTCTACTGAATACTTCTCAGCGAATATCTCTAAGTCTACAAATTTAGGATCTCTGACTGCATTAGAATAGAGAAACCCCTTACCAGCGCCACGGTTGGCGAACTCAAGCATTAAGCGGATACAATCTCCACTTAATTGGTAAACAGCTCGCGAGAATTTCTCATGAGAAAGAATTTCATAAAACAAAGGAAGTTCAGGGTTGTAGAGAGGAATGGGAAGGCCGGCGAGAATCTGACCTAGCGAGATTATGATCTTTTGATTATCACAACAATGATCAGTAAATAATTTGGCGGAGAGAATAGATGAAGATTCTTGATGGGGAATAGTGGATAATGTGAAACCTTTCTCTTGTAAATCCTTTTGAGCCTCTCCCAAGAGAACTTCATATCTACGACCAGATGGAGCCATTTTCAGAGTATGGGAATGATTAAGGAGTTGAAGATCAAAGGAAAAAAAATACATTTACAGTAGCAGAAGCGGAAATTACGGAGGAGAATTGAAGAAAAATTGCAGAGAGAAAGTAAAAAAGAAGAAGAGGAAGATGAGAAAACTATATATAGAGAAGAATTTTCGAGAAGATAAACGCATTTAATGCGAGAAGAGACGTGAATGGTTGAGAAGTAACGGTTGAAAGAGACGTGTCAAAAAATGGGTGGAGAAGAGACACGTATTATAGATTTAGTGTAAAAGTATGAAGTCAAATCGCCAAACAGATAAGGTTGAACAGTTGCGGCAGTTTGAAAATAATAATTCTCATGACATTCTCTCCTTCGCAGAGAACACATGAGAAGAGGCAAGATGTATGATCAGAATATCGCAACACCAACACCTCTGCGAAATTCATAAACGTTACGTAGCGAAGGCGTCGCAGACGAGTAAAATAAGTGACGCAATGGATGACGACAGCCAGAACACGAGAAAGGTGTGAAGACCTAGCGAGATCTAGGAGTGTCGCGAGATTATGCATTTATACACCTGCGACACTTCACAAATCGTTCCCGAAAATAAAGGACAGCTTAGCTGTCATCCATTATGTAATACCCTATATAAAGAGCCGAACAGGCCTATTGGAGGGAGAGATCTTTTTCGAGTGTTGGGCAAGTCATTAAGAGAGAGAAAGTTTATAGTGATTGTGATTTCTTTAGCTCTTTTCCATTTTATCTTGTAAACATTCAAGAAGTTAATCAATAAAAATTATAATTGTACATCTTAAAATGGCTTGATTGTGGGATTCTTGTGAGGGGTGTAGTGTAGGATTTCCTGCAACTACAGTTTCTACCAGAACCCCTTATAATCCTTTGATAAAGCCTACCTACTAGGGCTAGAGCTTAATCCCGCTAAATCAAAAAGTCACCCAAACCATGAGGGTTCACAATATATGAGATCGAATATTAAGGTAGTAAACCGAAATCAAACATCCCATAAACATACATAACAATAAGGTAAAAGCAATTAAGCACAGGATATGTAAACCGAAAACTATCACAAGAAAAATTATTAATAAAATAATTTTATTCATAATAGGCCAATACAATTTAATGAAAGGAATCAAAAATTGATGTCTATTCTCTTCTCATTTGTGAAACTCTGAAATTGACTTTTTAGAGTTTTCATCCAATGCTGAAACCGGGTCAGCAGATTTCACCGGATTCCAATCATCTTCTATTATCACAAGCCTAGATTCAAGGCTCACAACATTGTCATTGACTTCTTTAGCTTCCTTTCTCAAATCATTTTCCATGTTCCTCACTTCACATAAAATTAGATCCAACTTTAGTGAGAGATTCTTGAGATGATTATCATTGAGAGAAGAGATCTCTTCATTAGGAACATCATGCTGAAGCTCTGGAGATGAATCAAAATCTCCATCAGAAGACTCAAGACGAAGTTTCTTGTTTGGAAACAATATTGTCCAGAATTTTTCGGTTTTGCGAGAACTGCAACTAGAGGTGTACATTTTGACAAAACTCTATGAAAATGAGACAAGATATTTTACCTCTTATAAGTCTTAGAACTTTTTCTTCAAAGATCTTTGAGAATATTTTTCATAACCGAAAAATCAATTTTTAGAAATATTTAAAACTAAATATTTACATCTATATCCTTACTATATATTATCAAGGGTAACAAGTAAGGATTCATGATAATCGGTTAGACTATCACAATTTGGTTGTTGAATTTTCTTCCTTTGAAGATTTTAACAAAATGTTTGAGCACATAGATTCACTTCTTAATCTTGTTGTGGGATCATGATGCTCAAAGAGCTTACTCTCTTGTTTCGAAGAGATTTTCGATCTAAGATTAGATCTTGATTTTCTGATTTTATACAGTCTCTCTCTCTGTTTAGTATTCGGACATTCTCTTTGAAAATGCCCACTTTGTTTGCACAAAAAGCAAACACCAAAAATATTACGTTTTCTGGAATTGGATCCCTCAGATCTCTTTATTCTTACCCTCTTGTTTCTTGAATCATTTAACCCAGGTGATGAATGTTCAAGGCTATTGAGTCTCTCTCTCAATTTCTGATTTTCTGCTTTTAACACCCTAATCTCATCTTGACAAGAACGAATATCGGAGATGAGTTTAGATACTTGTACTCTTTCAGAGCATTGAGTAACCTCGATTTTCTTCAGACGCTTGTTAAATTTCTCTTTATCTTTCAGAAAACTCTGTTTGAGTTGATCAAGCGATGACTTTATTTCAGCAATGTCAGATTTAAGAAGGTGAGTTCTTTTATCTTTACACGGAAATGTTTTTTCGAAAATCAAAGGAGTGAACTTTTCATTAGTATCTATGTTTGAAAGGGTTTCAGAATCATAGATTTATGCAATGGTTGCAACATGATCTATCTCATCAACTTGATTATTCTCATTAGGACAATAATCAAGAGTGGCAGTATAAGCATTTCTTTTCCACTGTGTGTCCTTGGTTGGACAATCTGAAGAGATATGGCCAAAGCCTCTGCACTTGTAACATTGAGGAATAACATCATCATCATTCCAGGTGTCTTCACGTTTATGTGGAGGAACACTTTTCCTTTTTGACACATGTGCTCCTCTTTTTCGATGTCTCAACAGTTTTTTGAATCGTTGAGTAATAAGAGACAAGTGATGGTTTATTTCACTTTCATCTTCAGTAAAAAGATCTTCCTGATCATCGGAATCTTCCGAGTATTAAGTAGAAACTCCTTTTATGGCTTTATAGCCCAGATTGTCCTTTTGTTTAGAAAAATTTTCTTGATCAAAGATGTTCAGTTTTCCAACTAAGGAACTTCTAGATAGATAAGAAAGATCATTAGCTTCAATGATTGCATGTTTCTTAGAATCGTATCTAGATGGCAACGATCTGAGAATCTTGCATACTATATACTTTTCAGAAATAGTCTTTCCTAACGAGAAAGAAGCATTAATTATCTCAGAGAGTTTAATGTGAAACTCCTCAAAAGTGTCGTTGTCATCCATTCGAAGGTTTCCCACTCCGAAGTGAGGGTTTGAAGTCTAGCTTCTTTTTCTGACGAATTTCCTTCGAATACGATCTGAAGATTATCCCAGGCTTCTTTCGAAGTTTTACATGTTGGCACATGATGTTGTAGGTTACGACTTACATCATGAATAATAGCATTCAAACCATCTGAATTCTGCTTTGCTAGTGTCTTTTGTTCGTTCGAAAATTCTCCTAAGCGTTTAAACTCAGTTTGTGAATTTTCTCTCTTTGGAAGAGTATAACCATCGACGACTAATAACCAAGTATTAAAGTCTCATGATTGAAGAAAAGATCTCATACAAGATTTCCAACATAGATACTTTGTTCCATCAAATATTGGTGGTACGTTAATTGAAGTCGATTCATGAGAACTCGAGTTCATTCTTATAGGTTGGATCACACCAAACACAGATTGTTAGATCTTTTCGTGTTTGCCTGCTCAGATAACAATTGAAAAGGCGAGGGTACCCAAATATACCTCAAGCTAAAACTTTTCCTACCTATAAGTCCTTTCTCCGAAAGTGATTGTCTATGGACTGAGTCGAGACAATACAACTAATCGGTTCACACTTCGTGTGATCGTCTATGGATACGAGATCGAGACAATACAAAATCGAAGTATGTTTACTTGATACAAAGGTTCGGACTTAACCAAACACAATAGGATTGTTTATCAAGTAAATGGGAATTAACGTTTATGTAATTTACTTTAATTATAATAAAACAATTATAATACGGAATATAAAAGTAAATGACACATCAATATTTTGTTAACGAGTGTAGATGGGGAAAAACGATTTGCTGGTTTTACGGAATTGAGGAGACGTCCGTGTGGAGACTCCTTGAACCGAGCGAAATGTTGAACCTCACACAAATGCACTGCAAGAAGGGAGTGCTTTAAGTTAGAGAGATCAATCTGTAGGACTCCGGCCTAAACCAAGAACAATGGTTGTTCCAGAGTCAATTCGGTCACAAGAGAGGATGGGTTGATCTGTAGGAGGGAAGCTGAGAAATGCTTGAGATCAATGGTGATCTGAGATTGTAGGTGTGTTGTGAATTCAGCGTAAGAACGCTCTGAACGATTGAATTTTGCTCAATTGAGAGTGAATGCTCAGACGATGAGTTCGTGTAGACGAAAGATTGTCCGTATGAACTTGCTGAGAAGTCCTTGTTTAGACGAATGTTCGAGTGTTCGAATCTTGTCCTTTCAATCAGGTGATGCGTGTCGTAACCACAACGAATTAATTAATACTTTACTACCTAATTAACAAGTAATATAGGGTAGTCAAGGTCGATCCCACGAGGAGCACGAGATTCTAGTTGTAAAAGTTGTCACGAAAAGGGGGGTGTAAAAAGCAAAAGAAAATAAACAAAACAATTAAAAGGTAAAGTTGAAAGCAATAAGAGAGACAAGATCAAGGAATCCTTCTTCGTTACGAAACAATGAATCAAGTTATGTTCTATTCTACTTGTTATTAGTCACAAATTATCACCAACCGTAGGTAAAGCAGCTAGCTCGGTGCTAAACCCCTAAATCCCTTGTATCACCTAGGACACGGAAGTTCTCGACTACGGATTCTAATCACCAAGCCACCTAGAATTAGCTCAACCTAGATGTAACTTGGCTCATGCATTAAGTTTTGTGAATTTCTTAGGTTGATATTAGTAGTTAGACTCTTAGCTCAAGGTCCACTTGCTAACGTTGTTTCTACACACAATTGCTCCACGGAATCCCTCAAGGTCTCGTGTTTGCTACTTATGTAAAGAGTCAAGAAACGATTACTTATCTCCTAACTTTCACTAGCTTTAGATTAAACTAACAAATCAATTTAGCATGCATTCTAAACAATCTATCAATCAATCATGAATGTCTTTAAGATCATTCCTATTAGTAAAAACAAACAATAATCATGTGAAGAACTTCAAGATAGAATTAAAAACAAAAACTCAAATCATATTAAGAACTAGGAATTCATCCTCAATCAATAAATTAACTACTCATGTTAAAGAGTTCACACAAAGAATAAGAAAAGAAAAGAATTGTGTGTGTAGAGATGTGTGTGTAGAGAGATATATAGAGATGTAGAAAACTTCTCTATTTATAGGCTTCAACATTCTCCAAATCTTCCAAGGAATAGAATCCTTTTCCTTTTGCAATTCAATTTCCAATTTCAAGTCTTTCTCTTCTCTTCATCTTCTCTTTCCAAATTTGAGTCCAATTCTCCATCCAATTCCAAGCCCAAGTCTTCACACCCATGAGAGAAGTCCATAGAAAATTCTGGAAATTTTGGTTGCTTAGGAAAAGCGGGATTGTGGATTGTGGCCGGAAAACGTCGCCGCCGGCCACGAAAATTTCTCCGTCGAGAGAAGATTCGACGGAATATTCCGTCCGGTCCTCAGTTAGGACTAACGGTCAAACGGTCAACCGTCGGTCAACCGTTAGTCAGCGGGTCAAGGGGTGAGTCATTGAGTCGAGGCCAGGAGTCGGTTCTGGGTGTTTGTGTCGAACAAGCTAAATTTGAGTTGCCAAGCCAAATTCTTGCTGAGCCAAAATCTTTGTGATGCACAATGATTGTGCATCAGCCATGATGGCCCTGCAAACCTGCAATTTCAACACTGACATCCCCCTGTCAACAGACCCATTCAATTCTTTCATCAGGCCAACTTCAAACCTCAGCGTCGCCTTCCATTCTATTTCCATTGTAACCATGTACAAGCATTCCCAGCTGCATAACTCTGCTCATTGCCTTCAGCTGAATTTCACACTCTGGCCATCGACTCACATTGCTACTCCATCTCACTAAACTCATAGCACCACTTATTCCATCACAGCCTTGAAGCTACCAGCCATCTGGGCTGTGCATCCATCTCCCATCTAAAACAGCAGCCTCTGCAAATCCTATTCCAACAGATCATAACAACTCTGCCACAGTTCACATCCACAACTCTTGCACAGCCTTGCATTCTCAGACAATACCAGCAAACATCTGGCACTGCAGCCTGCAATTCTGCACCAGTTCATTCCCCATTTCAGTCCACCTCAGCTGCAATCTATCTCAGGCCACCTCCTTGAACTCATCTGAGTTCTTGCAATCCAACCAACAAACCACCTGCAAATCAAGACCACTTCAACATTGTCTCAGCTCAACCTGCAGCCCTCATTAACCACCCAGTGCCAACCCAGGCCATTATCAATTATAACAGAGCCATTGTTGCATCTGCAACTTCCATTTCCATTACCAACACTGAAATCTGTAGCTTCAACCACCAATCTTCAGTTCCACGATGAAATGACTCCACCTTCTTGTCACTAGGTCATCACCGCCATCACTAATAACCATCTCAATCATAAAACTCCATTACTACACAATTAGGCCATTAGCGATTCAACTCAATTTCAATGACCAACAACTTGTATCCACCATGATGGCTATGCATCTCACAGTGCATGACTTCTCATGTGCTTCACCGATGCATCCTTTGCTTCCATCACAGATTTGATCAATCCATTCTTCAATCTCTTTGACAGAACCATATAAACCTTGAACTCAAGAATGCAACCAACGGCACAATCTTTGCCTCAAGCCATTTAACACAACAGCAGCAACCACGACAGCTTCATCTCATTAGTCAGCAGAAACCCTAACTTCTGAGTTACACATTCGATCTAATTTACCACTGCCAATTCGAAATCTAACTCAAACCCAACAGCAACTCAGTTCTTCTGAATTGAATCCTCCACAGCAGTACCAGATCCATCTTCTCGATCTCAATTCTCGAATCACAGCAACCCAATTTCTTCCTCTGTTGAACCGATCCATACCACCACTAATCGAAGCAACATCATAATATTTCATCAATTCATCCTCTCTAATTCTTCTCTGTCACAGGCGTGACATTTCTGAGCTTCGATTTTAGCCGTTATCGAAATCCGTCACTTACGTCTCGTTGTACCTCTTAATTCCATCGATTAGGCAAACCCATCACCTCTGTGTGATTCTCGATCCGTTCTTGAAATAGCGGTAATGCTTTGTTAAGTCTCGATTTCAGGTGAAAAAGAGAGGATTAAATGAAATGGGAAGAAATATCTTCTTGTCTGAACTAGGGTTGTGTTAAAGGTAAGGGATGGATAAGGGTACCCTTCTACACAGGCTAAGGGGCACCCCAAGGGATATCCAATAACATGTGGCCTCCCTTAACGACGGGCTGGCTTGTTTTTATCTTTCACTACATAAAGTTGCATCTTAACCTAGGCTCGGCTCAGATAGTGTTCGCCCACGAAATGACAATTTTGTCCTTTCGGCTCAATTGGGTAGTTTCTTCTTCTTTTCGTCCGTGCGACTCCAGAGTAGCTATAAAACTCAAAACAAGCTTAAAATACATAATTTACAAGAAAAATAGCAAAGAAAGCATAAACTACTAGATAGTAAATACGGTGTATTCTACACCTATCAAATTCCCCCACACTTAGACTTTGCTAGTCCTCGAGCAAATCAAACTAAAAACTCACAACTTCAAAGCGTTTCAGCGTCACAAGCATCCAAAAAGTTATGAGGACATAGAGTTTCTGCATGCTAGTAATAAGAAGTTAGAAATACTAAAGAACATATTCTCATTCTTAAATGTTGAGTGAGAAATAACCATCCCATAATGAGAGAACGCGTGTTTGAGAAACGATCAATAAGCATTTCGCCTCGACTTCGCCTCACCAAATAGGATTTTATGATAATTGCACTCAAAAAAGACGGTTTTTTTTTTTATGGTTCTCACATGTGTGCAGGTAGGAATGAAGAGAGAATTCCTGCAACACGTTGAATGGTGGGAAGGATAACTTCCGAAATATTTTTAAAAACCCACATCTTTTAATATTTTGAAAAACCATTTTTCTAACGATCTCTAAGAAAGGAAATCAACCATTATTACCGAGGATGAGATTACTTACTTACCTTCACATCCGATCGCCAATTATGATAACACCACTCTCACGGCATCCAATAGAAACATCTTCCGCTCCTCGTCTTGATCTTCTTCGTCTTCGGTTTCAACTATTGATGATAAACCCTTGAATTTCATAAATCCATAACAATTTATAACTCTTTTTCCCTTAAAATCCTTGTTGCTTGAAACTTCCTTATCTATTTTCCTTCCCCCCGGCTTACAAAACAAATATTTCTCTTGTTTTTCTCTCTTTTTTTTTTTTTTTTTTTTTTTTCTTGAAAACAAGAGAAATTAAATACAAAATAAACCATGGCCGTGGAAGAAGTATTTTACCGCTTGATTCTTCACAACTTGTATTGTCTTTGAAATCATAAACTTTCAAAAATTCTCACCTTTTACTTTTCTTCGCTTTCATGAATTTGCTCTTTTTCTCGTTCCGTTGCTTGTAAACCTTAAACTTTTCCAACTTTCCTTGTAGATTTTGATGTCGCTCCTTGTTGATGATGAGAGTGTTTCTATGGATCCGTTATTGTCGAGAGAGAGAATGGTGCTAACTGCAAATCGAACTACAAGAAGGAAGCTTTCATCCATGGACGTCACCCTCATGATTGACAAAATTAGCACTCAAGAGATCAAGAGTAGTGCTTTTTATTGGTGGGAGGTTGGGTAGCTCACCATTCTACCCGGAATTAACGTATGGTGACACACACTCAAAAGAAGCTCTTTAGTAGATGGAAGATTTCTGGTCGGTGCCTCTCATGATATGAATACGGGTAGTCTCCACTAATGATTGATCAGCAACTCTAATAACGCATTTCTCCCTGCACCAAATTCGCATCACCGGCATGATTAAATCCATCTCTATGTAAACATACCTAGAAGTATGCTAGTGACTCTAAAATCTTTAAAAGTTGGAATTTTTATGTAAAACTTTTTTTTTTTTTTTTCAAAATTTTTTAATTTTTTTGTAATTTTTGTTTTAAAAACATGCTTAACCACTCCCCCACACTTAAACCTTACATTGTCCTCAATGTAATTGAATCCTCCTAGTAAAGTCAAGGTGGGAAATTTTAACATGATAAGAAACAAGAAAAAGAAATAACAAAAAGCAAAAAGATAAAAAATACAAAACCGATGGGTTGCCTCCCATGAAGCGCTTGTTTTAAAGTCGACGGCCCGACTTGGCTCTTGTAAGATTCATTCCCCATATACTAACAATCGGAAAATTTGAGGATCCACCCATAATACCTGTTTTGCACACAATAACTCCATACAAATGTTAGCACAAGAAAATAATAATGAAACTATCGCTCGATAGAAATTTCCCCCACACTTATTCTCGTCCACACTCGGAAGTGTATAAAGAATATAGAATTCGGGAACTTCCATGTGTTCCTCTTGGCAAACCTGCATAGTGTTAGCATCAAGTGTTTCCAATGGTGGATATTTAGAAACAAAATCATCCAAAAATACTTTCGAAGCACATACATTCAAACCAATAAGAGGTAAAGGAGAAGAATCAATATGCAAAGGGGTAGAAAAACCTTTCACAATCTCTTGTATTATAGAATCCTCTTCATCCTTAAAAAATTCGAGTGAATCACTTACCTCTTGTATATCGTGGTCCTCTATTAAACCTTGCAACCATTCTTCGTCGTTTTCTACCTTAACCAAAGTCTCGGCATCATTAAAATCATTCGCAAGTTCAATTGGGTCTTCCACAAAATCAATGAATGTGGTTTCATCCTCTAGTATCATCTCTTCAACATTCTCATCATCGGAATCGGGCCATTCTTCCCTCATATAATCTTCCTCAGTATAAATTGTAAGATCTTCTTGTGAGGGTGTTACTTCGTTTACAACAATAGGTAAGTGATATCCAAACTCCTCCTTTTGAATAGGTGAAGGATCGTTATTATGATCCGGAGTTGGAATAACTTCCTCATTGTTGCAACGTTCATACACTTCTGCGGACTCCCATCTTTCCCTAAGAAATTTTTTCCAAGCAATAAATGCATCTTCCTCAAGCTCGTCCTTTTGAATAGGTGCTTGATCATTATTAAGATCAAGGCTTGAGTAATCTACACTAGCGTCATCAAAAGTTTCTAAAGGTTGGTCCTTTTCAACACAATCATCTTCCTTTTCGGACTCACCATAATAAGAATCTTCATCGGTTTCATAACCTTTATCCCGACGTCGTTTAAGTTCCATATGAATAGTCCTACTAATTTTCTGCGACAAGATCTTAGAGTCTCCATCATCTTCCAATTTGTATAATTTCTGTGCAAGTTTCCTGACATTCACACGCTTACCACCGTTAGACGGCATCTCCTCTTTTGGAAAAAGTGAAGGAAAAACACGATGAAGAGGAGTATATTCCAAATTCTCTGTCTGCACATTACTAGAGAACAAATTATTAGATGCATAACTATCCTTCCATCCGTGTGTTTGTCCACTTACATACCCGTCATAAGGTTGTTGATATGTATGAGAATATCCATAAGGTTCTGTAGAAAATTTATCATAGCCAAAATATTGGTTTTGATTGTATCCTAAGGATGGTTGGAAGTTGTCATAATGTTGAGGTTGAAAACCGTATTGATTGTTGTAATATGCTTGCTCTTGTCCACCGTACATGGAAAACCAAGCACTGAAATAAGATTCAAAAACCAAGTTAGATACGGAATAGAATCCAACGAAGCAAGAATAAAGCAAAAGAAAAATAAAAACAACTAAAATCATCCATTTGCTCCCCGGCAACGGCGCCAAAATTTGATGCGTGTCGTAACCACAACGAATTAATTAATACTTTACTACCTAATTAACAAGTAATATAGGGTAGTCAAGGTCGATCCCACGAGGAGCACGAGATTCTAGTTGTAAAAGTTGTCACGAAAAGGGGGGTGTAAAAAGCAAAAGAAAATAAACAAAACAATTAAAAGGTAAAGTTGAAAGCAATAAGAGAGACAAGATCAAGGAATCCTTCTTCGTTACGAAACAATGAATCAAGTTATGTTC
Source organism: Papaver armeniacum (assembly GCA_023531295.1). NCBI lineage: Eukaryota > Viridiplantae > Streptophyta > Magnoliopsida > Ranunculales > Papaveraceae > Papaver > Papaver armeniacum. The sequence continues at coordinate 148,239 of JAJJWW010014475.1, forward strand.
TATTCTACTTGTTATTAGTCACAAATTATCACCAACCGTAGGTAAAGCAGCTAGCTCAGTGCTAAACCCCTAAATCCCTTGTATCACCGGACACGGAAGTTCTCGACTCACCGGATTCTAATCACCAAGCCACCTAGAATTAGCTCAACCTAGATGTAACTTGGCTCATGCATTAAGTTTTGTGAATTTCTTAGGTTGATATTAGTAGTTAGACTCTTAGCTCAAGGTCCACTTGCTAACGTTGTTTCTACACACAATTGCTCCACGGAATCCCTCCGCAAGGTCTCGTGTTTGCTACTTATGTAAAGAGTCAAGAAACGATTACTTATCTCCTAACTTTCACTAGCTTTAGATTAAACTAACAAATCAATTTAGCATGCATTCTAAACAATCTATCAATCAATCATGAATGTCTTTAAGATCATTCCTATTAGTAAAAACAAACGATAATCATGTGAAGAACTTCAAGATAGAATTAAAAACAAAAACTCAAATCATATTAAGAACTAGGAATTCATCCTCAATCAATAAATTAACTACTCATGTTAAAGAGTTCACACAAAGAATAAGAAAAGAAAAGAATTGTGTGTGTAGAGATGTGTGTGTAGAGAGATATATAGAGATGTAGAAAACTTCTCTATTTATAGGCTTCAACATTCTCCAAATCTTCCAAGGAATAGAATCCTTTTCCTTTTGCAATTCAATTTCCAATTTCAAGTCTTTCTCTTCTCTTCATCTTCTCTTTCCAAATTTGAGTCCAATTCTCCATCCAATTCCAAGCCCAAGTCTTCACACCCATGAGAGAAGTCCATAGAAAATTAAGGAAATTTTGGTTCTTGGAAAAGCTGGGATTGTGGCGGAATTTGGCCGGAAACGTCGCCGCCGCCACACGAAAATTTCTCCGTCGAGAGAATATTCGACGGAATATTCCGTCCGGTCCTCCGTTAGGACTAACGGTCAAACTGGTCAACCGTCAGTCAACTGTTAGTCAGCGGGTCAAGGGGTGAGTCATTGAGTCAGACCGAGTCAGTTTCTGGGTCAGCTGTGTCAGAACAAGCTAGGCTGAGTTGCCAAGCCAAATTCTTGCACAGGCCAAAATGCTGTGATGCACAATGATTGTGCATCAGCCATGATGGCCCTGCAAACCTGCAATTTCAACACTGACATCCCCCTGTCAACAGACCCATTCAATTCTTTCATCAGGCCAACTTCAAACCTCAGCGTCGCCTTCCATTCTATTTCCATTGTAACCATGTACAAGCATTCCCAGCTGCATAACTCTGCTCATTGCCTTCAGCTGAATTTCACACTCTGGCCATCGACTCACATTGCTACTCCATCTCACTAAACTCATAGCACCACTTATTCCATCACGACCTTGAAGCTACCGACCATCCGGGTGTGCATCCATCTCCCATCTAAAACAGCAGCCTCTGCAAATCCTATTCCAACATGCCATAACAACTCTGCCACAGTTCACATCTACAACTCTTGCATGACCTTGCATTCTCGAGACAATACCGGCAAACATCGCGCACTGCGGCTCTGCATTTCGCACCGGTTCATTCCCATTTCGGTCCACCTCGGCTGCAATCTATCTCAGGCCACCTCCTTGAACTCATCTGAGTTCTTGCAATCCAACCAACAAACCACCTGCAAATCAAGACCACTTCAACATTGTCTCATCTCAACCTGCAGCCCTGCAACTCAGTTCATTAACCACCAGTCCCAACCCAGGCCATTATCAATTATAACAGAGCCATTGTTGCATCTGCAACTTCCATTTCCATTACCAACACTGAAATCTGTAGCTTCAACCACCAATCTTCAGTTCCACAGTAAACAGCTCCACCTTCTTGTCACTAGGTCATCACCTGCCATCACTAATAACCATCTCAATCATAAAACTCCATTACTACACAATCAGGCCATTAGCAGATTCAACTCAATTTCAACAGCCAACAACTTGTATCCAGCCATGATGGCTATGCATCTCACAGCCGCAGCTTCTCATGTGCTTCACCAGTGCACTGCTTCCATCACAGATTTGATCAATCCATTCTTCAATCTCTTTGACAGAACCATATAAACCTTGAACTCAAGAATGCAACCAACGGCACAATCTTTGCCTCAAGCCATTTAACACAACAGCAGCAACCACGACAGCTTCATCTCATTAGTCGTGAAACCCTAACTTCTGAGTTACACATTCGATCTAATTTACCACTGCCAATTCGAAATCTAACTCAAACCCAACAGCAACTCAGTTCTTCTGAATTGAATCCTCCACAGCAGTACCAGATCCATCTTCTCGATCTCAATTCTCGAATCACAGCAACCCAATTTCTTCCTCTGTTGAACCGATCCATACCACCACTAATCGAAGCAACATCATAATATTTCATCAATTCATCCTCTCTACTTCTTCTCTGTCACAGGCGTGACATTTCTGAGCTTCGATTTTAGCCGTTATCAGAAATCCGTCACTTCTGTCTCGTTGTACCTCTTAATTCCATCGATTCCGGCAAACCCATCACCTCTGTGTGATTCTCGATCCGTTCTTGAAATAGCAGCGGCTGCTGTTAAGTCTCGATTTCAGGTGAAAAGAGAGGATTAAATGAAATGGGAAGAAATATCTTCTTATGCGAACTAGGGTTGTGTTAAAGGTAAGGGATGGATAAGGGTACCCTTCTACACTGAGGCTAAGGGGCACCCCAAGGATATCCAATAACATGTGGCCTCCCCTTAACGACCAGCTGGCTTGTTTTTATCTTTCACTACATAAAGTTGCATCTTAACCTAGGCTCGGCTCCGGATAGTGTTCGCCCACGAAATGACAATTTTGTCCTTTCGGCTCAATTGGGTAGTTTCTTCTTCTTTTCGTCCGTGCGACTCCAGAGTAGCTATAAAACTCAAAACAAGCTTAAAATACATAATTTACAAGAAAAATAGCAAAGAAAGCATAAACTACTAGATAGTAAATACGGTGTATTCTACACCTATCATCAGGATTCAGAGACATTTTATAATACCGGAGTTGAAAACACCATGATCCCATGAAGTGTGACAGTTTGCTAGAATCAGAGAGTGGGGAAGTGGGAAATCATGTTAAAACCAGTTGCTCATCATGCGGAGACTTGGTTAATTTTCCACCCACTACTTTGCTGACTCTTCCAAATGATTACACGACTTCCTCACATTCTCATCGTGGGTGAACACACGTGCCGTAGACCGCCAGACCAAAACCCTACTTAATATCCCCCATGTGACAAGATTAAAATCTCGTGATTTGTGAAGTCAGTTGCTGACTTTATGGGACGATGAGTCCATGTATTGCTGAGTTAAACATGATTTGCAAATGTTCTGAAACTCATGAATTAAATATGTCTGCTGAGACGAGGTATTATTATGTTGATTACGAGCGGTGTGTTCTTTGAATTATTGAATATTGATAGTTGAACCAATATTCTTGAATCGAGCAAATATTCTTGATTTGGGCAAATATTGCGGAGTTTGAGCGAATGCTGCTCATTCGATGGATTGTTGGTAGCAGGACCAAATAAAATATTAATTTAAGATACTGACTGATGGGTCGAGCAAAATAAAAATGTTGATCATGGAATCAACACAAAATTATCAGAGTATTTGAATCTGCTCAGAATCATGTTTCTGCGGAGCTCTGAATTCAAAACCCTAATTTTACTGAAATGATGATTTATTGCAAACCAAGTGAAGCAGGGACCGGCTACATGGGATGATAAGTTCACCATGTAAGGCCAGATGCTCGAATGAACAAAATACCAAAGTTTCTTGAGGACTAGTTGGTGAAAGAATGATTAAATGATGGTTTAATCATTTATTGAAATAATGCTCGTGTGAGCGACAAATAACAAAACCTATCCATGAAGAGATGAGGAACCGACTAGGAGGTCATGAGACCGGCTCTTGGTGGCCGTGGGACCAATAGATGGTCGTTTAAGCAAACCCCCAATTGTTTGGAAAGAGTTTGAACCTAATATGAGCGATTGAGCAAATTAGGTTAAAATCATTAAAATATGTGGCACCAGCTGTTTGCAAGCCTTAGGTTCACCCTTGGTTGGTCAAGGGGATGTGCTCATGTCACCATAGTGTCCGTGTCTCAGTCCTGAGAGTTTCAGTATTTTTCGATGCGCATTTGAGCAACATTCTGAGAAAATGTGTAGAATCCAGGGTTTTGCTGAAACTAGGAAAAATACATGAGATGATGAAAAATGATAAATAAAACAGGGAATTGCAAGGTGTGGGACCGGCCACGGCTAGGGCATGGCCGGCCGGTTGACAAGCACGATCCCACACTTTCCCAATTCTATGTAATTTTATGTACTTTCTCTGATTTGAGGGAAATTCCATGAAACTGGAGAGTTTTATGAAATTAGGGAACTTCCATGAGATGAAGGAGATAAAATAATAATAATAAAATAGGGAATGATGGAGTATGGGACCGGAAATGGCTAAGGCATGGTCGTCCGGCCAACGGGCACGGTCCCAGGGCACTCTTCCCAATTTTATGTAATTTTTCATGATTTTAGGGAATTTTCATAAAATCAAAGAGATTTGTTGAAACCAAAGTATTTTGTTGAAATCAGGGAGTTTTCATGGAATCTGTAATTGCAGGAAATCCTACAATACACACCTCACAAGAATTCATAATATCTAACACATATTTAAAATCAATAACCAATTTCTTTACTAATTGAGTTAGAAATTTTACAAGAAGGAAGTGAAATCAAGAATGTTATTGCTACACTAGACTTTCTCTCTCCTCTAAACTTTCTCTTCACTCTCTAAAAAGATCCCCCCTTTCATAAGTCTATTCAGCTCTTTATATAGGACATTACATAATGGATGACAGCTAAGTTATCCCTTATTTTCGGATCTGACTTGCGACATTCTCGCAAGTGTACAAATGCAATACCTCGCAACACTCCTAAATCTCGCTAGGTCTTCACGTCTTTCTCGTGTTTTGGCTGTCGTCATCCGTTGCGTCATTTATATTACTCGTCTGCGATATCTTCGCAATATGTCGTTTATGGATTTCGCAAGGGCGTTGGTGTTGCGATATTCTGATCCTACAGAATCAGGAAAACAAAACAACAAACAATAATAAAATAATAGGCGTGTGGGACCGTCTAGGGCATGGCCGGCCGGCTAGAGCCCGATCCCACGAGTTTTCCTAATTTTATACTCCCTCTGTCCGTTTTTATCTGTCCTAATTTCTACTTTGGTATGTCCATTTTTATCTGTCCGCTCTGTTTATAGACATACTTTTCCCTTAAACTATCAAATATACCCTTTATTTTTATAATCATAAAATCATTTTTAATATCCAAATCTTAAATAATATCATCATATTTATGGAAAAAAACTTACTCAATATCTTTGTATTAATTGTCATTCCTTTTTTTAAATAAAAACATTTATGAATAGTTATAAAATTCCTAATAAACTTCTACTTATTTTAACACTAATAATTTAGTTTTGGTAATAATATAACATTAAATAGGCTAGTCAAGGGCTAGTCATGACAATTTATAGGATTTCCTTAATATCTTGACTTAGTCAAAGCGGACTCTTCATTTAGGACGGAGGGAGTAATATTTTTCATGATTTTATAGAAAATTCATAAAATTAGGGAATTTTCATGGTTTTAGGGAAAATTTATGAAATCAGGGAATTTTCATAATTTGAGAGAAATAATAAAATAATGGGGACGTGAGGTGTGGGACCGGTCACGGCTAGGGCATGGCCGGCCGGCTGGTGCTCGGTCCCGCGACACCTTTCCCTAATTTTATTATTTCTTTGATAAAATCATGAGATTAGAGAATTTCCTTGAAACGAAGGAGATTTGCTCGAACGAGAGAATTTTCACGAGATCAGGGAAAAATAATAAAATATGAAAAAATATAAAATTGGGCGCGGGATTTGGTCACGGCATGGCGGCCAATTGGTGAGCCCAGTCCCCTGGCGCCTTTGTTAATATTTTATTATTATTATTTTTCCTTCCTATTTTGCATAGGTTCATCGTTCATTCATATTTTGAAATGCTCGTTTGTGCATTCAAATGCTGGTCTGTGCATTATTGCTAAGTAGACTTGCACCATTTTAGTCAGGGCTTATTCGATGCTCGGATACTGTTTCGTTGAATATTTATCACTAACCCGTGGAATTATCTTTGATAAGAACCACTAATTGAAGTGACGAAATATAACGAAGAATCGTAGAATATTGCTGGATATTCAAGCGATTAGAGATAATTAAGCGATGGCTCTATACTAGCGGGGCTTCCTATCTAGGAGCATTAATTATCGAAGGTTGAGAAATATGAACTTGCTGTAGTGTCATATTCCTCTTGTACGGTCGGGAAAACTGGTTGCATCCACGAAAACGTTATTGCTCTATACTAGCGGACATCTTTGTCAAGGAGCCGTCAATCTTGCGATTCATACAATATGAGATGTGCCGTGGTCTCGGTGGGAGACTACACATCTACATATTCTCTGAGAGACTTTCTCGATCAGAGGTTTTATGGCATGAGCTTTCACGCTTAGATACATGAGTCTCAATACTCATCCGATTGCCGGATCCGGAGTAATTACTGAAATTGCTCAGTATTCATGAGATGTGCCATGGCCTCAGCTGGGAGACTACACATATACATATACTCTGAGAGACAGCCTTCTCAGTCAGAGATTTATGGCATGAGCTTTCATGCTTTAATGAGAGACATGGGCCTCAATACTCATCCGATTGCCGGATCCGGAGTATAATTTTATAATTTTACCCTTTGTCGAAAATCCACCATCTACATTAAGTCCCCTGCTTAGTGAGGAACAGTCATGTTCCTCAGTCAAAGATTGAATGGTGATTTTCGGTACAAACGAAATAAGTAATTGAACTTAGTCATAAGATAAGACATTCCGGATTTCGACTGAATGAGCAAACCATGGTTTGAGCGGAAACCCCAGTGGCATAATAGAGCATCATCTAGTGAGCATAAATTGGTATAGAACCGCTGATTCGATGCTGGAACCTTGGTCGGTTTAGGATTCAAGGGCCGGGCCCTAAAAGAAATACTTGTTTTAGGAATAGACACTCGTTCTTTCGTTAGTTTAAGGAACAAACAAAATAGACCTGAGTCTAATGATAAAAAATTTGTCTATGAGCTTTCACGAAAACAAAATTTTATTTTTTAAATACGTGAGATTTCACAAAGTGGAATAAACTCTCGTTTCAAAGGTGGATGCTCATACGAGAGAAATTTTTTTTTGAACAGACGTGCGTCTGTTAGTAATAAAATTTTGTTTATGAGCTTTCATGAAAATTTTTATCTTCGAGCTTTCGTAAATCTTTGAAAATATACTCTCGCTTCAAAGACAGATGCTCGTGCGAGGGAGCAAAAAATATATAGATATATTTTTCAAATTTACGTGAGTTTCACGTTAAATATATATTTAGTAAAATCAATGTTTTGATTTTGAACAACTGTTGAAAGTAGACAATCATACATGGTGAAATAATATCTTTATGTGAGTTTTCACAATTGTAGAATGGACGTCTGTCCAATTTTGAAAACCAGTGAATGTTCACATAGTAAAAATTTACGTGGGTTGTTCTCGGTTTTATGAAAAATCAAGTCATGATTTTGAATAATGAATTTTGTTCGTCTTTGCAGGTTTGAAAGAGCGAACGAATTCTCGAGATTGTAATCACTACAACTAGTGAAATTGTAAATAGGTAAGAGTTGGATGGTTACCATTTTTGTAGACTCTGTTGTGAGCAAATTTATTCCATGATTCATTGTTACGTCGAAACTGCGCTTTGTATGAACGATGTGCTGAAGTATTCACTTTACGAGAATGACTGACTCCCATGATGATACTTCCAAAGATGGTGTTTCCAGAGATAACATCTCTATGGACGAAACTTTAAGAAATGGTACTTCTGGAACCTTTGGGTCATGGTGAGAGATCCTTCATACTGAGTTGTACTCCTGGTTATTTCATTAGCTTTACCATAGGATGATCGTGTTGTGAGATCCTGAATCAATGTAGACTCCACGGAAATGGAAGAAAGTCTACGGGAGCGGAGAACCCAGAAGTAAGGACTACGTGATGTTAGCAAATGACGTGTAGTCCCCAGCCGTTTCTTTGGTGAGTTGTTAGCGCTCATTGTGTCATGAATTTGCTCGTGCAATTAGGATAATGAGACCAAGGTTTGTTATTTCTTTTCAGACTTTTGCTCCATCGATTGACGGTCTTCAACTTGTTCCCGGGCAAACAACTCATGAATCCAGCAGTGATGAAGAAGTCGATGTAAGTATCCTTTTTCGTGCAGGTGATCGTGGCATCTCCTTGAATGAAATAATAATAATTGTTGTTGATGAATCCAGGAAGAAATCATTGTAGATAAGCATCATGTTGATGAAGCGTGTTCTTCTTTGGGATATGGGAATATGGAGAATTCCGAAATCCCGAACCGAATGGAGATAGCGGCGTTGCCAATGGAGATTTCGGCATTGCCGAGCCTTCAAATGATTTAGAGACTCCCCCAGTAAGTATATCTCCTGTAATCTCTTCATAGAAGTATGAAATTGATGATTTGTGAATGAATGAATGAGAATCCATTTGAGTATACGAGTAATTTTTCTGAAATACGTCACTAGAAAACTTCAGACTTCAGCATTTTAGCAAAAACACCGTAGAATCTTCGTTCAAAGTCATATTTTCGCGATCTTCATACGTATCTTCAAGCCCAGAAAATATCCAAGCTTTAGTACAGAATATTTTTTAGTTTTGAGCATGTTTATGGCCTGAAAAAGGCGAAACAGTAAACTTCCAGGAGACTTTCAGAACTTTTTCAGATTGTATGTTGTCCAATGTTTCCGCCACATATCCTTGATCATTTCTTCAATTGATTTGAATTTCGGATATGTTGTAGAGGACAATCATACGAAGAGAATGGTATATGAACCATCCCTAGATTCTTCACCAATTGCTCCCAGCTCGGCGGTTTGTACAGGACAGTGTAAAATCATCTCAGACGAGCTTGCTGTAAAACACTCATGTTGTGCTTTTAGACCATTCGCTTTTGTCTTGAACGGTTGTTGAAGGATTTAATGTCATTGATTCATTTGAGATCAGGACCCTTTGATTGATACATGTGTAATTGCAGGAAATCCTACAATAGACACCTCACAAGAATTCATACTATATAACACATATTTAAGATCAATAATCAATCTTTTTATTAATTGAGTTAGAAATTTTACAAGAAGGAATTGAAATCAAGAATATAATTGCTACTCTAGATTTTCTCTCTCCTCTAAACTTTCTCTCTACTCTCGAAAAGATCTCTCCCTTTCTTAAGCCTGTTCGGCTCTTTATATAGGACATTACATAGTGGATGACAGCTAAGTTGTCCCTTATTTTCGGATCTGACTTGCTACACTCTTGCAAGTATTCAAATGTTAAATCTCGCAACACTCCTAAATCTCGCTAGGTATTCACATCTTTCTCGTGTTCAGGCTGTCGTCATCTGTTGCGTCATTTATAACACCCATCTGCGATATCTTCGCAGTGTGTCGTTTATGGATTTCGCAAGGGTCTTGGTGTTGCGATATTCTGATCCTACATCTTGCCTCTTCTCATGTCTTCTCTGCGAAGGAGAGAATGTTATGAGAACTAGTACTTTCAAAATGCCGCAGATGTTCATTTTTTTCTCTAAATTTTTAGACAGATTCCATGAATTAAGCATAACCGTTTACACGTGTTAAATATTTCCCTTTTTACCGGCACATTAAATGCTAACCGGTCATCATATTTTGTCTATTTAAGAAGAGATCCATCATAAGAATATTTTCTTTCTTTTACTTCGTCTTCTTTACCTCTACATTCTCTGTGAATTTTCTTTTTGCCGTCTGCAACTTTTTTCTACTGTTCATCTTTCCATAAGTCCTCTCCATCTTTCTGCTGCTGTTCTTATGGAGCCATCAAGGTTTGTTGATTTTTCTGAAACTGATCTTCTTAGGATTGATCTTCTCTACTGAAATTGTTTTATTTGATATTGCTCATCTTTAAATAATTCTCATACTGTTTCTGTTTCAGCAAAAACACTTCCAGCACCAAGTTCACGATCCAAAACCCTAATGTTCCCAAGAGTTCGCAGCAAAAACTCGTTGTGAACAAAAGAAAGCCTGCGAATAGCAAGGTATTAAGAAATACTTATTCTTTTAATAACAATATTGTTGCCTCTGTTTCTTATTTGACTTGCGATTCGCAGGGTGATGCAAATGTCGACAGGCCCCCCCAAGAGACCTCGTCACCCTAAAAATGTTGAAACTTCTGTTCCATTTCCTCTGTTTAAGCTTTCAAAACCTCCTGCGATATCCTCGCAAGCTGGATCTCCTCTTTTCATTTGCAAAAATGTCGCTGCAGATTTCTCCCCTGTAACTGACCTTTCCATTAACGACATTCCTCATGATAATCCTGTTGCAAATGAACCCTTCTCTTCTTCTGCTGTCAATCCCTCTTCGCTGGACACTGCCTCAGCCCCAATCGTTAATCCTCATCAAATTTCGTCTTCAGATGACATATCTATGGTGAAAGATGATTCAACTCTCCCACCTTCTGCCATCATCACTTGTTCATCCGAATCTCTCCCTTTTACTAAAAAAATTTCAAGGTTTTATCAGACCTTCTGGATGATGTCAAGAAAACTTCCACTGATCCTATCAGATTTGGTGTTTGCGAGATTTTAAGTAAATATTTTGGCTCTGACAGAATGGTTTCGCAAACGTCCTTAGAAAAGGAAGTTGAAGCTTTGAAAAATAACCTCCAAGTTATGACCTTGAAATGTGACACTCTTCATCTTGAGAATCAAAAACTTCAGAATGTTTCGCTGGATCGTGATAATCTTCGCAAGAAGAATGAGGAACTAAAAGGTAAAAATCTTTTTTTTTTTTTTTTTTTTTTTTTTTTTTAAAAACCTTTGTTCCCCCTTTAAGTTCTAAACCAGAAACGAAAAATGGAGATATATCAGTTTGAATCCGTCGCCGAAGAAGCCCGAATGGATAGAGATGCTTGGATGGATCAATATAACCAATTAGATAATCTTCATACGTACTCTGTTGATCAAATAGATAATCTTCGCAAGGAGAATGCTCAATTAATTCAGAAACATAACTTATTAAGTAGTGAATTATCTCACCTCTCTTACTTTTTGACTAAAGCTAATATGGAGTTGGAAACTTTATCAGATGAGAATGAAACCCTATCTCAGGAGAAGCGAATCCTTTTAAATAAGGTGGCGATCTCTTCGCAAGAACTTAACATTTCCCAAAAAGTATGTAATGATCAAGAACAGTCCCTCTGATTATTGAGAAATAAACTCAAAGAAGTAACAAAATCATCCTATGCCGAGAGAGATAAACTTATTCAAGGTAGAATAACTCTAAGTATAAAGGCAAGTCAACTTAAATATCAATACTCCAAGCTAGAAGAATCCTACACTTGTCTTGCGAAGCAAAACACCTTACTCATTTCTAATGAAAAGAATTTGCGATCTCGACTGAAAGGCTTGGTTGGGATAAGTTTGACAATGCCATGGACCACTTGGAGAATAGTTGCTTGGCTTTAACTCAACATCTTATCTCGCAAAAGGAAGGTAGTCATAAAATTTGACTGCCTCAACCATTTTTTCTTTGTTAAGTCTTTTTATTATGTCTTCCTTGCGAACCCTTCACCTGAATGATTTCCTTTATTTTTTGTTTTCGCAGAATCTGAGAAAAATCTTCGCTCCTCCCTTTCTACTTTGGAATCTAACTATGCCAAGATTCGCAAAGAGAATGCATTACTTGCTGCTTCTCTTGCTCGTTCTCGCGATCGGGCATAAAGAAGATTTGATTATCTCTCTTACTCCAAAGATATCCAAAGTAGGAATCACCAGAAGGCACTTCTTCGCCAAGTTCATCTTAGGGCTGAAGTTCTCGTGAATGATATTTTACTATCCAAATCTCTTTCCCCTGTATCTGTCGAGCTTTTGGAAGTAGATGATGATGAAGTTCCTGGTTCTCCTGATAGTGATTATCATTATGAAAGTGGCGAGGATTTCGCAAATGAAGATGAGGTTTCTCCAAATGATGAATGTGTTGATAATAATCCAGATGAAGGAGAAATTGGAGTAAGCCAAAATGAAGAAAAAACTGGCGAAGCTGAAAAAGCCAGCGAAATCGAGAAAGCTGGTGAGAGTGATAAAATTAGTGAAGGATGTCCATTATCTCCTTCTATCGAAAAAGTCGATGTTGAGGCTTGAACTTCTTTTGTAATTTTATTTCTTTAAACTATTTTATCTGTATATCTTCTTGCATATGGTGTAATTTAGTCATCTTTGAAATGCATTTACTCTCTTATTATTGTTCTTACTAGCGAGAAAGGTGATGTTCACTGTTTAATAATTCCCATACTGCTTCTCATTATCTTTCTTGTGATGGATGACCTGCATAATCAACTGTTAGTCTTTATAAATCTTTTGTTTCATCATGTGGTCTTATTTTGCCTTCCTAATTAAAGGTCTTATTGTGCCACCTCTTGTCATTGCGACAAAATTGCAGGTCGTCTTTGCACTTGCATGCAAAAACCCATTGATCTTGTCTTATCATTTCTCTAGTATTATTGCCTCTGCAGGATGTTTTTCATGCGACAATATGACAGGCCTAAATATTCTTGCGAACATAAAGCCCCATGACATTTCCGTCTTGCGACGAAATCGCAGGAGGTCTTTACACTTTCATGTATTGACCCATTGATCTCGTCTTATCTTTCTGTTTTGTATTATTGCCTCTTCAGGATTGTCGCACAAATATGACAAGCCTAAATTTTCTTGCGAAAATAAAGCCTCATGACATTTGCGTCTTAAGACACTTATCAGCTCCCTAATGGAGGGTGCCGCCCTTATCTTCCCCCTGGTTGCCCCTTCAAGGAGGCGTACTTCTGCCATACAAGGCTAGCTCCTCCCATCCGGTCTTAACAACAACCAGTTGTTTTCGCAGCCTCTTATCCCTTTTGCCTATAGGGCTTATGGTTACGAGATTGCACCCTAAGTGGGTTTTCTTCGGGCCGAGTGCAGCATAAGCCAAGACTTGCCAAGAATGGCCGAGACACTTCAAATGCCCCAAGCACTCTTGGCTCAACCATGTACCTCGGCGCCTTGGTCGAATACTGACTCCTTAGAAGAGACCCTCGGTCGTCCAATCTAAGTCATAAGCTTAGATTGAAAATCCAAGGTACCTCTCCTGGATGGGCTTTATTGACCCCAAATCTCCATGACTCAGGTTCCAGGGGCGGTGTAACCTTTTACCTGAGCCATGTCAACAGGTACCCCCTTTTATGACGCACTTTAGGTCTTACATTTGCCTCTTGCGAAATTTTGATTTCGCGAACTAGGGTGTACGCCATAGCAGGTTCGCCCATTTCTATTATGTCATTGAACTTTGATTATTTCTTGTCATTACTTGTGCGAAATTTTCGCATGGTATTTCTTTGTTTAGTATAATCTCGCAGTAATTCTTTCACAAGATTTTCATATAGATTCATTTTGCTTCAATCATACATCATTTCGCAGTCTGTTCTTTCCCCATAATCTTTTACGGGTAATATCTCTTTAAGTACAACCTGTTCCATGGTCTATCAAGTCTGTGACCCGCATCTTTACCCTCAGGATCCATCAGTCTGTATGCCCCTGTTACAACTATATCCTTAATGATATAAGGTCCATCCCATTTTTTCGCAAGCTTGCCACCACTTTCTCGCTGATATATTGGTGTTTCTCGTAGCACCAAATCACCTGGTTGAAATTCACGTATTTTAACACGCTTATTATATTCTCGGGCTAGTCTTTGCTGGTAATTCTCCATATGCTGCAAAGCTCTTTCTCTTCTTTCTTCTAATTCATCTAGCTTGGTTAAAATAATACCCGCACTTAGATTTTTCTCCCAAGCTTCTCTCTTTGTTGTTGGAATAATAATTTCTCTTGGTAACACCGCCTCGACTCCATATGTTAAACAGAAAGGTGACATTCCCGTAGCTTCTCGCCTGGTTGTGTTGTAAGCCCATCTTTTGCATTATGTACCTGTTCACACCATGCTCTATTATGCCCTTCTAATTTTTTCTTCAATATATCTGCAATTGTTTTATTTGTTGCTTCTGCCTGTCCGTTGGCCTGAGGATATAAAGGAGTTGACTTCCCACATTTTATCTTGAATGCATTAAGTAATAGTTCTATATTCTGTCCCTCAAACTGTTTTCCATTATCAGATACCAATTGTGCGGGGTTTCCAAATCTGCATATAATATTCTCAAATATGAATGTGAAAATATCTTTGTCGCGAATGTGTTGTACTGCTTTTACTTCTGCCCATTTTGTGAAATAGTCCGTAGCGACAATCAAATATCTTCTTTGCCCTGACCCTGGTAAAAATGGTCCTACAATATCTAAACCCCATTTTCCAAAAGGCCATACACTTGTTGAAGACGTTAATGGTGCTCCAGGTGCATGTATCTTCTTTCCGTGCCTTTGGCAATCTTCGCAACTCCTTGATACTTGCTTCGCATCTTCATGCATATATGTCCAATAATAACCTTGCATCTTCGCTTTGTATTCCAAAGATCTTCCGCCGCTGTGATTGCCAGCATCCCCACTATGTAACATCTTTAGCACTTCTTCTCCTTCTTTTCGCGTTAAGCATCTGAGTGAAGGTCCGTTAAAGGATCTCCGGTACAGTATCCCATCCCTTAGTTCATAATTTATCACACGGCTTTTTAGTTTGTGCGCGCCTCCAATCTATTCCTTGGTGTTTCTCCTCTCATCAGGTATGCATGAATTTCTACTCTCCAATCTTCGATTTTAGGTGTTTGTTCTCCATCTTCTATCATCATTACATCTACCTCTTCTTCTTCTTCTTTATTGATTGATGGTGATAAAAGTGTCTGTATCTTTATGCATCTCGTGATTGGGGTGTCATCATACTTGAGATAAAAGCAAAAGCATCTCATGAGTCTATTATCTTTTCTTGATATGTGTCTCCATTTAATTTTTGGGATTCTCGCTGACAATTCCTCAACATGTTTTTTGTATTTCTTCATGGATGATTCATTTGTAGTGTATTCTCCTTTTATTTGAAGAATGAACAATTGCGAATCACTGGTGATTCTCACATTTTCCAACTTCATTTCTATTGCGAACTTCAGGGCATGTATCACAGCTTCATATTTTGTCTCATTATTGGTAGATTCAAACTCCAATCTGAAGGAAAAAGCCATTTTGTTGCCCTCTGGTGAAATCAAAATAATTCCAACTCCGTTACCTTCTCCGTTTGATGATCCATCTACCAATATTTCCCATCTATTCGGCTCTGTTAATAAATCTGTCGGATTTCCATGCTCCTCTTCTACATCCATCATCTCTTCCACAGCTTCATCATCTTCTAAAGGAAATTCTGCTAAGAAATCTGCAACAACTTGCGATTTTGGTGAAGATAATATTTCATACTTGATTTTGAAGTGTCCTATTTGTGCATTCCATCTCTCAACTCTGCCTGATCTTTTTGAATTTTTCATTACTGACTCGATTGGTATTTTTGTCAGTACCCTTATTTCATGTGCACGAAAATATATTCGAAGTTTAAATCTTTGCATAAACTAATGCCAAAATTAGTTTTTCAATCTTTGAATAATTTTTCTGCAGCAGATGAAGGTTTTGTTGATGTAATAGATTGGTTTTTCAACTCCTGCGTCTACTCGCATAATAACCTGACACTTAACGCGTGCGAAGTTGTCGCAAGGTAGATTAATAATTCTTCTCCTGGTTCTGCCTTTTGCGAAATAGATATATTCGCCAGATGTTCTTTTATTCCTTGAAAAGCTTTCTCGTAATCGTCTTTCCATCTAAATTTCGCCCCCTTTTTGAGTATATTGAAAAAATATTTACATTTGTCTGATGATCGTGAAATGAACCTTCCCAGCGAAGCTAAGAGTCCATTTAATTTTTGTACATCTTTTTTGTCATTTGGTGTTGGCATGTCGCGAACCGCTTGTACTTTCTGGATCAACTTGTATTCCTTCTTTTGATACGATGTAGCCTAAAAATTTTCCCGACGCAACCCCAAAGATACACTTTTCTCTGGATTTACTTTGATGTTAAAATGTCTCATTTGTTCAAAGATTTCCCTCAGATCTTGGACATGATTTTCTGCTTCTTTACTTTTTATTAACATATCATCCACATACACTTCCAATATTTTGTGTATCCATTTCGCAAACACCTTTTCTACCATCCTTTGGTATGTTGCTCCGGCATTTCGCAAACCAAATGACATTTTTGTATAACAATATAACCCTCTTGGAGTGAAAAAAGCAGTATGCTCCTGATCTTCTTCAGCGAGAGGAATTTGATTGTATCATTTATATCCGTCCAGAGAAGATATTCTATCATTTCCTGCTGCTGATTCGACCATTTATGGAATACTGGCAATGGAAAACTATCCTTCGGACATGCTTTATTTAGATCAGTAAAATCTATACAAATTCGTATCCCTTTTTTCTTCTTTGGAACTACGACCATATTTGCTATCCACTCTGGGTATTTTGCTTGTCTTATAATCCCTGCATCAAGCATCTTCTGCAACTCTTCTTCTATTTGAGGATGATACGTTGTTGCGATTTTTTTGATTCTTTGTTTGAATGGCCTTATATTTTTGTCAATTTCCAATCTATGACATGCCACAGATGGGTCTATTCCAGGCACCTCATCCATGTTCCACGCGAAAATATCTTTAAATTCTCGCAACAGACCAATAGTTCTTTCTTCTTCATCTGCCTCCATCTTAGTCCCAATTTTTAGTATTTTGGGTTCTTCTTCGGTTCCAACATTCACTTCCTTTGTTGGTTCCGCCGCAGTGTAACTGGCCTTAGGTTCTCCCATCGGTGTGGGTTCTTTTATCTCCTTCGCAAGCTCAGTTTCTTCTCTCGAAATTTCGCTGGGTATCCCTTTTCCTTCCTCTGCTCTTATCATATAATCTCTAAATTCCTCTTCTTTCTTTGCTTCCTTCGCCATTTTTCTGCGATTTTTTCGCGTCTTTGCACGTCCTTCATACTGTTTCACCTCAATTTGATAACATAATCTCGCTTTATCAACTTCCCCTCTAATTTCACCAATCCCACTTGGCATAGGAAATTTGATGCATTGATGTAATGTTGACGCTACGGGTTTAATTGCATGTATCCATGGCCTTCCCAACAGCATGTTATATGATGATTCCATATCCACTATGCATAGTGCCACTTGTGTTTCAATTTCTCCCAGCAAAATTCGCACCTCTATTTCTCCTTTTGGTTTTGTTGTAGATTTGCCAAAACCATGAATATGATAAGTTGAAGGAAACATCTCTTCGTCTTTGTATCCCATTCCTATGTATGCATGGTAAAATATTATATTCGCCGAACTCCCCGTATCAATTAGAGTTCTATTTACCGCCCATTCTTCCATAGTTTTTGCTGATTCTTCCTTTTCTTTTCGTGTGGTTACCGTGATTACCAAAGGAGATGTGTGGTTTAAATTTTCTCTTGGCATCTCTGCTGCTGTAAATGTAATCTTCTGTTTTTCCCAATCTTTCAAGGGTGACGCCTTCTCCATTGTCACGATTTTCTTTCCTTCAAAATCTCGTTTATGTATTCTCCTTCTGATATTTTCATGGAATTCATTAATCATTGTTTTTGTAATCAAGTTACATTCCAACTTTCTATTACATTCCTTGATTTTAATTTTCTCTACTTTAACTGATTTATCAATTTGTTTCATTGTCTTCTTGATTTGAACAATTTTAATAACAATCTCTAATCTTTAACCTTCAGTCCCTGTTTCTAGCGCCATATGTAATTGCAGGAAATCCTACAATACACACCTCACAAGAATTCATACTATATAACACATATTTAAGATCAATAATCAATCTTTTTATTAACTGAGTTAGAAATTTTACAAGAAGGAATTGAAATCAAGAATATAATTGCTACTCTAGATTTTCTCTTTCCTCTAAACTTTCTCTCTACTCTCGAAAAGATCTCACCCTTTCTTAAGCCTGTTCGGCTCTTTATATAGGACATTACATAGTGGATGACAGCTAAGCTGTCCCTTATTTTCGGATCTGACTTGCTACACTCTCGCAAGTATTCAAATGTTAAATCTTGCAACACTCATAAATCTCGCTAGGTCTTCACATCTTTATCGTGTTCAGGCTGTCGTCATCCATTGCGTCATTTATACCACCCATCTGCGATATCTTCGCAGTGTGTCGTTTATGGATTTCGCAAGGGTCTTGGTGTTGCGATATTCTGATCCTACATCTTGCCTCTTCTCATGTCTTCTCTGCGAAGGAGAGAATGTCATGAGAACTAGTACTTTCAAAATGCCGCAGCTGTTTATTTTTCTCTCTAAATTTTCTGCCAACAAGATTCCATGAATTAAGCATAACCATTTACACGTGTTAAATATTTCCCTTTTTACCGGCACATTAAATGCTAACCGGTCATCATATTTTGTCTATTTAAGAAGAGATCCATCATAAGAATATTTTCTTTCTTTTACTTCGTCTTCTTTACCTCTACATTCTCTGTGAATTTTCTTTTTGCCGTCTGCAACTTTTTTCTACTGTTCATCTTTCCATAAGTCCTACAATACACACCTCACAAGAATTCATACTATATAACACATATTTAAGATCAATAATCAATCTTTTTATTAATTGAGTTAGAAATTTTACAAGAAGGAATTGAAATCAAGAATATAATTGCTACTCTAGATTTTCTCTCTCCTCTAAACTTTCTCTCTACTCTCGAAAAGATCTCTCCCTTTCTTAAGCCTGTTCGGCTCTTTATATAGGACATTACATAGTGGATGACAGCTAAGCTGTCCCTTATTTTCGGATCTGACTTGCTACACTCTCTCAAGTATTCAAATGTTAAATCTCGCAACACTCCTAAATCTCGCTAGGTCTTCACATCTTTCTCGTGTTCAGGTTGTCGTCATCCGTTGCGTTATTTATACCACCCATCTGCGATATCTTCGCAGTGTGTCGTTTATGGATTTCGCAAGGGTCTTGGTGTTGCGATATTCTGATCCTACAACATGAGCATGGTGCTTGCAGTGCCATCTTGTTTCTGTCAGTCGTAGAAAATCACTTATGAAACCCTGGTCACGGGACCATAACTGAGGTTGCTCTCAAGAGAGGATGATGTAATGACCATGGTAACATGTCCCGGTGGTAGCATTCCTTTTGCGATGATTGACTAGCACTGGAGAGCAGGAACCACGAGTGTTGGATTTGTGAAATTGATCGTCATGATCAGTGGACCGTCAGTCCCCAATATTTTGTTGAATATCTCTCTTTCATTTTCCCTTCTTCTGGCAGGACCTAGATAGAGGATTCGGGTAGAAAAATTGATGTAAAGACCCAGGTGGTCGAAGTTGGAGGTACCTTGATGAAGGACTTAGCGAAAAGACCTGGTGGACACCGATCGACTGTGGAAGTTATGAATCCCGTCTAAGAATTTCTGCTTGCATGTTGTATGCTCAGGAAGCTGTAGGAACCTCATACGACGTCGGAATCTGATGCTTGACCCCAATTTTTGAAGCTAAGAGACTGAGTTGTCACATGAGAAAAGAATCACTCAATTCGGAGTTGTAGAGGTCAGCCAACGAAGCGTGCACATTTTTGATTTGTAATCCCGTACAGAATTTTCAGACTTCATAAACCTGGCTGTAAAGGCCATATCTTTCAGCTCGTATGTCCGATTAATGCGCTCTTTTGGTATGTTGTATAAGAGACATAGACGAATATCTTTCGTTGAGGAAGCATTGTCCCATTACTCACCTATTGGTACGTTTTTGCAAACCCATGGCCTGAAGTGTGTTGTATCTCATTTGTAGAGGTGATGAGAACATCTTGTAGAAGACTTTGGATTATGCCCACCAGTCGTGCCAGCTTTGAGAAGACTTTCATGTGAGCATGTTATCAGGTCTACACATCTTGATATGAATCATCGGTTCTTAGAAAAGTCCGCTTTATGTGTAACACTTCAGAGAATGATTAGTTGATGAAGCCCGAGGATGTTGCTCCCGAGGCCGTTGTTGGTCTTTGAGACCATGAATGATTACGCTCCGAGAGATCCTTGTCGATGCTGAAATCATGGATGGTGTTCCTCTAGAGATTATTGTTGATGCTGATACCGTGGTTGAAGTTGCTCCAAAGACCGAAAAGGCTAGAACCATGATTATAGATATAATCTTTGCTCCTTCATCCAGTGAGCCTTTTACATTCACGAACTAGTTGATGAGTTGAGCGTCGCTAAGATGAAGGTGTCCGAGAGTTCAACCGAATGCTCTGAAAGCATAAATTTACCGGGAGGCGGCTTTGTCGATGAGTCGATGTTGTTGCGGTAGATAGCATCAGCAGTTTTCATATTGGATGTGATTGGTGAAGAGAGAAAGTTCCTCAATCATGCAGGGGCTTGTGATGTAGAGAAATACCGTTGATAAAGTTTCATGGAATCACCTCAGGTTGCCCAGTGTATGTTGAAGGAGTTAGTGCCATCCATGTATGAATGATGTTGCATATGCTTGAAGTCTTATCATGGGATAATGAAGACTTATCGATTGTAGTTTAGTTACACTTTGATCGTCTTTGGTGTTGAATCAATGTGTCATCGTCGAGATATTTGTGTTGTACTCTTTGATTGGGAGTCCAATTTGATGGCTTCTTAGATGCTTGAGCGTTGAAGAGTATATTCCTTAAGCATCGAATGTCTTAGGGGTTTGATTATCTCGGCTACGGAGTATCTTCTTCTGTTGATTGACATCCCTTTATTTGCGGTAGTGGGATTTGACACTTGTGCAGACATCAAAGCTTTCTGATTTTGTGGAACACATGGACTTGCAAGAGAAACGCCCAAAGTGTTATTTTCCATGTTTGGACATCAGTAATGAATGTTTCATTGCTTGATTCGGAGAAACGTCAGATTCAACCACTTGGTAAAATACTAATGCGGTGAAGCTACCATTCATAACGTCTTGTAGAGTTTCTAGCATAATTAAGTCCCCATGCTTGGATAGCATGTGGGGAAATAAATGACATAGACATGGAATGAGACTTGCCCGAGTGCGAGAACCTCTTGATGAATGTCTATGCATCTTTTTGGAGTTCTTGCTTCAACCTCGTTAAAGTTTGAAATTACTCAAAGTACTACGATGATGGAATGTCCGTCAAATCTTCTCGGATCGAGAACTTTCTTCGTTGGAGAGATGTGTAACAAAAGGCGCTTTGTAAGTACCCATCTTTTCAGCTTGGATCCACACTCGTCTGAAGGACATGTCATATCCTGGATCTTCCTGATTATGTGAAACTTGGTTTTTGTCCAGGTTGAACTTATGTTCACTTTGAGAGTGATGTAGCCATAAGTATTTCCGAGCGCTCCTTCAAGGTCTCGATTGAGATGGGAGCATGAGTAGCTTCTTGTCGAGTGATGCATGTGGATCCGATGGTTTTCGGTGGGATGTTGTTGATGGCGGTGCCGGCATCGATCAACGTTCTTCCAAATTCGTTTCTTCGATTGTGGTAGCGGTCCCCGGTCGTACATATCTTGGTCTGTGGCTGGAGGCTCAAGAATTATTTCCGGAATGGACTTCTTGACACAATATGATTCAGTGTTATGAACATGTCTCTCCTTTATGCCTTCGACAGATAGAGCAATTCACGTTCGACCAAGGATTGAATCGCCTTTTTGATAGGTTATTCAGAGAGTGTAAAGGTTCTGACTGGGAAAGGATTCTTCTGTACTCCTTCAGTCCCCAGTTGAAGCTATTGTGGATCAACCTTCTCTTTGAAAATGTGCTTCAAAACTGCGCAGTTGCTTGTGGGATGATTGACGAACCTGTGGAAGCGGCAGTAACGAGGACTTTCCATGTCTTCTTCAGTTGGTTCTTTCTTGACATATATGGCAACTTGATTGCACCATCTTGGACCCAGACATCTAGGAGTTCGATCACCTCTTCAATGGAAAAGGAAAGTCAGGTGCTTCTTGATCAAGAACTCTTGTGCGTTGGTCAGAGGCTTGTGCATATTGCTTATCCTTGCTTTGTGCTTTTGAAGGAGCTGAGGTATGCTTGCGCGGCAGTTTGGATTTCCGTTTGATCCCTTCTGCAACAGTTTTTGTGGAAGGCTGGAGGTTTTATTGCTTCTTGATCAAACGTCTGCTACTTCAAGTGTCTCGCGGTTCTTCATAGCTTTTGTTCTTTCCAGTAAAGCGGGCGCAGTAGTTGACGATCTCTTCGCCGCTTCATGAAGCTCTAAGAAAGTCTGGAAACGAAGATTTTCCAATAAAGCTTTGTAGACCGGGATCTTGCCGTTGATACACAAGTCTACCAGTTACTGCTCCGTGACGTTTGGATCATGACAGTCCAGGGCCTGGACTCTAAATCTTTTCACGTAGTCATTGGGATGTTCATTGTTCCTCTGAAACATTCTTCCAAGATCAGAGAGAGTAATTTTCTCTGACACAAAGAAGTACTTTCTGTAGAAGGCGTTAATCATTTCTCCCCAATTGTTGATAGTTCCTGGTGTAGTTGCAGGAAATCCCACACTACACCCCTCACTCGAATTTGTTTAATTAATCCATTTGAAGATGAGTAACAATATATTTTATTAATTGTTTTCTTGAAAGGTTTACAAAGAAATGTAGAACAGAGCTAAAGAAATTACAATCACTCTTAATTTTCTCTCTCTAATGACTTGCTTAACAATTCAAAAAGAATCCCCCGCAATGCGAGACTTACTTCGACCCTTTATATAGGGTATTACATAGTGGATGACAGCTAAGCTTGTCCTTTATTTTCGGGAATCCTTCGCGAAGCGTCGCAAGTATGTAAGTGTTAGACTTCGCGACACTCCTAAATCTCGCCAAGTCTTCACACTTTTCTTATGTTAATTTTGTCGTCATCCGGTGCGTCATTTAAATTATTTCCTTGCGACACCTTCGCAATGTAATTGTTTATTACTCTCGCGAAGTATTCTTTGTCGCGATATTCAGTCCTACATCGTGATGTCTTGTCTTTTCCATGGTTCTCCAAGATGCGTTCCAAATCTTCCCGAGTAATGAAATTCGATGATTCCTTTGTTGATGGATCGTCTGCAGCTTTGCGGACTTTGTTGCCATCCACTGTATGAATTGAAACTACTTCAGGATCAGCATCTGGAGATGTCTCTTTTTCTTTTCCCTTTCCTTGAGTCTTCTCGACATCTTGTCAGTAAGATTTTTTGAGATAATTACATAGCTCTACGTGTAGCAACCATGTCAGTCCGATTCTTGGCAAGAGTCTCTTGCACTTTGATGAGATCAGCAATGGTAGGTGGTGGGTTTCCTCTGACTTCTTCAGGGTGTCGGACGGATAGAGGATGACCTTCCGTGTTAGTGTGAGGAGGAGTTATATCACCACCGCCAATGTTAGAGGCTGGAATTGTTTCCAGAATATCCTCATTGTTGTTGTTGTTGTTGCTAGTGCTAGCGTCGTTTTCATTGGAACCTGTAACTATCCCAGACCTAAGACCAGCCATCTTGTGAAACCGTGAGATTGCAACCGAGAGATTAATCTCCCACTATGGTCGCCAATCTGTAGATGGGAAAAATGATTTGCTAGTTTTACGGAATTGAGAAGACGTCCGTGTGGAGACTCCTTGAACCGAACAAAATGTTGAACCTCACACAGATGCACTGCAAGAAGGGAGTGCTTTAAGTTCGAGAGGTCAATATGTAGGACTCCGGCCTAAACCAAGAACAATGGCCGTTCGAGTCAATTCGGTCGAGGAAGAGAGGATGGGTTGATGCGTAGGAGGGAAGGCGAGAAATGCGTGAGATCAATGGTGATCTGAGATTGTAGATGTGTTGTGAATTCAGCGTAAGAACGCTCTGAATGATTGAATTTTGCTCAATTGAGAGTGAATGCTCAGACGATGAGTTCGTGTAGACGAAAGATTGTCTGTATGAACTTGCCGAGAATTCCTTGTTTAGACGAATGTTCGAGTGTTCGAATCTTGTCCTTTCAATCAGGATTCAGAGACATTTTATAATGCCGGAGTTGAAAACACCATGATCCCATGAAGTGTGACAGTTTTTTGGAATCGGAGAGTGGGGAAGTGGGAAATCGTGTTAAAACCAGTTGCTCATCGTGCGGAGACTTGGTTAATTTTCCACCCACTACTTTGCTGACTCTTTCAACTAATTACACGACTTTCTCACATTCTCATCGTGGGTGAACACACGTGTCGTAGACCGCCATACCAAAACCCTAGTTAATATCCCCCATGTGACACGATTGAAATATCGTGATTTTTGAAGTCAGTTGCTGACTTTATGGGACGATGAGTCCATGTATTGCTGAGTTGAACATGATTTGCAAATGTTCTGAAACTCATGAATTAAATATGTCTCTTTGAGACGAGGTATTATTATGTTGATTACGAGCAAAGTTTGTGTTCTTTGAATTATTGAATATTGATAATTGAACCAATATTCTTGAATCTGAGCAAATATTGCCGGTTTGAGCGAATCTTGCTCATTCGATGGATTGTTGGTAGTGGGACCAAATAAAATATTAATTTAAGATACTGACTGCTGGTTTGAGCAAAATAAAAATGTTGATCATGGAATCAACACAAAATTATCAGAGTATTTGAATCTGCTCAGAATCATGTTTCTGCGGAGCTCTGAATTCAAAACCCTAATTTTACTGAAATGATGATTTATTGCAAATCAAGTGAAGCAGGGACCGGCTAAATGGGATGATAAGTTCACCATGTAAGCCCACATGCTCGAATGAACAAAATACCAAAGTCTCTTGAGGACCAGTTGGTGAAAGAATGATTAAATGCTGGTTTAATCATTTATTGAAATAATGCTCGTGTGAGCGACAAATAACAAAACCTATCCATGAAGAGATGAGGAACCGACCAGGAGGCATGAGACCGGCTCTTGGTGGCCGTGGGTCCAATAGATGGTTGTTTGAGCAAATCCCCAATTATTTGGAAAGAGGTTGAACCTAATATGAGCGATTGAGCAAATTAGGTTAAAATCATTAAAATATGTGGGACCAGCTGTTTTCAAGCCTTAGGGTCACCCTTGGTCGGTCAAGGGGATGTGCTCGTGTCACCATAGTTGTAGGATCAGAATATCGCAACACCAACGCCCTTGCGAAATCCATAAACGACACATTGCGAAGATATCACAGACGAGTAATATAAATGACGCAACGGATGACGACAGCCAGAACACGAGAAAGACGTGAAGACCTAGCGAGATTTAGGAGTGTTGCGAGGTTTTACATTTGTACACTTGCGAGAATGTCGCAAGCCAGATCCGAAAATAAGGGATAACTTAGCTGTCATCCATTATGTAATATCCTATATAAAGAGCTGAATAGGCTTATGAAGAGACAGATCTTTTTAGAGAGGGGAGAGAAATTTTAGAGGAGAGAGAAAGTTTAGAGTAGCAATTACATTCTTGATTTCACTACCTTCTTGTAAAATTTCTAACTCAATTAATAAAGAGATTGGTTATTGATCTTAAATATGTGTTAGATATTAGGAATTCTTGTGAGGTGTGTATTGTAGGATTTCCTGCAATTACATATGGCGCTAGAAGCAGGGAATGAAGATTGATATTATGATTTGAAAGAATTAGGAATAATAAGGAAGGAATTTTATATAATTTTCAACAATTCATTAAATTGAAAAATGGCTAGAAGAAGACATGCATCAAAACAACCAACAACTGTTAGAAGGAGTAGGAGACTTGTTGGAGAAAGGAGAGACGAGATGGGAGAATCTTCAAGAATGAATACAAGGAACAATAGAGAAAATCAAGTTCAACCGCCAATTCAACGTACTCCACCAATACAAAATAGAACTGTGGATTATGATAGAGTGAGTGTACATACTTGGCGATCAGATTCCGTAGAAGAAATGGAAGAAGAGAAACACTTAGGGGACAATGGACAAGCGGAAAGAGATCAAGAAGTGATTGGAGGAATAATTCATGGAAATGAAGAGATTACAGCATTAGAAGCATTGAGACAAACAATACATGAAGAAAGGCGATTAGAAGCAGAAGAATGTGCGAATTTGACAAGGCAAAATCACGAATTGAGGATGGAAAACATAAGATTGCAAAATAGGAGGTCAAGAAGCACTACAAGATCACGTTCAAGATCAGTTAGAGAAGAAATAAGACAAAATTTACCTATAGAAAATGCTAACGAAGAAACTCGAGAGGAAATACAAAATCCCAGCGAAGAACGTCGCGAAGGAAGAGAAATATTGGAAGATCGTTATATTCAACGTGCTGAAATTCTTCAAAATGAGCAGAATAATAGAATTCAAGGAAATAGACACCGTCAGGGGCGAAATAATCAAGTTGGCGAAGAAAATCAGGAAGAAGGAAGGAGAATCTTACATGGAAGAGAAATACAAAGAAATGAACGAAAAATTGAGGATGAAATTGAAAGACATTACACTGAACAAACACATTTAGCTCGCGAGAGAGAAAGACTAAGAGCAGAAATGGAAGAACAAGAGCTACAAGAGGCAATCCGACAGAATAACCATGATAATCGAGAAAGGAGGCGTGAGCGAAACCGCAATAATGCTAATATCAATGAAGAGTATGATAGAGTACAAATGAGAACTGAAAGACGGCAAAGAGGAGAAAATGAGAGATATGACGGTGTGCGAATTAATAAAAGAAGTGAAAGAGAAGATCGCAGAGAAAGACGAGAGGAAAATGATGAACAAGGAAGTCAAAATAGAGATGAACGCAGGAGAAGAGAGGCGGAGTTGAAAAGACCAATGGATTCAAATTCTGGTATGAATGAACAAATTTTGAGAGAGTTATCGGAGATGAGCGGAATGATAAATAATAAAGGAGGAGGAGGAAAGAGACAATTAGATGAAGCTATAGAGGAAGCTGCGAAAACTCCATTCACACAAGAAGTACAATTAGGAGGAATACCCCCAAAAATGCAATTTGCCTGCGTTAACTAGCATTTTGATGGAACAACTTGTGCAGTCCAACACATCAAAGCTTATGTGAGATGTATGCTACAATGGGAGAACCATGATGCAATATTATGCAATTATTTCGCATCAAGTTTAACAGGAGAGGCGTTAAAATGGTTTGAAGGTTTTCCAAAGAAGACTATAACATCTTTCAACCACTTGCAAGCTATATTTTTAGGAGCATATATAAGTAACAATTCCTTGCGACCTGGCATTGAAGATGTATTTGGGCTGAAGCAAAGGGTTGGCGAAAGTTTGAAGCACCTAACTGTGAGATGGAAGACAATGTGTAGTGATATGGCTAGTCGTGTGGATGAAAGATATCTCATTCTATCATTCATAAATGGTATGTGCAATCAATCATTATACATTCATATTTTCAGAATCAAAAATACAATCACAATGACTGAGTTGCGAGAACTACAGGAGGAGTATATTGCTCTTGAGGAAAAGCAAAATGAGATGGAATCATACCCCATCGCGAACACAAGTTCAAGAGCAGCGAATGCAAGCTTATTACCCAAGTTAATAAATACAGTGGCGAGCACCTCGCAAGGGCAACAAGAGAGGGTAATAGGAGATGGACAACAAAAGTTAGTGGCTATGGGGAGCCGTGATCAAGAAGAATTTGAGAGAGAGAGAAACTTCTATAGCCGTGGTGGAAATAACAAAATCCAAAGACTTGATCAGCCACAAGAAACGTATGGAGGTCATCAGCCGCAAGGAACTTATGGAGGTCAGAGGCAAAATTTTCATAGAGGACAGCGAAATCCAAAGATAATATAAGAAGAAATCAAAATGCCACCTTTGAATGCTAGTGTGGAGAAGATATGGGAAGCTATAATCCTAATGGAAAACATACCGCACCATGGAACATGGGAGTGAACCACCTCAAGCTACGGGAGTAATGAATTTTGCTTTTATCATCATTTCCATGGACATACAACAAATGACTGAGAAATATAAAGAGAATCATCCTCAGAATGATAGATCAGGGAAAATTAAATCACTTTCTGGTAGGACAAACGCAAACTCAAGCATTACCACCTCCTCCAGATATTCACAAGCCAAATACGGCAAAAGAAAGAGAAACATTTGTGATTGAAGTTGGCGCAAAGGCAAAGAATCTATTTTGTAACTCCATCGTACACTCGTACAAGACGATTGAAGATTTTCACGATAACACTCTCAGTAGGGTTTTCGCAAGAGATGCCGATGATAGAGAAACAATGAACATTTCGAAGACATCGCCACCGGAAGAATGGCAAAAACAGACTATCTCTTTTACTGCAGAAGAAGTACCTGAGGGTGGATAAGTACATGACAACCCATTGGTGGTAAGATTGGAGATCAACCCAAAACCTAGCGAGGATGAAGATAATGAAGCTGAGAATTCTTGGGCAATCATGAGAATTTTGATTGATACGGGAGTTAAAGTGAACATTCTTTTTTATCATACTTATAAAACTATGGGAGGGAAAGATGAAGATCTAATACCTTCAACGTACAAAATCTATGGTTTTAATGGTACTGCAAATAAGCCAAAAGGAGAAGTTCATATGCGAATTCCACTGAAAGGATTATCTTCTGAAATTTTATTCTGTGTAGTTGATGTGGAATCACCATACAACGCGCTGATCGGACGATCATGGTTACATGAGATCTTAGGTGTGGCATCGACTTTCCATCAATGTATCAAATTCCCTCATCCCACTTTGGTGTTGGCATCATAAAGGGAGATTGGGTTGAAGGAAAGAAGTGTTATGAAGTTGATATAGAATCCTGTGAAGAAAGAGCTGCGAAGAAGAAGAATTGGAAACACAACATTAAAGAAAAACAAAGAGGTGAAAGATTAATGGTAGATGTAATAGAGCAAAGAGAGGAAGAAATGATGCGAAGCCAAAAAATGATGAAGATAGGAAGTGGCGAAGGTTTCGCAACAGACAAGAAAATGACAGGAAAATTCAAAAATGCAGAGGCATACAATAGCAGAATTAAGAGACTTAAAGAATAAATATAGTTGTTGATTGTCAGAGAAAAAATGGGGAGGAAGCCGAGCAATGTAAGTTGGATTTAAAAAAAAAAAAAAAAAAAAGAATTCTTTCTTATGAATAACAGAGATGAGGTTGCGAAAGGAAGTTGATATGCATAAGAAGAGAATATACTATGAAATATAAAGATATGATTGCGAAATTACAAAAGAATTTACATGCAAGAGAATCAACAAATTAATCAGACAGAGGCAAACCAACTATGGCGTACACCCTAGTTCGCGAAATCAAAATTTCGTAAGAGGCAAATGTAAGACCTAAAGTGCGTCATAGAAGGGGTACCTATTGCATGGCTCGGGGAAAAGGTTACACCGCCCCGGAACTGAGTCATGGAGAATTGGGGTCAATAAAGCCCATCCAGGGGAGATACTTTGGATTTTCAATCTAAGCTTAATACTTAGATTGGACGACCGAGGGTCTCTTCTAAGGAGTCACATTTGACCAAGGCGCCGAGGTACACGGTTGAGCCAAGAGTGCCTGGGCATTTGAAGTGTCTCGGCCATTCTTGGCAAGTCTCGGCATATGCTGCACTCGGCCCGAAGAAAACTCCACTTAGGGTGCAGTCTCGTAACCATAAGCCCTATAGGCAAAAGGGATAAGAGGATGCGAAAAACAACTGGTTGTTGTTAAGACCAGATGGGGGGAGCTATCCTTGTATGGCAGAAGTACGCCTACTTGAAGGGGCAACCAGGGAGATGATAAGGGCGGTACCCTCCATTAGGGAGCTGATAAGTGTCTTAAGACGCAAATGTCATGAGGCTTTATTTTCGCAAGAAAATTTAGACTTGTCATATTTGTGCGACAATCCTGAAGAGGCAATAATACAAAAAAAAAAAAAAAAAAAGATAAGACGAGATCAATGGGTCAGTACATGAAAGTGTAAGGACATCCTGCGATTTCGTCGCAAGACGGCAATGTCATGGGGCTTTATGTTTGCGAGAATTTTTAGGCCTGTCATATTGTCGCAAAAAAATTATCCTGCAGAGGCAACAATACTAAACAAATGATAAGGCAAGATCAATGGGTCATTACATGAAAGTGTAAAGACGTCCTGCGATTTTGTCGCAATGACAAGAGGTGGCACAGTAAGACCTTTAACTAGGAAGGCAAAATAAGACCACACAAGAGAAAAAGAAAAAGTGAGATCTTGAAAACAACCAAGAAACACTCGCTTGCGAGAATTCAGCAGCAACAGTTGCGAGATTGAGGCATGTTACCATTTAAAAGTTATTTGCTTAATCTTTCATTTGAAAACAAATAACAGAGGCAAGTATGGGAATGAATAAATTAAGAACATGTTATTTATTTTCATATGATAGATTTACGCACTCATAGTATGAAAAAGATTGATAATGTATTGATTAACTGTATTGCAAAAAAGAATTTATCTTTTAACATGTGCAGAAAGGAACAACAAAAGTAGACCTTGTATTTGAAGATCCAAGAAACTCGCAGCAAAAGATTACAAAAGTAGAAGGTTAAAAGAATAAATGTACAAATACTACAAAAAGAGAAAGAAGAAAGCGGAGCTATTTCTTGTTTGGTTCTTCTTCTTCATCAGATCCTTCTACTTCGTCATCTTCATCAGATCCTTCTACTTCGTCATCTTCATTGATTCCTCTTCTTTGCTAGCCCATTGTCGGAGATATCCAAAGAAGGCATATTTTCAGGGATTTCATCAAGGAGACAAGGGTATGAAGAATGAGGAATGCTGTTGTCATCGCAGACTGTCTTAATAGTCTGATTGCGAAAGAGAACATCATCATTTTTGAAATTCGCAACAGTAATTCGTAGCTGCTTCTTTAACTTAGAATATTTATCATTTCGAAGAGAGAAGTCCTTTGCGAGTTGTTCTTTCTCAGATTCAAGTTCTTCAATTCTTTTGCGAAGTCTCTCATCAGCCTCTGCGAACATATGACAATGAATCAGCAACTTAATGATAGCTTCATAAAAAACAAACAATTAAATAAAGAAGAATGATCAACAACCTTCTCTGTCAGAAATCATATCCCTAATCAAGGCCATATTCTCAACTTGAAGGCTAACGTTAACACCTAAATTATTTCTGGCGTCATCTAGAATCTTCGCAGCCCAAGCGAATTCGTCGTCATTGTTTATGAGAAGAAGGGAACGAATTTGATTCTCTCTTTCCCTAAGAATAGCATTTTTGCGGATAGATTCATCCCGTTCAATTTGAACCTCAAGAAGAGTCTTTTGGAATTTCGCTAATGCTTGTGCACCTTGTCTAGCAATGCGATCTTTGTCATCTATGAGATCACTAATTTTCTTCCTTAAAATACTAATTTTCTCTTTAGAACTAAGACACAGACATTTAAGTTGGTTGGCTAAGCTTAAACTAGATCTATGATCAAGTTCTAAGAGGCGAAATTTGGATTGAAGTTCGTTTAGAGGAAGAGATTTAATCTTGTTATTTGTGTAGTTGCAGGAAATCCTACACTACACCCCTCACAAGAATCTATACAATCAAATCATTTTGGGATGAACAATTGTAATTTTTATTGATTAAAATCTTTAAAAATGCTTACAAGATGAAATGGAAATTAGTTAAAGAATTACAATCACTCTAAACTTTCTCTCTCTTAATGACTTGCCCAACACTCGAAAAAAGATTTCTCCATCAACAGACCTGTTCAACTCTTTATATAGGGTATTACATAGTGGATGACAGCTAAGCTGTTATTTATTTTCGGGAATGACTTGCGAAATATCGCAAGTGTACAAATATATAATCTCGCAACTCTCCTAGATCTCGCTAGATCTTCACATCTTTATCGTGTTTTGGCTGTCGTCATTCATTGCGTCATTTATATTACTTATCTGCGATACCTTCGCAATCTTTGTCGTTTATTGATCTCGCGAGGTATTGATGTCGCGATATTCTGATCCTACATCTTGCCTCTTCTCATGTCTTCTCTGCGAAGAAGAGAATGTCATGAGAACTAGTATTTTTGAAATGCCGCAACTGTTCATCTTTATCTGTTTTTGATATGACCCCGTACTTTTATATAGAATTTATTACACGTGTTTCTTCTTCCACTCTTTTCTTGACACGTCTCTTTCAACCGTTTATTCTTGACCATTCACGTCTCCTCTCGCATTAAATGCATTTATCTTCTCGAGAACTCTTCTCTATATATAGTTTTCTCACCCTCCTCTTCTTCTTTTTTACCTTCTCTCTGCAATTTTTCTTCAATTCTCCTCCTCCGCAATTTACGTTTCGCTCTTTGTAAATCTTCCTTTTCTTCTTTCTCTTGATCTTCAATTCTCTATTCATTCCCATATTCGAGAATGGCTCCATCAGTCGTAGATACGAAATCCTTTTGGGTGAGACTCAAAAGAATTTACAAGAGAAGGGTTTCACCTTATCCACTATTCCCAATCAAGAATCTTCATCTATTCTTTCGCAAAATTGTTTCATCGATCATCATTGTGATGATCAGAAAATCATAATTTCGCTAGGTCAGCTCCTAGCAGGTCTTCCCATTCCTCTCTACAATCCCGAATTTCCCTTGTTCTATGAAATTCTTTCTCATGAGAAGTTCTCGCGAGCTATCTATCAATTAAGTGGGGATTGCATCCGTTTAATGCTTGAATTCGCCAATCGTGGCGCTGGTAAGGGTCTCTATATCCCGATGAAGTCGAGACCCTAAATTCGTAAACTTAGAGATAGTTCTTTGAAAAGTATTCAGTAGAAAACTTTTTTGAAAATTATGAAGTGATAAATATGAAGAACGATAGGTCTTGCTGGGGTGCACGATTGAAAAGAAAAGAGAACATTCCTAGCGACATGATACTCATGCAAGATATCGATTGGCATTCGGCAAGAACAATGTTCCTCGCCATTCCAAAGACGACAAGTGGTGCGTCTTTCCGCTATTCTTGAATGGACCTTACATTTCAGGTTCCGATGTACTCCCTGCGAATCTCGCAAACTATCATCCTTGGGTATTTAATTGGCCCGGGAAAGCAAAAGAGGTATATTTCCTAACTTTCACTTACATTGAAATCTTCACTTCCTCTTATATCTAATCTTGCGAACTTTTTAGATCACCAAATTGAGAAGAAGTTACGAAAGGAATCCAAAGGGGAGTACCCTGGCGATACTCCGTTCAATCACGGATGAAGTAAGAAATATTTTATTTTGCTATTTTTAACAATATTTGTTGCCTCTGTTTCTTATCTTCATTCGTGTGTAAAGATTGGTGTTGAAGTTGCCGGAGAAGAAACTTCTGAAGCTGCGAAGGCCAAAGGAAAGGGTAAAGGTCCTCTTCACAAGGGGAAATCCTCTACTTCACCTTCTAAAAAACGGAAGATTCACTCTTCTTCTCGCTCAAGTCCTCTATCCAGCGAGAGTTCTGATGAGGATGATGACGAAGTTGATATTTCTTTTGCGAAGGAGGATCATCTAATGAATCCCCCATGGCGCTACTGTCTAATATCTTCTCAGATTCCATGCAAGGAATTGGAGATGATCGCCTCTCTAGTACATGCGAAGCTCTCGCAAATATCTGTGATGCTTCCTTGCTAGAGGGTAACGATTCTCTCCAAGGGGTTTCCAGATCAGTGACTCCCAGCTTCTTAAATGCACTTGGTGCCTTGGTGCCTTGGTACGTCTGTATTTCTTTATTTCTTCATAATTTTGATTTTAAATCATATCTTGATAATTTCTTTTTCTTTCTTTGTAGTCCGGGAGAGCTTCCTTTGTTGTTGCCTCAGATATTGAAAAAAGGCCCAACACTCTTCACAAGAAAAATCTTCAACTTAGCAAGAAGAATGAAGAGTTAGAAAGTGCAATTTGCGGTTCTTCGCGAAAGGATTCAACAATCGGAAGCTGAATCTTCCACACAGAAGAATAAAATATCTAGCCTTCAAAGTGCTAATCAACAACTCTATGGTATAAGATTCTTCTTTTTTCCTTGTTTTTATTCTGTCATTTATTTTTCTTTATCTGACATATCATTTTCGCGGACATTTATAATCTTTCTGATGAAGCCATCCTTCTTCACTCATTTCTCGAGCCTATGGATAGTGATGCTCTTCTTGCTCATCTCAACGAATCTTTAAACAGTTCTTTGAATAACAAAATTAGATCTCTTCCATTAAACGAACTTCGAACCAGATTTCATCTCTTAGAAATTGATCATAGATCTAGTTTAGGTTTAGCCAACCGATTTAAATGTCTATACCTTAGTTCCCACGAGAAAACTAATATTTTAAGGAAGAAAATTTGTAACCTTATAGATGACAAAGATCGCATTGCTAATCAAACGGGATGAATCTCTTCGCCAAAATGCCATACTTAACGAGAGAGAGAATCAAATTCGTTCTCTTCTTCTCATAAATAGTGACGATGAATTCGCTTGGGCTGCGAAAGTTCTAGATAATGCCAGAAATAACTTAGGTGTTAATGTTAGCCTTCACGCTGAACATACTGCCTTGGTTAAAGATATGATTTCTGACAGAGAAGGTTGTTAACTGTTCTTCTTTACTTTACCGCTTATTTTTTGTGAAATTGCTATTAAGTTACTAATTCATTGTCATATGTTCGCGAGAAGGCGAGAAGAGGTTTCAGACAAGAATTAAAGAACTTGAATATGAGAAAGCACAACTTGCAAAGGACTTCTCTCTTCGCAATGACAAGTATTCCAAGTTGAAGAAGCAACTACAAACTACTGTAGCGAATTTCAAGAATGATGATGTCCGCTTTCGCAATCAAACTATTAGGACAGTCTGCGATGACCACAGTATTCCTCTTTCTTCATATCCTTGTCTTCTTGATGAGATTCCTGAAAATATGCCTTCCTTGGATGTCTCTGATAGCGATGCTAGCGAAGAAGAGGAGTCCGATGAGGAGTTTGATGAAAAAAAAGAATGAACTAAGAAATAGCTCCATTTTTTTTTCTTCTTTCTCTTCTTGTAATATCTGTACATTTATCCTTTTAGTCTCCCATTTTTGTAACTTCTTACTGTAAATCTCTTGGACCTTCAAATACGAGTTCTACTTTGTTGTCCCTTTCCGCACATGTTAAAAGAACAATTCTTTCTTGCAATACAGTTAATCAATATTATGAGTGCGTAAGTCTATCATATGAAAATAAATAACAAGTTTATATCCAATTAATTCCCATATTTGCCTCTGTTATTTGTTTTCAAATGAGAGATTTAATCGAGAACCTTTAAGTAATAATATGCCTCAATTTCGCAACTGTTGTTGCTAAGTCTTCGCAAGCAAATTTTTCCTGGTTGTTTCCATGTATATACTCGCAAACTTATTTGTTTGCATATAATCATTTTCGCAAGCTTATTTGCTTACTCATTTTCTTGTGTGGTCTTATTTTGCCTTCCTAGTTAAAGGTCTTATTGCGCCACCCCTCGTTATTACGACAAAATCGCAGGACGTCTTTACATTTTCATGTAATTACCCATTGATCTTGCCTTATTATTTTTATTGCGACAATATGACATGCCTAAACTTTCTTGCGAAGATAAAGCCCCATGACATTGCCGTCTTGCGACGAAATCGCAGGATGTCTTTACATTTTCATGTAAAGACCCATTGATCTCGTCTTATCCTCGCGTTAGTATTATTGCCTCTTCAGGATCATCGCACAAATATGACAAGCCTAAATTTTCTTGCAAAAATAAAGCCCCATGACATTTGCGTCTTAAGACACTTATCAGCTCCCTAATGGAGGGTGCCGCCCTTATCATCTCCCTGGTTGCCCTGATAGGGTGTAGAATACATCCTATTTACTATCTAGTAGTTTATGCTTTCTTTGCTATTTTTGTTGCAAATTATGTATTTTACGTGTGTTTTTGAGCTATCAGATACTTTGGAGTCGCACGGACGAAAAGAAGGAGAAATCACCAAAATTGAGCAAAAAGGGCAAATCTGTCATTTATGGGTGATCACTATCTGGACCCCGGTTAATGTTAAGGGACAAGTCTTTTGGAGGAGCGCTATAGACAAACCAGCAGAGGTTAAGGGGGGCTGTAAACTTGGTTACCCCTTATCAGGGCAGCCCGAGTACCAATATCCCGCCCCATTTATAACCCTAAAATCGAGAGGATTATCTTCTCAATCATTTCACATCTGAAATAGAAAGCAGCGCAGCTGCTATTGAAATTGCTTTGTCCGAGAGATTTAGAGATGTAATTGAAGTGTGAAATCGAAAGAGAAAGACGATTTCGTTCGAGCTACAATTGGTGATAGGGATGATGGCTGTCTTGGTATGAGTTAATGGATTTCAGTGGCTGAGTTAGATGAAGAACATAAGAATGGGTTGATTCAAATAGAGATTATGGTCTTTGTTGAATTGAATGAAGAACAACATCTGCTGCTATCAAGAAATGCACCGAGAGACCAAATCGAGAGCTAATAGATGAAGTAGATCGAAACACGTAAATCGAGGCGAGAAGGGAATGGGAGATTGAGACGTTGTTGCTCTCTCGAGTTGAAATGAGAAGGAGCCGGTGGAGCTTCCATTAGATTCAATGATGGTGAGTTTCATGGGTTGATGGCGCTTACGTGAAGGAGATGTTAGAGATCAAGAGAAAATGATGAAGTATGAACTTCAGTGGATGATTAAGGGGTCGGTTGTAGTCTGAGAAATCGAGACCGATTGAAATCGAGGAGAGGAAATTGAAGATGGGGATGATACGAGAGAAAGGGTTCGATCTGTAATTGAAGCGAGTTGGGTTTGGTCTTTGTTGAAGCTACGAATGAGATGGAAGTGTTGGTGGTCGTTGTCCGGATGTTCTTGGGTTTGTAATAATGGAATTGTCTTGTTGTCGTGGTTTTGTTGCACCGAGAATGGGTTAGTGAACAAGCGGTGTGGTGGTTCGGTGGTGCTTGGGATTGTGAAAATTGAAGTTATAGGAGTAGCAGAGGAGCTGTGGGTATTGTTAGTATGGCTTTGAAGAAGCGTGTCTTTGTGAGATGGGTTTGGAATTAAAGTCACATTGCAGTTTAGATGAGATTGCGGGGAGAAAACGAATGGGTTGCGATTGATGGAATGAATTGCTTTAGATGTATGCTAGGAATGTCACAGGTATGGAGCTGAAAATTGAGGCCTGAAAATGGCCGGGAAGTCCTATAAATAAACGAAACTCGGCCGGATATTTCTTCTGGCGAGTCAACTCAGTGCCGGCGATGACCGATCCAGACGAGTCCGATGACCGTTCCAGAACGATCCCGATGAGCCGATCTGACCCAACTCAGACCACTCAGCCGACTAAGACTGCTGACTCGTTGTCTAACTCACTCTCCCCTTGACCTTTGACTAACAGTTGACTGACGGTTGACCCGTTTGACCGTTAGTCCTAACGGTGGACTGACGGAATATTCCGTCGAATATTCCCTTGACGGAGAAATTTTCAGGTGGCCGGCGGTGACTATTCCGGCCGGATTCCGGCCA
Organism: Papaver armeniacum; assembly: GCA_023531295.1. Lineage (NCBI taxonomy): Eukaryota > Viridiplantae > Streptophyta > Magnoliopsida > Ranunculales > Papaveraceae > Papaver > Papaver armeniacum. Next base: position 185,918 of record JAJJWW010014475.1, read on the forward strand.
CAATCCCAGTTTTCCGGCGAGCAAAAATTCCAGAATTTTCTATGGACTTCTCTCATGGGTGTGAAGACTTGGACTAGGAATTGGATGGAGAATTGGACTCAAACTTGGAAAGAGAAGATGGAAGAAGAGAAAGACTTGAATTTGGAAGTTGAATTGCTAAAGGAAAAGGATTCTAATCCTTGGAAGAGTTGGAGAATATTGAAGCCTATAAATAGAGAAGTTTTCTACATCTTTTACACCTCTCTACACACAACACTTTTCTTTTTTTCTTATTCTTTGTGTGAACTCTTTAACATGAGTAGTTAATTTTATTGATTGAGGATGAATTCCTAGTTCTTAATTTATGTTTTGAGTTTTTGTTTCAATTCTATCTTGAAGTTTTTCACATAATTATCGTTTGTTTTTACTAATAGGAATGATCTTAAAGACATTCATGATTGATTGATAGATTGTTTAGGTGGCCAACTAAATTGATTTGTTAATTTGATCTAAAGCTAGTGAAAGTTAGGGAGATAAGTAATCGTTTCTTGACTCTTTACATAAGTAGCAAACACGAGACCTTGCGGAGGGATTCCGTGGAGCAATTGTGTGTAGAAACAACGCTAGAAAGTGGACCAAGCGAACCGAGTTTAACTACTAGTACTAAACCTAAATTCATAAATCTTAATGCATTCAGGGAATTACATCTTGTAAGCGAACCTCAGGGTGGTTCTTTTGAATAGAATCGATAACTAAGCGGACTTGTTACTCGGTGAAATTAGGGATTTTGGGGCTAGCTAAGCGGACTGCTATCCTACGGTTGGTGATAATTTGTGACTAATAACAAGTAGAAAAGAGCATAACTTGATTCATTGTTTCGTAACGAAGAAGGATTCCTTGATCTTGTCTCTCTTATTGCTTTCAACTTTATCTTTTAATTGCTTTGTTTATTTTCTTTTGCTTTTTTACACCCCCCTTTCGTGACAATTTTTACAACTAGAATCTCTTGCTCCTCGTGGGAACGAACTTGACTTCCATTATATTATTTTTAATTGAGTGGAAATATTGATTAATTTGATTGCACCTACGACACGCATCAAATTTTGGCGCCGTTGCCGGGGAGCAACGGGCGATTTTTAGTTGTTTTTATTTTTCTTTTTGCTTTATTCTTGCTTTGTTAGATTCTTTACCGTATCTAACTTAGTTTTTGAGAATCTTGTTTCAGGTGTATACCTTTGGTGAATGCTTAAAGGGGGTAGACCGAGTCCAATACGTCTTCGATCCGGCACTCAACTAAAGGATTTCATTCGAGCAATTAACACTCCACTTCCTCCTTCTTCATCAAGTGATTCGGACAAAGAGGAAGAAACGATGGCTGATCGTACACTCAAGGACCTAGCTTCTCACAAGCTTGATACACAACAATGGTGTATCCAAACTAACTCAACCTTCGAGATCAAGCCGGGGTTGATTAGAGAGTTACCAAAGTTCCATGGCATGGTGAATGAGGACCCAAACAAACATCTTATGGACTTCTATGCCATAGTTATGGCAATGCTTCCACCGGAGACTAATGCGGATGGAGCAATGTTGAAAGCTTTCCCGTTTTCTTTGGCGGGCAATGCTAAGGAATGGTTATATTATTTGCCTTCCGGAAGTATCACAACATGGAATGGGATGAAGAAACTTTTCCTCGAGAGATATTTTCCCGCATCCAAAGCTACTCAAATTCACAAGGAGATTTGTGGATTGAAACAACAAGTGGGAGAATCGTTGTATGAATGTTGGGAGCGATACAAGAGGTTGGTGGCAAGCTGTCCACACCATCAATTTAGTGATGTTATGATACTCCAATACTTCTATGAAGCTCTTCACCCAAGTGATAGGTCTCTTCTTGACGCCGCGGGTGGTGGTGCACTAATGAACAAGACGGTGACCCAAGCCACCGAGTTGATTGAAAGCATGGCGGCGAACTCGCAACAATTCTACACAAGAGATGAACCCATGGTTAGGCGAGTGCATGAAGTTAGTGATTCATCATCACAACTTGATCAAAGAATGAGTAACATGGAGATAATGATTCAAAGGATGGCCGCGGTGATTATTACGGATAATGAGACCGAACAAGTGAATGCTTTATATCAAAATCAAAGGCCAAGGTACGATCCATACTCGAATACTTACAATCCCGGGTGGAAGGATCATCCTAACTTTAGCTATGCAAATAAGCAAGCGGCGGCTCCTAATCCATATGAGCAACAAGGTGGTTTCCAACAATCACGTTTCCAACCTCAACAACAATTCCAACCTCAAGTGAAGGAACATGGATCTTCGATAGATGATAAGCTTAATGTCATGATGCAAAGTACGTCAATGTTTCAACAAAATCAACAAAAGACCGATTCGGCAATCAAGGATTTACAAATTCAAGTGGGGCAATTAGCGACCGATGTGAACTTATTGAAAGCGCAAGCGTCCACAAAACTTCCTTCACAACCATTTGTTAATCCAAGAGAGAGCGTCAATGCGATTACTTTGAGGAGTGGGAAACAAGTGGAGCAACCAAATCAACAAGATAAGGTGTATGATGAGAAAGAGGAAATTGAAACCGCACCAAAGTGTTGATGGTGGATTTTCGTTTAAGGTTAAATTTGTAAATAACCGGAAAGCTCATACGCTGACATCTTGTAAAAGATAAAGCCATTTATAAGTGACGGATACTCCTCACTTAATTCACCAAGAATGGAGCATGTAGCAACAATCCCATTCTGTGAATACACGAAATTCCTCTAGGTTGGAGCATGTAGCAACAATCCCTTCCTATGAATTTCATATCAACCTTGTATTTCCAGTACTCATTATCAGTGTGGCATGACGACTGAGTGTTACTCTTACAGAGTAACACGAACCTCCAAGCACTATAATGAAACCATGTACGAAATACCCGTACAGGTTGATTCTCGGTGTGTTATACTAGCCCGAGCCCTCTCGGTGTGTTATACTAGCCCGATTGAGCCCCTCTCGGTGTGTTATACTAGCCCGATTGAGCATCCGTCACTGACCATATCAGTCCGGATATGATCCGATCATGAGTCATCCAACTCCACAAGCATGATTCGATGACCCCAGATCAATTCCATCACCCCCAAGCAGGTATGGAATACACACGGCCGACCCCGCATGGTCGACTATTGGCCTTTGCTTGCCAAGAAACCGTCCATACCAAGCATTATGGACGGAAAACCCTAAATTAGGGTTTGCGGCATATTACATGTGCCGCAAAACGGTCTCAACCATCCATCTTCGCAGGTATAGATGGAGGGTGTAGATGTAGACTCAAAGGGCCCGAAGCATGTCGACACAATCACCATGTGACCGCCTACACACTTGACCAATCGGTCAAAACCAACCATGATTGGTTACAACACATTCGCCCACTTTGAAAGAACATGATCGCACGGCTTTGCAAGCCAAAATTAGGGTTCAAGCCATCACGCGCGTCCATCTTCTCCGACACGAATGGAGGGTCCACAGATCAAATCGAGCAGGTCCCGGTCATACCAGCACGACCACCGTGGGCCCATCTACCTCCTCATGTAATCGGCCAAGGCATATCATGCCTGGCTAATCCAAAACGCCCGCCCAAACATGCGTGGTTACACTTCCCAAATTGCAAATTGATCTCGACCGCTCAACTTCACCGGACGAATTGAGTGGCTTAGATCACGTTTTCATGGGACGGTGAGACATGGGCGTGAACATCGGCCCTATCATCTTCACGCCAAACCCAGCCAGGCCAAGACCGACCAAGTTAGGTCGTCTTGGGAAACGTGCAGGAAAAGAGTGTGGCGCGCGGCTTCTTGCGGTATCGGACTTCTATCGCAAAATCAATCTCGACCACTCCTCTTTGACGGTCAAATTGAGTGGCCCGGATCACGCTTTCATGAGGGAACGGAATACGGGCACCTACACCATCATGCCGTCAACACGCATGTATGGTCGGTCCTCTCAAAATCCTTCCCATGCTTGGTTTCGACCAAGGTGAGAGTGATGCTTGCGCACCTCTTCAAAAAACCCTAATATTCATTAACGGTCGCAGATGAGTGTCTCAAGGCTCATCTCATCCGTCCAACTTCACCGACTTGGTTATACAACCCAGTCGGGGAGTCAATGGTCGATAAGGCATCATTACCCATCACCTTACCACACCACAATGCGGTGCACGCATAAAATACACACGATACTTCACAAGTATCGACTTTACGAATAACGCGAGTTATTCAATTCGGCGATTACATGCTATCTTTCGTGGATCCATGATCCACATTCACATCAATCATGTCACAACTGGGGGATACATACTTGGGGTATTGGTCAGCGGTTTACGGCGTGCGGCGTGCAACGCGCCATCACAAGAACGTGTTAGGAAGTCATGGACGGTTAGAGATGAACAGGAAAAGTGGGCAAGGCCGGTCGTGTGTTACCGACACACAACTCCACTACTCCATCATTCCACTACCTCCACTTCCCACGAAACGTGAATGAGGCTCAATGACTTGTATAAATAGGTTCTCCGCCCTATTTCCAAAAACAAAGGAACAACGGAACAACAAGTTCAGGCAGCGACGAAACCAAGTGTTAATACAAAAACCGTATTCAAACACTCGAGCTGCTTGCATCAACCGTAAGCTTGCTCATCTTTCTGTTACAAGTCATAAGCAAGCCAACACCTTCACAATCTCAACACCTTCTTCGCTTCCCTCCCTAAGATCAACCCCATCTCCTTCACTTTGTGACCGAAACAAGTGCGGAACGGCCATTTCTTGGTTTAGGCCGGACTTGCACAGATTGATCTCTCGAATCTACAAGCACTCACCGCGCGAGTGCATTTGTTGAAGGTTTAGATTCATTCCTCATCCACACCCCAAATTACCAAATTCTGCAGGAGTAGTTTTCACCCATCAACAATTGGCGACCACAGTGGGAGATTGATCTATCGGTTGCATAAAATTGAAACCTCAATTTTTCGGTTTCCATCTCGCAATGTATCCAGGAAACTACGGGCGGTTCGGATATCATGAGAAGCATAGCTGGAATCTTTGGAGGATGTCTTGGCAAATCAAGCTGGTATCACCAGGAGGCAGAGCGAGACATTTCGCCTTTTGAATGATATAGCGGCACAATTACAATAAGGGTCGACGAGCGTCTACTCAGGCAGTACAAGAAATGTTGAATCATTAGCCAGGAGTCACACCTTTATCGGTGGAGAGGCAAAAAGAGCGCGTAATCGCAGGAGACTCAGGAAAGATGAACAGCATGGTTCGGCCGACAATGAAGATCCGAGGCAACTCCACGGGAGAAAAGACTTGTCCAGGAGTACTACAATGTCTGCAGGATAAAGAAAGGGAGCCTGCAGCCTATGGAGCCCTGCTAGAAGATTTGTATTTCAAAACTCTTATTGAAGCACGGAAGACTGTCCAATCCGCGTCGGCCTTCCAACCAACTGAAGGAACGCTTGAGGAAGGAGAAATCAATCAGGAAATGCCTGAATACAGAGGATGGGGGCGTTCAATCCGGTCACTCAGTAGTGACATTACGACACCTTCCACATCCCTCTACCTAGGCTAGCGATCCGCAGATATGATGGCACTCACAAATCCTCCAACTTCATCTCCTGTTCCACGTCAAAGCCGCGGAGAGACGTTACAACGCCCACTAACGCGGGAAAAGCCGGACTCAAGGTACTTACATTTCCCATTCCCAATGAAGAAGATTGGAGCTCTTTTGGAGACATGGGTGCGAAATGAAGAGGTGGAGCTACCCCCCGGTATGGCGTCCGCCTACTGATCAAGAAGTAATGGACCCGAGGCATTGTCATTACCACCGGTTCCTTCATCACCCCACCAGTGAATGCAACGCTTTGAAGCGCATTGTTCGGGAAGCTCGGTTGGGAAAGATAGCTTGCAGAGGATTTTCTTAGAGAGGCTACTCGGTTTGATATAGTGAGGCTTCAAAATCAAGTAAGTTTTACTCAACAACTTTACAAGAGAGATAGTTTAGAATTCACTGGGGACTTAGCATCCCGCATGTGGAAAAAGAGGCTCAGTGATCAAACGCCATGTTTGTTTCCATTCGTACCTCCCTTTTACATAACATTTGCAATTCCATGTGGTGTGTGCAATCATTCATGACCAAGATGCAAATTTCATTTAACATAATCTCTTTCGAAAAAGGTTGTTCACAAAACTATCTCAAAATAAGCCAATTCAATTACCTATTCAAAACCGGAAGCCAAATTACGAAAGAAAATCCTCACTATCACTCAAAAAGAAAAAACATCTAAGAAAGAAGAGACGAGTATATGGCACGAATCTTTTAAGGAAAGTCCTTCAGCAACGACTCATCCTTCTGGGCAAGAGCGACTTTCATCCTTTCGAGCACGGCCTGCTTCAACTTCAACTCCTCAGACAGCTTTTCGACCTCTTCTTCCTGGCGAGCAACGCAGTCCGCAGAGGGGACTTCATCCTGTAATTTCTGAAGCTCCTGAATCTCGGAGAACCCTTTGAAGAACCAAGGAGCATTGAAGCTGTACTGCGCAAACACGTCCCGATGGCACCTCCAGTCTTCAATCATCTCTTGAAACTGTTCCACGATCGCAGCGCTCATCCCCTGGATAGAAACTAAAGCTTCTTGGACGCGGTTGACCAATGCAAGACGACTCCTGAGCTTCGTGGTGGTAGCAATATGGCCGTGTTTCTTCCAGATTGTCGTGTACAACTTTTCAAACTGAACCGGCACGCTGAATCCACCAACAACCACATGGTCTGGATAAGGGATAGCAAAAGGAGGATCGAACAAAGCCCCAGGCTGCATCACCGGTAATTCACCAACCGCGGGAACCTTGTCAGGTGCAGGGGGCTTTTCAGAAGGAGTCACCACAATAGCCATATTGACCGGAGCCTGTTCAAGACGAATTTCAAGGGGAGCCGCCCCAACTACAGCAGGTGCCGCCTCTCTTTCACTCTGGGTGCTAATTTCCATCACAGCCCCGTCAACAAGATCACTATGGAAAGTACCTTGTTTAACCGAGCTCGCGTCATCCATGTCATGGTCGGAAAAGGGAGCGGTTTCGCGGACTTCTCGGCATGAAGATCAGTGTTACCAGGCTCTGAAGGTCCGTACCGCGGACTTCTCGGCCTGAAGGTCCGTACGCGCCGGACTTCTCAACATGAAGATCAGTACCGTCAGACTTCTCAGCATGAAGACCAGTACCGCCAACCTTCTCGTTTTGAATACGCGCCAACCTTGTGAAGGCATTATTTTTCGAAATTCCATGATTTCAAGCAAGGATCGTTTTAAGAATTTACACTGGAGAAATAAAAGAGCCGGAAGAGATTTAAATACCTGCATATTGGAGGAATTGAGGATTACCGGACCGCATGCTTGCCTCTTGAGCCTCTCTCCTACTTGGGGACTGCAACTCTCAGCTCTGGTCCGTTTGGCTGGAAGTAGCTTCAACCGGAAATACTTCGTCAAGACGTCAGAAGATGGTTCACCACGGGGATCTGTCACAACACTCTCCGAGAATCCCTGAAAAACCAACAGTTGCCTCCTCCAAAATTCCTTGTACTTATCGGTCACCACTGGTTTTCTCCCAATAGGCCAGAAGGGAAGGCTCACCCGCTCTAAGAACACGTCAGCATTAAGACTATTCAGGAGAAATTCCTTTGAAACTACCGGTGGACGGATGAACGGAACACCCTGATCAAATCCCATTTGACGAGCAGCCCTGTCAATATTGTACGGAGTCACAACAAATTCTTCGTTAAATAGAGACGGGACATATCCTGGAATGCAGCTGCGCAGGTAAATAATTTCCCCAGATCTCATGGTCTTGACATCGGTGCGCAACACAACGCCAGGATCGTCAGCAAAGGTCTTTGGCTGAACGATGGAAGAGTGAATCGGCCCCCATGGACGAAAATCTACGGAAGAAATGTTGTCAAATACCTCCACAAGTTTCGCACCGGCTTTAGGCGCTTCTTATTCCATCGGAGTATTCTCGAGCCGCCGTACAAGTTAACGAGTGAAGGTGCGGGAGTAGGAGCATAACTTACGAAGTGTTCCCATAAGAGCGCTTGAAGAAAAGCGAAGTAAACATGCGACTCCACCTTCTTGTACCCGTTAGAAGCATGCATGTCCATTGCTAAAGCGTCCAAATGAGAATACGGTGATCCAAGGAACAATGAGCCCCGGAGGAAGAACTTCACCCTTCGCTTTGACCTTATAGCAATCTTAACAAGCTCACCTCTTATGGTCTTCTTCCCTGAACCATCATCAAATATATCCCTGGATAGCCATAAAGACAGAACGCAATCACGCCCGAGCTCATTTTCCAACTCTTGATTGACTCGGGTCTGCAGGAGACCACTCCGACACCCACCAAGTATAAAAGCATCTCGCATCTTTTTCTCCTCCTTGTCCAGACTCTCGAATCCCTCCAGCCTTTTGAAGTATAGCATCATAGTTACTTTGTTCCGCATCGAGAGCTCGTAAGAAAGACTTCCGAGCCTTCAGGCAGGTTCATTAATGCAGCTACACTCTCCAGGGTAATAGTCATTTCTCCCCATCTAGCTATGGCTGTGTGAGTAGAAATGCGCCACCGAGAAATGAAGAGCCCAGTGGAGTATGGCAAATCTTGAAGTCAATAGGAGAAGGCGGATATTCATTTCTTTGGAGACAAAACCTCATCACAAGTGCTGAAGAAGAGAATGGGTCAGCATCCATGTTTTCTGAATCGGAAAGCAAGACTATCTTATGAGAAGGATGTCTCCTAATGTTTGGAAAAGGCGAGGTGAACAACTCATCATTGATGTTCGGCATATCTTTGAAGTTGTCAATACTTCCTGACTTGGCACCAGCATTATCTCCAGAAGACATATCGACAAGAGTTCTTTTCTTTCTACCGCAATGAAATAAAACACAGGAGTTAGAACTCATATGAAAGCGCATGAGAAATGTAGTCACACACAGCAAAGACACAACTCGCATCGGAGCATACAATGGCCGGTCCAAGCATCATTCAAGTCTGGTATTGATCAAGCTTCGGTATAACTCAAGTTTTCAAGTCTGGGATAAATGTCAAGACCGGTACAAATTTCAGTCTGGTATTGGTTTCAAGTCTGGTACAAATTTCAAGTTCGATGCAAATTTCAGTCAAGCATGTGTGAATAAGACCCACGTTCCGGCATACACGGCGGGCCCACATTCATCCGCATGCATCATAACGCGATTTTCTTTATTCATGGGAATCGTGTCTACGGGATTCAAGCCAAATGGTGGAGAAAGATAAGCATGCACATGTCTTACAAAAGGTGTTTACCTAACAAACTAGGGTTTTACCTTTTTTTTTTTTTAAAAAAAAAAAAAAAAAAAGACCGAAACTTACCTTGGACGGGCGGCAACTCCGGCAACGGACGGCGGCGGTTTCCGGCAACAATTCCGGCAGCGGCAACAACAACGTTCGACGGCGGCAGCAAGGTTGCGGACGAGAGCAACAAATAAAAAAAAAAAATCCGTGAAGAAAAGAAAGGAGTCTTGGTCTCTTTTATAGACAAAAAATTAGAAGAATCCCACTAGAAAAAGGATTCCTCTCTTATTTGGTTTCCTCTTTTGATTCAAATACCCAAAGAAAGAAACCGGCCCCACAAGAGGATTCCATACAAGCGTAACGGCGTGGAGAATTAGCGGTCGGCCAACACTCTTCCGGGTAAACTCCTTTTATCCTGTCTTTCTCACGTATGTATGTCACCATCTCATGCCTACCACACAATAGTGTAACCATTATGTGCTAGGCAGGGGACTTAATGTTGATGGTGGATTTTCGTTTAAGGTTAAATTTGTAAATAACCGGAAAGCTCATACGCTGACATCTTGTAAAAGATAAAGCCATTTATAAGTGACGGATACTCCTCACTTAATTCACCAAGAATGGAGCATGTAGCAACAATCCCATTCTGTGAATACACGAAATTCCTCTAGGTTGGAGCATGTAGCAACAATCCCTTCCTATGAATTTCATATCAACCTTGTATTTCCAGTACTCATTATCAGTGTGGCATGACGACTGAGTGTTACTCTTACAGAGTAACACGAACCTCCAAGCACTATAATGAAACCATGTACGAAATACCCGTACGGAGTTGATTCTCGGTGTGTTATACTAGCCCGAGCCCTCTCGGTGTGTTATACTAGCCCGATTGAGCCCCTCTCGGTGTGTTATACTAGCCCGATTGAGCATCCGAGACTGACCATATCATTCCGGATATGATCCGATCATGATCATCCAACTCCACAAGCATGATTCGATGACCCCGGATCAATTCCATCACCCCCAAGCGGTATGGAATACACACGGCCGACCCGCATGGTCGACTATTGGCCTTTGCTTGCCAAGAAACCGTCCATACCAAGCATTATGGACGGAAAACCCTAAATTAGGGTTTGCGGCATATTACATGTGCCGCAAAAGCAGTCTCAACCATCCATCTTCGCAGGTATAGATGGAGGGTGTAGATGTAGACTCAAAGGGCCGGAGCATGTCGACACAATCACCATGTGACCGCCTACACACTTGACCAATCGGTCAAAACCAACCATGATTGGTTACAACACATTCGTCCGCCTGAAAGAACATGGTCGCACGGCTTTGCAAGCCAAAATTAGGGTTCAAGCCATCACGCGCGTCCATCTTCTCCGGCACGAATGGAGGGTCACAGATCAAATCGAGCAGGTCCGGTCATACCAGCACGACCACCGTGGGCCCATCTACCCCCTCATGTAATCGGCCAAGGCATATCATGCTGGCTAATCCAAAACGCCCGCCCAAACATGCGTGGTTACACTTCCCAAATTGCAAATTGATCTCGACCGCTCAACTTCACCGGACGAATTGAGTGGCTTAGATCACGTTTTCATGGGACGGTGAGACATGGGCGTGAACATCAGCCTATCATCTTCACGCCAAACCAGCCGGCCAAGACCAGACCAAGTTAGGTCGTCTTGGGAAACGCCGGAAAAGAGTGTGGCGCGCGGCTTCTTGCGGTATCGACTTCTATCGCAAAATCAATCTCGACCACTCCTCTTTGACGGTCAAATTGAGTGGCCCGGATCGCGCTTTCATGAGGGAACGGAATACAGGCACCTACACCATCATGCCGTCAACACGCATGTATGGTCGGTCCTCTCAAAATCCTTCCCATGCTTGGTTTCGACCAAGGCCGGAGAGTGATGCTTGCGCACCTCTTCAAAAAACCCTAATATTCATTAACGGTCGCGAGATGAGTGTCTCAAGGCTCATCTCATCCGTCCAACTTCACCGACTTGGTTATACAACCCGGTCAGAGTCAATTGGTCGATAAGGCGTCATTACCCATCACCTTACCACACCACAATGCGAAGACACATAAAATACACACGATACTTCACAAGTATCGACTTTACGAATAACGCAGTTATTCAATTCAACGATTACATGCTATCTTTCGTGGATCCATGATCCACATTCCGAACATCAATCATGTCACAAGGCGGGGGGATACATGCGGGGTATTGGTCTGGCGGTTTACGGCGTGCGGCGTGCAACTCGCCATCACAAGAACGTGTTAGGAAGTCATGGACGGTTAGAGATGAACAGGGAAAAGTGGGCAAGACTGTTCGTGTGTTACCGACACACAACTCCACTACTCCATCATTCCACTACCTCCACTTCCCACGAGAAACGTGAATGAGGCTCAATGACTTGTATAAATAGGTTCTCCGCCCTATTTCCAAAACAAAGGAACAACAGAACAACACAAGTTCGGGCACGTAAACCAAGTGTTAATACAAAACCGTATTCAAACACTCGGAGCCTCGCTTGCATCAACCGTAAGCTTGCTCATCTTTCTGTTACAAGTCATAAGCAATCCAACACCTTCACAATCTCAACACCTTCTTCGCTTCCCTCCCTAAGATCAACCCCATCTCCTTCACTTTGTGACCGAAACAAGTCTGGAACGGCCATTTCTTGGTTTAGGCCGGACTTGCACAGATTGATCTCTCGAATCTACAAGCACTCACCGCGCAGTGCATTTGTTGAAGGTTTAGATTCATTCCTCATCCACACCCCAAATTACCAAATTCTGCAGGAGTAGTTTTCACCCATCAACACAAAGGAGAAAACATCTCCAACCAACCAACCCGAGGAGACGGTTCCTACTTTCACAACTCCACCCCCGTTCCCTAGCCGATTTGCTAAATCAAAGAAAGACTTGGAATACATGGATATTTGGGAGATCTTTAAGAAAGTACAAGTCAATATTCCACTCATAGAAGCTATTCGTCAAATTCCTCGTTGTGCAAAGTTCTTAAAGGAGTTTTGCATGAAGAAGTAAAGGTTGAAAGGGAATGAAGTCATGAGTGTGGGGAGAATGCTTGACGTTTATTCTCAAGAAACTCCCACCAAAATTAAAGGACCCCGGTAGTTTGAATATACCTTGCACAATTGGTAAAACAAGGTTTACTCGAGCTTTGCTAGATTTGGGTGCATCGGTTAATGTTATGCCGTCTTCGATTTATGATTCTTTGAATCTTGGTCCTCTTAAGGAGACCGGGGTAGTTCTTGAACTTGCTAACCGATCTAATGTTTACCCGAAAGGGATTGTTGAGAATGTTTTGGTGCAGGTTAATGAGCTTGTATTTCCGGCCGATTTCTATGTCTTAGACATGAATGATGAGAATTCTTCCAAGTCTACACCTTTGCTATTGGGTAGACCATTCTTAAGCATCGCCGGAACAAAGATTGATGTCCAAAATGGCACCTTGACTATGGAGTTTGATGGTACACTCATCCACTTCAATATCTTTGAGACAACGCGATACCCTAGTGATGTGAAATCATGTTTTCCCGTGAAAGAGATTGATCCGGGATAATGAATCTTGCAAAAGCTAAGTCGGGCCGTCGACTTTAAAACAAGCGCTTAATGGGAGGCAACCCATAGGTTTTGTATTTCTTATCTTTTTGCTTTTTGTTATTTCTTTTTCTTGTTCCTTATCATGTTAAAATCTCCCACCTTGACTTTACTAGGAGGATTCAATTACATTGAGGACAATGTAAGGTTTAAGTGTGGGGGAGTGGTTAAGCATGTTTTTAAAACAAAAAAATTACAAAAAAAATTAAAAAATTTTGAAAAAAAAAAAAAAAAAGGTTTTACTTAAAACCTCCAACTTTTAAAGATTTTAGAGTCACTAGCATACTTCTAGGTATGTTTACATAGAGATTTTGACCGACATAATTGAACTTGGAAATGTTAGAGAACTACATTCGGATTTCTTGCTTGTTAGAGTGTTAAATAATGGATTTAATCATGCTTAGGTGATGCGAATTTGGTGCGTGGGGAAATGCGTTATTAGAGTTGCTGATCAATCATTAGTGGAGACTACCCGTATTCATATCATGTGAGGCACCGACCAGAAATTTTCCATCTACTAAAGAGATTATTTTGAGTGTGTGTCACCGTACGTAAATTCCGGGTAGAATGGTGAGCTACCCAACCTCCCACCAATAGAAGCACTACTCTTTGATCTCTTGAGTGCTAGTTTTGTCAATCATGAGGGTGACGTCCATGGATGAAAGCTTCCTTCTTGTAGTTCGATTTGCAGTTAGCACCATTCTCTCTCTCGACAACAACGGGTCCATAGAAACACTCTCATCATCAACAAGGAGCGACATCAAATTCTACAAGGAAAGTTGGAAAAGTTTATGGTTTACAAGCAACGGAACGAGAAAAAAGAGCAAATTTCAAATACAAGTAAAGCAACATACAAATGAGCGGATTTTACATATATGTTGAGGACTTACAATACAATGAGGTAATTCTATATTCAAGTATGAAGACTTATTCACAAGAGCGAAGAAAAGTAAAAGGTGAGAATTTTTGAAAGTTTATGATTTCAAGACGATACAAGTTGTGAAGAATCAAGTGGTAAAATACTTCTTCCACGGCCATGGTTTATTTTGTATTTAATTTCTCTTGTTTTCAAAAAAAAAAAAAAAAAAAAAAAAAAAATTGAAAAAAAAAATAAAAAAAAAGGAAAGAAAAAAAAAAAAAAAAAAGAGAGAAAAACAAGAGAAATATTTGTTCTTATTTTTATTTAATGAGCCGTGGGAAGGAAAATTTATAAGGAGGTTTCAA
>JAJJWW010014476.1:0-243744 GCA_023531295.1 Papaver armeniacum
AAGTTGTTATAGGGCCTATGGACCATATATGTGCGGTCCATTAGATGATTAGGTTTTCCCTTTCATATATATAAAGAACATTGTATGTGTGTAAAAAGCTGATGCCTCTTTATCAATAAAAAGTTCTTCCCTTTCTCTATTTTCTTGCTTTAACCTATTTGTTACTACAAGCACGAGCTCTACCCTGCGACAATGGATTTTGATTTCTTTTTCGTTTGGGTTGCTATCAAATACAGTGCGTTGGAAATCGTCGGAATCAAATAAGATAAGTTGAATCTATTTTCTCCTGAATATTTTTTTTTTCTTTTCATCGCATTGGGTATATTAAATCTGCAACGAAAAATTAATTTAATCTCGGAAATTAGGAATTATTTTGATTAATCTCGTTTGTAAATGACGAATTATTTTGATTGATTGTTATTATTTCCGTAACTATGTATGTATGTATACCAATCATAAATTATTTTGGCAGATCTGTTTGATTTGATTGATTTTTTGATTTGTACTAGAGGACGAAGAAAGTTTTTTTTTGATTCGCACTAGAGGAGGAAGGAAGTCTGCTCGTCTGCTCCTCGACAAAGATTTGTTCGTCTTCAGTTCTGGGAATCACTGATCCGGTCCATTCCATTCCAATCCGGTCCAGCTGATTCGGTCCAGTCAACTCGGTCGTGTTCCAGCTGATCTAACTCGATACTGTTCCAGCTGATCTAACTCGATACTGTTCCAGCTGGGTTATGGGGAGTGCGATAAGGCCATTCCAGTTTTGATTAGCATTGGTGTTTCCATTCTACATATAAAAGCTAAGTTAAAATAGTTTACTTCATTTTTTTTTATTAGCCCGAGAACCTATAATTCCTTTACTGAGGCATGAGATTTAATTACCCATCGTTTTTCAAACAGTATCATTATCTTCCACTTTGGATCAAAATTCATGAACCAAGTCCAAATCATTTTACTCGGTAGATGATGACCCCATCCAAAAGAATGTTAGGAGAGTGATTTGGACAGTGACTTATACTTCGTCTGTTGCACCTCATCATATCGAGCCTATGTACGATGATGCAGCACAATAACACTCTTGGATCATGGTGTGTCGGATTGAGTCTTTCCTTGATTCTTGGGTGTTCACCTATAATACTGTTCATCGTTGCCAAAGCTTAGTTTTGCATGTGTAATGTACAATGGGAACTAAAGCTTGCCTGAGATTTGAGGTATGTAACTAATGTGAATTTTTACATTGAGTATTTGCTAGGCTTATTTGTTTTATTTATTATAGAACATGCCTAGCTGTTGTTTTTTTTCTTTTTCTTTCTTTTTCCTCTTATGATGAGTTCTTAAACAATCTATTCAAATTATGAGTGTTGATCTAGTTCATTAAGAATGTCGGTCTTAATGTTATTTTATTCTCTTGAATATGATATTGGCTATAGTTGAATGGTGTCTTTTGTTTAATTGGTTGTACCAACTCGATTCCAACGTATTCATTTGAGGTTTAAAAGTACTTGAACACCATGATTGTGTACATGATATTTTCTCCCCAAAATTTGAATGTTTCGTGGGATGTAATCCACTTGCTCGACTATTAAAGAGTCGGTATTTTCAAAAGATACGTTCAAATAAACTCACATGTACCCCAATTTTTGTGGAAGAACTCACAAAATATGATATGCGTCAGAAAATTTCCATTTTCTCTACTTCATCCATGATACTAACAAACCAGTATATGTTGAAGTATAACAACAAGAGAACCATCTTTAGTAATCTATTCAACTTAAAGTAAGTGGTTGACATGTGTAGTGAGATTCTCTTGGCCTATTGAGATAAAGAAATTTCTCAAATTAAGCTAAATGTAGAAAAATTGGAAATGGAAAGAACCCCGAAGTAATAACGGTTAGATGTAATGACTCATATAAAGCATGAGAAAAGGGACATATATATATCATGGGATGAAGCTAAAATGTAATTCTAGCTCCCATCATAAATAAAAGAGTTGGAAATGTACCTGGTCATAGGTGTTAATATATACAATGTAATGTGTGTAACATAGTAACAACCAATTTTCACATCAACTTTAATGGCAACAAGAACTTTGCCTAGTCAATTGACTATTTAATTGAACTAGATCAAATGTCTGCGTTTATGGAATGGAAAGTACATCATTCCCACGAGACATAAATTCTCTAAAGCATTTGGGATATATTTGAATGAAATGTAACATATATTCATTCTAAAGTAATTGAGTTGAATCCTTCTAAAGTAATTGAGTTGAATCCGACTTTTGTTACATAATAAGACCACACCACTTATTAAATTGCTCAATACTCAATGTCTAAGCTTTGTATGTACTAAAGGATAATCACATCTTGTTAAGTGCAAAGGGTGTTCATGTGTGAACTATTATCTACCTTTTGGAAAACTTAGAATAGAGTTGATTGCATCTATAAATTATTTCTATTAAATGTGGAAGGAAGCATATTCTTAGAAAATTAATGTGTCAATCTAGTGAAATACAAATCACTGGACTTGAATTACTGAATCCATTTTAACCCCTACAATGAATCGATTGGGATTGATTCATAAAGACTTTGACATAACCATAAGGCACATTGGTTGTGACACGATGTTCCGTTTTGAAAGTAATAACACGGGCACCACTTCATTTGAGTGTACAAGACAATGCACTAGTAGAATGCGAAGTTACGACATCTATCACAATCAGTGATTTCTAAAGTTACTAGATTTGCACTGCCTCTCCCCATTATGCTTTAAAGTAAGAAAGCACGTCACTCATCTTACAAAGTCTTTCTATGGTAACACATGATTGAGACCATCCTATTTTACTTAGATGAAAAAGGAAAACAACTCATTCTTCAAAGAAATAAAGTGTTGTTAGTGAACGTATATCCATGCAGAATATGGACCATTCAAGTAATTTATGGCTCTGGTGGATGATTCGACGCGTTGAATCAATTATTACTCTCAACAAACGATGCGTTCAATTTTTGTAAAACTTCATAGCACATATTACACAATGCAAAGTGCAAAGGCTCACCACCCTTACTAATGCTAGAGAATTTACATCAAAAGGAATTGATGAATATTGCATATTTATTAGGATCATATTATACCCAATGGTCTCGCGAAGGCTACCATCAAAGGGTACAGATGGTTCCTAAGGAATAGGTTTTGCGTACCAACCTATCTTTTATTGCTTTGGGGATATGCAATATTACATGCATCTTACTTAATTCGTTTTTAGAACCCAATATTAGTCAACCTTTTCTGCATACCAGTTGGTAACTGAATTTAAGCCTGACATTTGTGTCATTACGCATTTTTGGTTGCACTATTTATGTGCCATTACGAGTCCACTGCGTACTATGATGGGTCACAAAAATGATTAAGTAATTATGTTGGATATTTAATCTCAACATTTATCCGCATTTTAAAACCTTTGGCAGGAGATCTCTCACTGCTATATTTGCAGGTTATCACTTTAGTGAGGCAGTCTTCCCGTCGTTAGGGGGAGTTAAGAAAAAGTATTTTCTAAGGGAATGACAGGAATTGTCGTGGTGTGTTCCCACTGTATCTCATATAGATTCTTGTACTCCACAAATGTAAATGTGAAGTGACAAAGAATAATCGATTTTTAGAATGTACACTGATATTGCTAAAGTGATGAGATCACACATACTAGCTGCAAACCTACCTTCAAGGTTACAAATCCTCAATAAGGGATATACACCATAGACTAAGGTGTTGCAACTACACTTGGTGGAAGTGTAGTTGAGGCCGTGGCTCCATAAAGGAAGGTGGAGAGACCACCAGGTTCGATCAATGCTCACCTAGAAAGGAAGTAGATGAGTAAGGCACAACCTAATTTGTATCATTAATGAAATCATCTCATTTGATTGTCTCTGACTATGTCCATGAATCAATACTTGAGGACGCTCCGAAGTTTTAAATGATTCTAGAGAACAATGAAATCCTGACGGATTATGAGAATGCACATGAGTCAATGAAGGACCATGCGTGCACAGTGATGATAGAATCTATCAATAGTTGCTCCAGAAGTAGAGCACAATGAGATCGAACCATGCTTTATTATGATTAATTTCAACTAAATAGCATATTTGGCCTACACAATCCAGGTAGAACTTAGTTCTTTGGCAAATATACGGGTATTTGGTGTGGTAGTGCTAACCAACCAAGTGTAAATCCTATTGGACATACATAATTAATTTTTCATAAAGCATAATGAGAAGAAAGTAGTCTTAAAGTACAAAGACTCTCCTTGTGGCGCGAGGTTTCTCACAGAGCCCTGGAATTGTTCCCTTGTAATGAACGTTATAGAGTTCCGCTACTTAGTTAGCTTGGTAATTTCAAAAGGACTTGAAATGCAGCATATGTATGTGGTTATTACGTATCTCTGAAAGAATAAAGAGATAAAAGATATTTACAAAAGTACTTGATAGACTTTTGTTGCCCAAATCAAATGACTCTAAACCAAGGAGTGCATTTACAGTTAGATAGAACGCTCACTTATAGATTCAAGCAATCAGACGGATGTGGTATACCCTTCTAAGTGGCTATTTGATTTGGACGGGATATACAAGTAAGTTAGTTTTCCATGCGTATTCATAAGAAAGTTCCTGATTTGGAATTCTAGCTATTTTTGTTGATGGTACTGACATGATGTGTACTCTTGATGTGATAAGAGACCTTAAAAGCTATTTAAAATCCGAATTTGAGATGAAAAATCTAGGGAAAGCTCGATCGAATATTGAGCTTGTGGTATATTATTCCACCAGTTTGCATATGTCTAAAGTTGTCAGGCAATTTAACAAAGACATGCATCCTGATAGCACTCCCATGATTAGTCGAGGTTTAAATGTAAGTAAGTAACCATTTCGTCCAAAGGAATATGACGAAGATGTGTTGGGAGATGAAATTCCCATATCGCATTGTCGTACTTAGTATAATAATGTACTCGATTAAATTTTACATCCTCAGGGAACTTGTTAGCTAGATATAGCTCCGCGCCAACGCAACGTCATTGGAATGGTATAATGTATGTAATCATGTACTTAAAAGTAACCATTGACATAAATTTATTTTATCCCTGCAAAGACATAAAAAGGAATGCTAATTAAAGTGCAATCCAAAAGTTGTTGATTATGAAGGAACAATAATCTCTTCTCCAACGAAAGTAATCAAGGGGAGATATGGTAGACTATTTTCTAAGTCATTACCAATATTCAGTTTCGAAAAATACATGACTAAAGAAACTGTCTGGAAAAACTCTGAAAGTAATCAGGGGGAGATGCCGACATCTGGGGGAGGATCCAAGGATATGATGTCGACATATTTTACTTCGAAATTGAAGATGTGTTGTACTCTTTTTCCCTTCGATCGATAATTGTTTTTCCCAAAGGGTTTTGTTACTCGATAAGGTTTTTAGCGAGACAACACTATAAACATCAAGTATGTTGAACATTGAAGACATAAAGATCGTCGTTGATATTACTGAAAATATCTAAATCAAGGAAATGAAACGCGATAGTTTGTTAAGAAATATAACTTCCGGAATCAACAACATGGTCTTATAAACATTCAAATCACCAAAGTAATGTGTGATGAACTCCTTTTGACTGCGTTAGACTAATGAAAATTGTCTGACATCAGGAGGAGCATCTAATGTTGTATTGAACTATTTTCCTTCACCGAGGTTACTTTTTCCCATAGGGTTTTGTTGCTCGGCAAGGTTTTTAATGAGACAACAACAAACACCGGGAATGTAATTTCCCATCTAAGGCTATTGTATTTCCCACGAGGATTTTCCGCCTTAGGAGTTGTGAAGCAACTTGTCAACTCCAACGGAGCAAAGTGATCATCTACAACAGATCACCTTTACTTGCATCTGTCACATTGTACTCTTTTCTCTTCATCAAGGTTTTATCCCACTGGGTTTTCCCTTGTCAAGGTTTTAATGAGGCAATGTATATGCATCCAACTATGTTCTAAGTTTGATTAATATTGTACTCTTTTTCTTTAGTTCAGGTTTTGTCCCCCTGGGTTTTCCTGACGAAGTTTTAACGAGGCAATTAACTTAGACTCGTCGATCTTTGAAGATCGTATTTCATGTGATAAACTACATGTAAAGTACGAGACAACATGTGAAGTAATACATGTGAAGATTTGTACTAAGGGTTTATCCCATTGGGTTTTTTCCTTGTCAAAGTTTTAGTAAGGCAATTTATTTCGGCACAAGTCATGAAGGAGACAACGACATTTGAAGAACTATATGTGAAGCATTACATCTGGAGTTCAATTGTTGAACCACACAAGGGGGAGTGTTATAGGGCCTATGGACCATATATGTGCGGTCCATTAGATGATTAGGTTTTCCCTTTCATATATATAAAGAACATTGTATGTGTGTAAAAAGCTGATGCCTCTTTATCAATAACAAGTTCTTCCCTTTCTCTATTTTCTTGCTTTAACCTATTTGTTACTACAAAACAAGTAAAGAAAACAAAGATTGAATTCATATTTAGCAATCCAAGAAGATTAAAAGAGTATATGTACAGGTATTACAAGAAGCAAAAGAAGAAAAAGAAGTTATTTCTTTGAGGATTCTTCTTCTTGGTCAGATTCTTCAATTCCATCATTCTTTTCGCCAGATTCTTCTTCTTCGTTGGCTTCACTATCAGAGACATCCGAGAAAGGCGTATCTTCAGGAATATCATCGCGAAGACAAGGATATGAACTAAGAGGAATGCGGTGATCATTGCAAACCATTTCAATAGTTTGATTGCAAAAACGAACAGCAGTATTTTTGAAATTCGCCACTGTAGCTTGCAGTTGTTTCTTCAACTTAGAATACTTGTTATTGCGAAGAGAAAGGCCTTCTGCGAGTTCCCCTTTTTCAGACTCAAGTTCTTCAATCCTTGTCTGAAATCTCTTCTCAGATTCTACAAAACATATGATAATGAATTAACAATTCAATTACAATACTACAGAAGTAAGGAGAGGTAAAGCATAATAAAACAACCTTCTCTGTCAGATATCATATCTTTAACCAAGGCAGTATGCTCGGCATGAAGACTAACATCAACACCTAAATTATTCCTAGCATTATCTAGAACCTTCGCAGCCCAGGCGAATTCGTCATCATTATTTATAACAAGAAGCGAACGAATTTGACCTTCTCGCTCATTAAGTATGGCATTCTGACGAAGAGATTCATCCCGTTCAATTTGTACTTCGAGAAGAGATTTTTGAAATGTTGCTAATGCCTGCGCACCTTGGTTAGCAATGCGGTCTTTGTCATCTATGAGACCACTAATTTTCTTCCTTAAAAGTTCGGTTTTTCTATGGGAATCAAGGTACATTTGTTTAATCGATTGGCTAAACCTAAACTAGCTCTATGCTCAATCTCTAAGAGGCGACATTTGGTTTGAAGTTCATTTAATGAAAGGGAATCAACTTTGTTTGACGAATTACTTAAAGACTCGTTGAGATGGGTGAGAAGAACATCATTATCCATAGGCTCGGGAAATGAATGGAGAAGAATGGCTTCTTCAGAGAGATTATATATGTCTGCGAAAATAATAAATCAGGCAAATAATAGTAGATGA
The DNA here is from genome assembly GCA_023531295.1 of Papaver armeniacum. Taxonomy (NCBI): domain Eukaryota; kingdom Viridiplantae; phylum Streptophyta; class Magnoliopsida; order Ranunculales; family Papaveraceae; genus Papaver; species Papaver armeniacum. The sequence continues at coordinate 7,641 of JAJJWW010014476.1, forward strand.
CAAAGTAAAGACGATTTGAAGAGTAAAAATTTTGTACCATAAAGTTGCTGATTTGCGCTTTGAAGAGTAGATATTTTAGTCTCCTGAGAAGTGGATTTAGTTTCTAATTGTTAAATTCTTTCATCTTTCTTGCGAGACATCGCAACCTCAGTTTCTAGTTCTCGGATCTTCTCTTTAAGTTGAAGATTTTTCTTTTCAAGGTTGCCGCGTCTCTTCTCAAGATCTGAGGCAACAACAAAGGAAGCTCTCCCAGACTATAAAGGAAAATAAAGAAATTGTTAAGATAAAGATTATAATCGAAATTACAGAGAAGCAAAGGAATATGAACATACCAAAGCATTGAGAGCATTCAAGTGGATGGAAGTCAATATTTGGGAAACTCCGCGAAAAGATTCATTATACTCTAATAGCGGGGCATCACAAATTTTAGCGAGAGCTTCGCAAGTTGCAGATAAGTGATCATCTCCCATTCCTTGCATGGAATCGGAGAAAACACTAGACAGTTGCGCCATAGCAGAAGTAGTAGAGTGATTCTCTTTCGCGGAGGAAGTACTAACTTCATTTTCATCAGAACTTTCACTGGTTTGGTAACTACGATGAGAAGAGGGATGGGTTTTCCGTTTTTTAGAAAGTGGAGCAGAAGACTTGTCCTTGCGAAAAGTGATTTTATCTTTGCCTTTAACCTTCGCAGCTTCAGCTTCTTCAACGTCAACCTTCGCATACGCATGAAGATAAGAAACAGAGGCAACAATATTGTTTAAAATAACAAAAGAAAATGTTTCTTACTTCATCCGTGAGCGATCGGAGTATCGCCAGGGTACTCGCCTTTGGATCTTCTTTATACTTCTTTCTCATTCTGGCAATCTAAATTTTTTGAAAGTTTAATAAGTAGAAGAGGAAGTAAATGTCGCAAAGCGAAATTGAAAAAGGAAATATACCTCTTTTGCCTCCTCGGGCCACTTAAACTCCCAAGGATGATAATTCGCGAGGTTTGCAGGGAGAACATGCGAACCTGCGATGTAAGGCCCACTCAAAAATAAAGGAACAACCCACCATTTCTCATCTTTGGAATGACGAGGAGTACTATTGTTGCCCGAATGCCAATCAATATCTTGCATAAGCAGCTTGTCATCGGAAATATTATCTTTTCTTTTCAACCGAGCACCCCAGCGAGATTTGTCATTTCTCATATTTATTACTTTATAATTTTCAAAAAAGTTGTCCACGGTATACTTCTCAGCGACTATTTGTAAATTTCTGAATTTAGGATCTCTGACATCATCAGGATATAAAGATCCTTTACCAGCGCCACGATTGGCGAATTCAAGCATTAGACGGATACAATCGCCGCTTAGTTGACAAACAGCTCGCGAGAATTTCTCGTGAGCAAGAATTTCATAGAATAATGGTATCTCGGGATTGTATAGAGGAATGGGAAGGCCTGCGAGGAGTTCACCCAGCGAGACTATGATTTTCTGATCATCACACTGATGATCAGAAAACAGTTTTGCAAAGAGAATAGATGAAGATTGTTGATCAGGAATGGTTGATAAGATGAAACCCTTCTCTTGTAATTTCTTTTGAGTATCTACAAAAGGGGTTTATATGTACGACCAAGTGAAGCCATTGATATAGTATGGGAATGAATGGAGAATTGAAGATTGAGAGAATTGAAGGGGAAGATTACAGTAGCAGAAGCGCAAATTGCGGAGGAAAGAAGTTAAAGGAAAGTTGCAGAGGGAAAATAAAAGATAAAAAAGAAAAGGGTAAGAAAACTATATATAGAGAAGAGAATCCTCGAGAAAACAAATGCATTTAATGCGAGATGGGACGTGAATGGTCAAGAATAAGTGGTTGAAAGAGACGTGTCAAAAAGAGAGTGGAAGAAGAAACACCTGTAATAAATTCCGTACATGAATAAAACGGTTAAAAGTGAACAATCGCGAGATGAAAATGAGCAATTGCGGCATTTCAAAATGTTAATTCTCATGACATAATAAGACTTCCCAGAGCACTAAAAGAATGACGTAGCAGATGATATCAGCATAATTCATGAGGAAAGTATGAGCAACTTGCGAAATTATGGAGTGAACCTGCGAGAATATGAGCTCATAGCATGAGGCAAAGAACATGGAACGAAAGTTTCGCAGGATGGATTTGCAATACTTCTTACATTTAGAGGATTAAATACTTCTTATATTTCTTCAAGAATACTTCATACTTTGTATACTTCGGGATGATACTTTTAAAATTACTTTTTAAAACTACGGAAGTTCGCAAATGAATAGAGGCAAGTACGTACTTTTCAAGTCAAATATTCTTTTGCTCGTTCCTTCATCAACAAAAATCAAAGATTACTACAACAATGGATTTTTTCTTAAAGATCGCTCTTCAAGCAATATTCAAGAAAAAAGAGGCAAGATGTAGGAGCAGAATATCGCGACATCAATACTTCGCGAGATTAATAAACCACTACATTGCGAAGGCGTCGCAGGTAAGAAATATAAATGATGCAATAGATGACGAAAGCCAGAACGTGAGAAAGATGTGAAGACTTGGCGAGATTTAGGAGTGTCGTAAGGAAAAATGTTTATAACACTCGCGACACTTCGCGAGTTATTGGTTGAGTTAGTCTGTGGTAAGGGGGATTCTTTTTGAATTGTTAAGCAAGTCATTAGGAGAGAGAAAGTTAAGAGTGATTGTAATTTCTTTAGCTCTGTTCTATCTTTCTTTGTAAACATTTCAAGAAAATAATCAATAAAATCTATTATTACTCATCTTCAAATGGATTAGTAAAGTAAATTCTTGTGAGGGGTGTATTGTGGGATTTCCTGCAATTACAAGGAGAAACTCAAGATGTTATCGACAGGTGCTCGTAAGCTTTTAGAATATAAGCTTAGAAAAGAGCAATTCAAAAGTCCATAATCCGACTATAACAAAAAAAATACATACTGATACTGCTGATGCGGTCCAATAAGCTAAAAACATGTAAATTCATTATACAAAACTTATATTAGCCGGAAATATAGTGTTGTTCTTCCCAAAGAGTACAAAAAGTACCGATAGAACAACTGCCAAGAATTTGAAGGAGCAATTTTTTCTAAAGATGCAGTTTGAACATACATGATTAGAAATATAGTAAGAGAACCAAAACGACTACCTAAAATAATACCCCAATAAGCACTGGATGTTGCTTGTAGAGTGTCCTGCCGGAAACGCAATACTGGCATGCCATTTTGTTGGACAACTTTAGGATGGAAGTTGGTATTCCATTCCCTGAGATACCCTTAAGCAAGAAAATGTTATCAGCTTTAAGAAATTCATACCCTTGAACAACACCATTTTGATGTAAACATAAGGCTAATATGGCCCCCCCTTTTATAATATATCATCAAGCCTTGTCGATACAACCATCCGCAAGCAAAGAATAAACAACATACAACCAACAACAAAAAAAAAGGAGTATGATGCTCACCTTTTGACCAACCTTTCATAGATGCAATCTCACATCAATGTATCTATCATTGCTAAATAGGAGAAACCCACTATCGTAAGAGATGGAACTGCATGAGTTATGGATTTTAGTAGTTAGCATTTGTTTTATTTTAACTTTCAATTAAGGATTCCGTTTGAGATGGTGATGAGAGTTTTGGCCAGTCATCCTGGATGCATCTCAGTGCTTCACTTCTCAAACATGTTTCCTCCAGGGCCCAGGCTCCATAATTGGAACCGATTAAATATGTAAAATGATACAGAATTATTTTTAAAACAAACAATACGTGGATTAAAATATGCATATTCTAAGGTTTGTTTACAAATAAGAAAACGAAACTTCTACACAATATATACTACAAAAGAGACAAAAATGGTGACCGACATCCAATGAAACCTGCGATCTTGAAGCAAAGATACTGAAGTTACTTGCCTATATATATTTCTTAGGAACGCCCATTATTAACCCAATGGAACCTGCTCATGTATACATATCAGGAACTGAAGCGCCATAAGGGACTGACGCAAATTTTGGAGATCAAACGCTTGCATTAGTAAACCACAAAATGATATCGTCTACAAAGATTTGTTGGAATCAAAAGTAACCTTCTTCCGTTCACAATGCTTTCCAGTTCCTCCTCCTCCTTACTTGTCAGCTCCATCAACACTGCCATTCTATTTCTTTCCTTCTTATATGCATTATCTCGCCCTTATTTTTTGTTAGTCCCTCCTCCTCAAGCCTTTTTTCAACACCTATAATTTTGTTTTAGATCAAACCCAAACTCAATCACAAAATTATCAAACAAAACTACCTTAATTACCGAAATGGAAAACATAAGCACAAAAAAGAGTATATCAAAGACAAAATACAGACATCCCTTACTGAAGTTGCAAAACTAAAAGATATTGTCCTAGGACATACGTGACCTAGAAGAAGTATGTAAATTTGAAAAGAGAAAACTGTCCATCACTAAGCATTTGCTTTCAATTTGTTTGGGTACCCTGGATCTCGTACACCTTTCTTCATCAATTTCCATACTCAAATTTTGAGATGGCTTGCGTTGATGGTTCACACCACATTTACCAAACCAAAAAAAAATATGGAGCAAATTGTGTCTGTGATTATAAGGAAATAGACACACAAAAAATAATAATTGGATGATGAATTAGTGCTATATAAATCAAAGTATTTCAGCTATACAAACCTAATGCCAGTTAACCTAAATCAGAGAGAGTCATACCTGGGATAATAGATCTTTCCAATAGGATTTGTTCATCTTAGTGAGTAACATTGCTAAGAAGACGCGAAACGGCTGTCTTCCTCAGATCAGGTTAACGAAACATATTAACTGGGTTGAATGAGATAATTACGTCGAGTTTGAAACGTTTAAGCGTGCGTTTTCTTCGGATGGGTTATATTATAAAACCAACGGCGCCGTGGCTGAATCGTGGCCCTTCTTTATCACCCAAATTTATAGATCACTTTTTAATAGGAAAAATACCATCCAGACCGTTCTTTATGTATCCAAACTACGAATATCCGTCCAAAACGACTATCTAAAATAAAACCCCAATAAGCACTGGATGTTGCTTGTAGAGTGTCCTGTCGGAAACGCAATACTGGCATGCCATTTTGTTGGACAACTTTAGGATGAAAGCTGGTATTCCATTCCCTGAGATACCCTTAAGAAAGAAAATGTTATCAGCTTTAAGAAATTCATACCCTTGAACAACACCATTTTGATGTAAACATAAGGCTAATATGGCCCCCCCTTTTATAATATATCATCAAGCCTTGTCAATACAACCATCCGCAAGCAAAGAATAAACAACACACAACCAAAAAAAAAAAAAAAAGGAGTATGATGCTCACCTTTTGACCAAACTTTCATAGATGCAATCTCACATCAATGTATCTATCATTGCTAAATAGGAGAAACCCACTATCCTAAGAGATGGAACTGCATGAGTTATGGATTTTAGTAGTTAGCTTTTGTTTTCTTTTAACTTTCAATTAAGTATTCCGTTTGAGATGGTGATGAGAGTTTTGGCCAGTCATCCTGGATGCATATCACTGCTTCACTTCTCAAACATGTTTCCTCCAGAGCCCATGCTCCATAATTGTAACCGATTAAATATGCAAAATGATACAGAATTATTTTTAAAACAAACAACACGTGGATTAAAATATGCATATTCTAAGGTTTGTTTACAAATAAGAAAACGAAACTGCTACACAGTATATACTACAAAAGAGACAAAAATGGTGACCGACATCCAATGAAACCTGCGATCTTGAAGCAGAGATACTGAAGTTACTTTCCTATATATATTTCTTAGGAACGCCCATTATTAACCCAATGGAACCTGCTCATGTATATATATCAGCAACTGAAGCGCCATAAGGGACTGACGCAAATTTTGGAGATCAAACGCCTGCATTAGTAAACCACAAAATGATATCGTCTACAAAGATTTGTTGGAATCAAAAGTAACCTTCTTCTGTTCACAATGCTTGCCAGTTCCCTTACTTGTCAGGTCGATCACCACTGCCATTCTATTTCTTTCCATCTTATATGCATTATCTGCCCTTATTTTTTGTTAGTCCCTCCTCCTTAAGCCTTTTTTCAACACCTATAATTTTGTCTTAGATCAAACCCAAACTCAATCACAAAATTATCAAACAAAACTACCTTAATTCCCAAAATGGAAAACATAAGCACAAAAAAGAGTATATCAAAGACAAAATACAGACATCCCTTACTGAAGTTGCAAAACTAAAAGATATTGTCCTAGGACATATGTGACCTAGAAGAAGTATGTAACTTTGAAAAGAGAAAACTGTCCATCACTAAGCATTTGCTTTCAATTTGTTTGGGTACCCTGGATCTCGTACATCTTTCTTCATCAATTTCCATACTCAAATTTTGAGATGGCTTGCGTTGATGGTTCACACCACATTTACCAAACCAAAAAAAATATGGAGCAGATTGTGTCTGTGATTATAAGGAAATATACACACAAAAAATAATAATTGGATGATGAATTAGTGCTATATAAATCAAAGTATTTCAGCTATACAAACCTAATGCCAGTTAACCCAAATCAGAGAGAGTCATACCTGGGATAATAGATCTTTCCGATAGGATTTGTTCATCTTAGTGTAACATTGCTAAGAAGACGACATATATACTTTAGGCTATATTACAGCTAACATTGCTAAGAAGACGCGAAACGGCTGTCTTCCTCAGATTAGGTTAACGACACATATTAACTGGGTTGAATGAGATAATTACGTCGAGTTTGAAATGTTTAAGCGTGCGTTTTCTTCGGATGGGTTATATTATAAAACCAACGGCGCCGTGGCTGATTCGTGGCCCTTCTTTATCACCTAAATTTATAGATCAGTTTTTAATAGGAAAAATACCATCCGAACAGTTCTTTATGTATCCAAACTACGGATATCCGTCCAAAGAGAAAAACACCATTGTCCCTTATAATATAATATAATATATATATATATATATATATATATATATATAAATATCAAGCTACTGCCACAGACCAACAAAGACCTAGCCGATAGTTGCCAAGGCCCAGTCCATAAACCACCAACCAGTTTCTGTCCGTCTACAGCACCCACTTCTCAACTTGCTGACCATCTCGGCTACTCCTCGTCCACAACATCACTTCCTTTCTCCTTTTACTTCCATGGCACAGCTTCCGATCACAGCAACCTCGATTCTATTATTGCTGTCAAACCATCACCAAAATTCTGAGCTCCGATAAGCTCCATCACCTTCACGCCAGTGCGAAAATCAACAGCACCATCTCAGACCTTTCTTATTTCGGTACATGCCAGTAGCTCCTTCATCGACTGCACGGCTCAAACCAATGGAACTACAACACCAGTTACCATTCCCAGCTGAGATCTGACCTGAACTTTATGAGCATCTTATCTTCAAAATCCCAGCTTAACCTTCTTGTACACAGTTCAAAATTATGGAAGTTGATCACCAGTTCAGCCCCGTCTTCATTTGCACCTGTTCTTGAAGTCTCCATCTCCATTGTTTTGTTGTCGTTAACATCATCTCCCTGTTACCGAGCACAGCTCACATTATCACTGCCTGTTTCTGTCCACGGCATTATTTACTTTCTCCCCAGACCATCAGCCAACATTAACCCCTTGGAAGAATGTTTACTGCCATCTCTATCTCGCAGCAGCATCTACCAACTCCAGTCCACAGTTCACCTTCTCGCAGCCAGTTCCGACCATCGACGACAACCAACACCGTTTCCTTTCTCGCTGCCATGGCAGCAACAACAGCTCTTTCTTTGATCGACTGCTAGCTGCAACAGCTCATACAATACATCCCATACACACTATACTGCCAGAACCCATGAAAATCCCCAGTTGAAGCAATTTTCAGTCCATACCACGAACGCATAAGTGGAGATCGTAAAGCCACGTCCCACTGTTTCTTTAACTAATTCAGCGGCTTGTATCGCAGCAACAGCACCACGTCTTTTTACCCCACTTTTGTTGATTTTTTATCCCACAGTACTCGCATCCACTTAAGCCATTCAATTTAGTGGCTTCACGTGACCAGCTTACCAAAAGAATTAATTTGTCCATGCTCCTTCTTGCTAACTTCACGATCCGAGGCTGCGGAACTTTAATCTCTTCCCTTAAGATGGATTGGGAGGTGCGACTAGTAACAATATAGTTGTCTCTCTCTCTCTTTAATGCCGTGAGTGACACTAGTCATTTTCGTCTAGACGCCATTTAGCTCTATTTTTAGCCGTTTATTGCACCAAGATGGGATTAACATGTACTTTCTACAAAAGCACTAAAATAGTGTTATTAGTCAAAATATTGAGTCCTAGCTAATATAAATATGGGTATAAAATGTAGCACTTGCGTGCTTATCACACCTAGTTTTCATAATACGATAAAAAGAAATTACTCTAACAAGTCGGCTAGTTCATCTGGTCATTCCTGTTTCTCAAAAATTTGATATGTTCCAGGAGGTTCTAGGTTCGAGTCTTTGATGGTTACATGGCAGAATTTGACATGGAAGGTAGAGTTGATTTGCCCCCGTTGCGACATAATCGGCCCCCTATCCGCTTCACCTCCCTTGGTTGGTTCCTCATGAGGCTCACTGGTAAGCTAACACGACTACCTGTTCAACTAATGGTGTTGGAGCTCAGCTTGTTGTTAGGCTTCCAACTAGTTTCTTGTAGCATTAGTCTTTAGCGAATAATAAAAGAAAAATAGATAAGTTAATATTAAAGATGTTGTGTAAATTAACATTCAAATCCAAGATAAATTAAGAACTTTATTATAATAATATGAATTCGCACCGAAATACTTTGTTAAAAATAGGGATTTCGTGGTTCGGTTTGGGTTAGTTTGTACTAGACTCAAGAACCAAACGAATGTCTCTTAGGAAAAATCAAAAACCAAACCAGACCATGCTCGGTTTAAAACACTGGAAATCAAAACCGTCCAACCGGTTATTTGGGTTTTTCCGTTTTTTCTGCTTTTTATTACAAGTTTGATTTTTAAGTAGAAATTAAAATTTAATTACTAAGTTAATTTTATTAAAAAAAATATTAAAAAACTTACCAAATGAAAAAATATATATTATATTTGATAATTCAATATCAACTTTGATTTTAATTAAGCCTAATTTGGTACTGCTGTGAGTTTTGGAAAAATGCTTTTTGTTGTCTTTGTCTTTGCAGCGTTCTTTGTGTTGTCTTTGTGAAAATAAAGTGGCATAACGTTTGGTAAACTATAATTTGAAAGCGCTGTGAAATTAACAAATTGTAAATTATGTTTGGTAAATTGGTATTTTAAAATGCTGGTGATGCAGCTAATGACGAAAATATAAATGTTTTAAAAATACATTGTAATTATGATTATTTTAAATTAGTATTAACTAAATATTACTTATTTAATAAAATATAAGTAATATTTATTTATTTTATTTTTATTTTTATCATTATTTTATAATTATTTTTTTATCATTTAATAAATAATTTTATGATTATGGTTTGCTTAATTTTTTTTATTATTATTTATTATTTCAAAATAAACTTTTGGTGCCCAGCTTGTTGCTAGGTTGCCCACCAAATGTTTGTAATTTTATTTTTGCTTTATTGAATTAAATTTAATTGGGTCATATTTTAAAAATAAACAATAAAAAATAAAAAAATAAAATAGAAGTTAGAAATATAATAATGATTGTACAATATTTAAGGGTAAAATTTGTCTTTATAATAAAATAACAAGGTTAAAATAGAGAAACAATTAAATAAAATTATATGGGTCCACAGCTTCTGCTTTTCAGCTTTTAAAAGCTAGTGCTGAGTAGCTTTTAAAAGCAGGCCTAAAGTGGAAGTGCTTCTCTCCAAAAGCACTTTGAATTTTTTTACCAAATATAATTTTTGGTAAAAGTTTGTTACAAAGTGCTTTTAATAGAAAAAAAGCAATCCCAAACGGGGCTTTAGACTTTCTTTGTTTATGGGTACATCATCGAAGATTATATAAATTATATTATGATGGAAAGTTAGCTACATGTTTTTTTTTTTTTTGGGTACTAACTCTTGAATCTTTTTTTTGTTTTTTTGGGGTTTTGGTTTTTCTGTAACGCCAAACTAAAACCAACCACCTAGAATGAGTTTTGCGGTTTTTGGGTTTCTCGGTTTCTGGATTTTTCACTTTCTGGCTTCCTGTTTTTTTTTATTATCGGTTTGGACCAAGTTCGGTCCGGGTTAAAATCCGGGTCATATGCAGCCCTAATTAAAAATACGTTTGTAGACATGGATAAATATATATGGGTAGTATTACTGTCGATGGTTTTAATAATTTTTAGCCAAAATTCTGTAAGATATTTTGGAAAATCTAAGTGAGTGTATTTTGAAATGCACAACTTCAACAGAGCAACCACTTTGTCAGGACTGAGGAAAATCTCAATCACTGTTAGTGCAACATCAGTTGTACCCGTTTAAGATGGGACATCGTAATATGATGTGAGATACCGAAAAGTCAAGGGAATGGTGAACTTCTTCTTCTTCTCATTCATGATTTTACTTTTAGTACAACTACAACCGAATTTAGTTATACCATCGCAAGTCTTGTAAATACAAATACTAAGTTTTTAAAAAGTTCTAATAATCTAGAAAATTCATAAGAAAATGAAATCAGGGTCTGAATCACTTTGTAGCTAAATGGAACCACAATGACGACTGTATATGTAATATACAATTATGTGACTGAGATTAGATCACATGTTACTTACCAAGTAGATGCGCCTTATTATCTTTAAATTCCTGTAAATCTAGCCAAACTTTTTCATCAAAACTCCACTTTTGGAAGTTAAAGCTTAAGGATTTAATTTAACTTCACCCGTGCTTACAATCTAAAGCAAAATTCTATAGAAAGTGTTATCCTACAAATTCAAAAACAACAAAATCAGAAAATAAAACCAATATAAGTGGATCATATATCATATATATCGGAGTTGATGAGCATCCAATCCAACTTTGAAGTTCTTGCAATAAATTGGTGCATATATTAAGCAATATGCATATATACTAAATAGGAACTAATATAAGACCTTCAAAGCACTTACCTATATATGAGATCCCCATTGAGTTCCTTCCTGCTTATCATCCATAAGTAAAGTCTTTTACATAACTATATATTGCAGTAATTATATTGATAGGTTAGTATAAGGACACAGTAATTAAAAAGATAATGATTTGGAAAATAGATTTTTAAAGAATTTCAAAGAAAATATATATTCAACAAACTTACGTTAAGAAATCATATTTTTCATTACCTTGAGAAAATTCAATCAATTTCAAAGTAAAATCAAAAGAGAAAACATGGTGTTCAAAAAGAAAATCAAAGTAGAGAGTTATAAGATATTGTCAAAACAAACAAAACCCTAATATAAAAAAACAAAGGGCTTTTTACAAATCTAGGCCTGTTTTTTCTATGGTTTACAAAACTAAGCTTCTTTTTTTATTTCTTACAAATCTAAGTCTTATTTGACCAAAATCGATGGACGGAAAATTAGTACCGTTAAGTGAAAGTAAAAATACTTATTAGTCCTTTGAATCACTGATTTAATTTTGTCTCATCACCACTACTAAAGCCATTACCGCTTGCACACTAATATTGCAACACCTAAAATACATTTATTGTAGCACACTACTCAAGCCATTTGCAGTTCAGTTAAATTTTCATTTGCAATTACAGACTTATTCTTCTCAAGCCATTCACTGCCTGCACAACCAATTTCCTGTAGCTTCTTGACTTTACTTCTCAAGCAACTCAGTGCAACAACAACTTCAAAATCTCCTTCTAACACATCAAACATAACTCCACAGACTCTATTGTTCACAATAGCATGGGCACTAACAGACTTCTCCTTATCCGTTGGCTTTAACTCCAGCTGCACCTAGCCATTTCTCACACAGACTCATCATTGTCTCAGTCTATTGTAGGTTCAAGAATGAGCTCATAACCTTAAACCCTGCATTTATGTTCATACATCCATACCCATTCATTCCCACATTCCTGCAATCATGACATACCACCTATTCCATCTGCAACTTTAATTGTAGCTTCAAACACAACTCAACAACACTATATTCTACAGTAGCATCAACCAATCATCACAACAACCATTCAACACAAAACCCAAAAATTCCTACTTTGTATCCATGGATAGAGCAGCGTCAAAGATAAGGGACATGGCTGACTGCTACAAGACATGACTTGTGGTTTAGGATTTTTGTCAAACGGTTGTTGTGCACACTCTGATGGTACTAAGGAAACACCTTATGTAGCCTTACAATTCCCTGCAAATTCAAATCATATATAGACCCATTATTTCTAATTCATTCAAACTCTATATTATCATCAATCTTCACCACTTAGAACTCGAAAACATCCATTGTCAATCTTCAACGTTTACTGCCATTACCAACAACAACAACAGACTTTCTTTCACTGAATTCCTTGCTGAAATCTTCACTAAATCTTCTCATAACTTGATTACAATGAATCCAGCAAGAACCCAACTCATAATTCATCACAGAATCTTCAAAAAAACTCTTTAATTACCACCATTCAACAATAAATTTAATGGAAGTAATGCTTGTTTCTTCCCAATTTTCTTTCAAAGATAACTTTATCCAGACTCGCACAAAATTTTTGCCCAAACCAAAAACCAGTGAATAACTCGGACCCTAACTCCATACCTTCGATTTAGTATAACCAGAGAGGATAAGAGAAGAAGAAGGAAACAATCAGATCGTCAAATTTCGTTGAGATTCTTAGATCTTAGATTATTGTGTTTGTATCTGCCACGTGGCGACCATTACTATGTTCTTTGGAAATCAAAGCCGTTGGAAACCACCGAGATTTCCAGATCTTAGATTAACGTCGCAAAATCCGTTGTCTCCATCACACGCGCCAAGAGGGCATTTTCGTAATATCTGCACCTACACGAGATCTCGCTGTATGGGATTTTGATGAGATATTGACAAGTCAACACGAGATATTGTCTGAGATAACGGATTTGGAAGAAATCCATTCAATTGGCTTAGATCTGTAAGAAATAAAAAAAGAGGCTTAGATTTGAAAACGACCTACCAAAATGGACCTATTTCTGTATATATTCCAAAAACAAAATTAGTTAGTATGTAAACAATATAAACCCTTGAGAAATTAATAAGAGAATTAAAACGAACCACGAATAGCCGAGGTTGCAATAAGACTGGTTGTTTGATCTTTCCAACACCATTATCACCATGAACTAAAGGACCCTACGAAGTTATTTGAAGGCTAAGAACAGAACCATTTACAGTTATCACCTGTAAAATCATGAAAATCCAGTTAAATTAATCTTAAAACTTATATGTGAATAATCTTAAAAAAATTTATTGAAGAAGAAAATCGAAGAAAGAATCTAAACTTAGAGGAAGTTCAAAGTTATGAGAAAAGATTAAATTTAAGCTTAGATTTCTCATATATTTGATCATTTTAATAAGATAATCCGGAAGCCGCCTATTCTAAGTTGATCAAATGTGGATTGTCGATACGAATTATCAGGTGTAAACAAAGTGTAATGCAGTTCTAAAGAAAATAACCAATCGGAGAGTGAATTTTCTTCACCTTAAAATAGTTGCACCAATAGAGCTTTGCCAAGTGCCCCCCTAATATTGCAACACCTAAAATACATTTATTGTAGCACACTACTCAAGCCATTTGCAGTTCAGTTAAATTTTTATTTGCAATTACAGACTTATTCTTCTCAAGCCATTCACTGCCTGCACAACCAATTTCCTGTAGCTTCTTGACTTTACTTCTCAAGCAACTCAGTGCAACAACAACTTCAAAATCTCCATCTAACACATCAAACATAACTCCACAGACTCTATTATTCACAATAGCATGCACTAACAGACTTCTCCTTATCCGTTGGCTTCAACTCCAGCTGCACCTAGCCATTTCTCACACAGACTCATCATTGTCTCAGTCTATTGTAGGTTCAAGACTGAGCTCATAACCTTAAACCCTGCATTTATGTTCATACATCCATACCCATTCATTCCCACATTCCTGCAATCATGACATACCACCTATTCCATCTGCAACTTTAATTGTAGCTTCAAACACAACTCAACAACACTATCTTCTACAGTAGCATCAACCAATCATCACAGCAACCATTCAACACAAAACCCAAAAATTCCTACTATGTATCCATGGTTAGAGCAGCGTCAAAGATAAGGGACATGGCTGACTGCTACAAGACATGACTTGTGGTTTAGGCTTTTTGTCAAACGGTTGTTGTGCACACTCTGATGGTACTAAGGAAACACCTTCTGTAGCCTTACAATTCCCTGCAAATTCAAATCATATATAGACCCACTATTTCTAATTCATTCAAACTCTATATTATCAATAATCTTTACCACTTAGAACTCGAAAACATCCATTGTCAATCTTCAACGTTTACTGCCATTACCAACAACAACAACAGACTTTCTTTCACTGAATTCCTTGCTGAAATCTTCACTAAATCTTCTCATAACTTGATTACAATGAATCCAGCAAGAACCCAACTCATAATTCATCACAGAATCTTCAAAAAAACTCTTTAATTACCACCATTCAGCAAAAAAATTTAATGGAAGTAATGCTTGTTTCTTCCCAATTTTCTTTCAAAGATAACTCTATCCAGACTCACACAAAATTTTTGCCCAAACCAAAAACCAGTGAATAACTCGGACCCGAACTCCATACCTTCGATTTAGTATAACCAGAGAGGATAAGAGAAGAAGAAGGAAACAATCAGATCGTCAAATTTCGTTGAGATTCTTAGATCTTAGATTATTGTGTTTGTATCTGCCACGTGGCGACCATTACTATGTTCTTTGGAAATCAAAGCCGTTGGAAACCACCGAGATTTCCAGATCTTAGATTAACGTCGCAAAATCCGTTATCTCCATCACACGCGCCAAGAGGGCATTTTCGTAATATCTGCACCTACACGAGATCTCGTTGTATGGGATTTTGATGAGATATTGACAAGTCAACACGAGATATTGTCTGAGATAACGGATTTGGAAGAAATCCATTCAATTGGCTTAGATCTGTAAGAAATAAAAAAAGAGGCTTAGATTTGAAAACGACCTACCAAAATGGACCTATTTCTGTATATATTCCAAAAACAAAATTAGTTAGTATGTAAACAATATAAACCCTTGAGAAATTAATAAGAGAATTAAAACGAACCATGAATAGCCGAGGTTGCAATAAGACTGGTTGTTTGATCTTTCCAACACCATTATCACCATGAACTAAAGGACCCTACGAAGTTATTTGAAGGCTAAGAACAGAACCATTTACAGTTATCACCTGTAAAATCATGAAAATCCAGTTAAATTAATCTTAAAACTTATATGTGAATAATCTTAAAAAAATTTATTGAAGAAGAAAATCGAAGAAAGAATCTAAACTTAGAGGAAGTTCAAAGTTATGAGAAAAGATTAAATTTAAGCTTAGATTTCTCATATATTTGATCATTTTAATAAGATAATCCGGAAGCCGCCTATTCTAAGTTGATCAAATGTGGATTGTCGATATGAATTATCAGGTGTAAACAAAGTGTAATGCAGTTCTAAAGAAAATAACCAATCGGAGAGTGAATTTTCTTCACCTTAAAATAGTTGCACCAATAGAGCTCTGCCAAGTGCCCCCCTAATATTGCAACACCTAAAATACATTTATTGTAGCACACTACTCAAGCCATTTGCAGTTCAGTTAAATTTTCATTTGCAATTACAGACTTATTCTTCTCAAGCCATTCACTGCCTGCAAAACCAATTTCCTGTAGCTTCTTGACTTTACTTCTCAAGCAACTCAGTGCAACAACAACTTCAAAATCTCCTTCTAACACATCAAACATAACTCCACATACTCTATTGTTCACAATAGCATGGGCACTAACAGACTTCTCCTTATCCGTTGGCTTCAACTCCAGCTGCACCTAGCCATTTCTCACACAGACTCATCATTGTCTCAGTCTATTGTAGGTTCAAGACTGAGCTCATAACCTTAAACCCTGCATTTATGTTCATACATCCATACCCATTCATTCCCACATTCCTGCAATCATCACATACCACCTATTCCATCTGCAACTTTAATTGTAGCTTCAAACACAACTCAACAACACTATCTTCTACAGTAGCATCAACCAATCATCAAAGCAACCATTCAACACAAAACCCAAAAATTCCTACTCTGTATCCATGGATAAAGCAGCGTCAAAGAGAAGGGACATGGCTGACTGCTACACGACATGACTTGTGGTTTAGGCTTTTTGTCAAACGGTTGTTGTGCACACTCTGATGGTACTAAGGAAACACCTTTTGTAGCCTTACAATTCCCTGCAAATTCAAATCATATATAGACCCACTATTTCTAATTCATTCAAACTCTATATTATTATCAATCTTCACCACTTAGAACTCGAAAACATCCATTGACAATCTTCAACGTTTACTGCCATTACCAACAACAACAACAGACTTTCTTTCACTGAATTCCTTGCTGAAATCTTCACTAAATCTTCTCATAACTTGATTACAATGAATCCAGCAAGAACCCAACTCATAATTCATCACAGAATCTTCAAAAAAACTCTTTAATTACCACCATTCAGCAAAAAAATTTAATGGAAGTAATGCTTGTTTCTTCCCAATTTTGTTTCAAAGATAACTCTATCCAGACTCGCACAAAATTTTTGCCCAAACCAAAAACTAGTGAATAACTCGGACCCGAACTCCATACCTTCGATTTAGTATAACCAGAGAGGATAAGAGAAGAAGAAGGAAACAATCAGATCGTCAAATTTCGTTGAGATTCTTAGATCTTAGATTATTGTGTTTGTATCTCGCCACGTGGCGACCATTACTATGTTCTTTGGAAATCAAAGCTGTTGGAAACCACCGAGATTTCCAGATCTTAGATTAACGTCGCAAAATCCGTTATCTCCATCACACGCGCCAAGAGGGCATTTTCGTAATATCTGCACCTACACGAGATCTCGCTGTATGGGATTTTGATGAGATATTGACAAGTCAACACGAGATATTGTCTGAGATAACGGATTTGGAAGAAATCCATTCAATTGGCTTAGATCTGTAAGAAATAAAAAAAGAGGCTTAGATTTGAAAACGACCTACCAAAATGGACCTATTTCTGTATATATTCCAAAAACAAAATTAGTTAGTATGTAAACAATATAAACCCTTGAGAAATTAATAAGAGAATTAAAACGAACCACGAATAGCCGAGGTTGCAATAAGACTGGTTGTTTGATCTTTCCAACACCATTATCACCATGAACTAAAGGACCCTACGAAGTTATTTGAAGGCTAAGAACAGAACCATTTACAGTTATCACCTGTAAAATCATGAAAATCCAGTTAAATTAATCTTAAAACTTATATGTGAATAATCTTAAAAAAATTTATTGAAGAAGAAAATCGAAGAAAGAATCTAAACTTAGAGGAAGTTCGAAGTTATGAGAAAAGATTAAATTTAAGCTTAGATTTCTCATATATTTGATCATTTTAATAAGATAATCCAGAAGCCGCCTATTCTAAGTTGATCAAATGTGGATTGTCGATATGAATTATCAGGTGTAAACAAAGTGTAATGCAGTTCTAAAGAAAATAACCAATCGGAGAGTGAATTTTCTTCACCTTAAAATAGTTGCACCAATAGAGCTCGCCAAGTGCCCCCACCACCCCCGCAGTCATTGCTTCACAAAAGGCTAATTTCAGCTAATATGGAACAAAGATTTTATCACTGTTCAATGCAGGAGCTTATATAGTTAGGATTTAGAGAGAAGAGATAAAGGGTAACAATAGATATTTGTGGATTTTCCTAATGTGAAAAGTCTCCACATGTATTTTGGTACCATTTGGTCTGTATTAGACCATACAAAAAAAAAAAGGAAGAGATTAATGATAAGCGCTTAATTCTTACATATTTACTACTCAAATTTACATTAATTTAGTTCTTTATTTTGTACATACTGATGATTTTATTTATTTTTGCAGTTTTTAGAAAATAAAGCTCTATGGACTAAAATGCGGAATTCTGCTGGAGAAATGAAGTGAAGTGATTGGTTAAGCCCAAAAGGAAACATGAAGAATTATTGGGCCAATTATTTGGATATGGGCGTGTGTAGAAGTGTGTCACGACTTGTGGAGACCATGTGCAAGATATTAATTATTGTTAGAGCACTGCTCGGTCGAATTCGCAAGCGTTGCTATCTCAAGCTTGTTTGTCAAGTTTAGTTTCCAAAACTATAAGTCTTGATTTCTAGTCTACTTATAGCTAAGTCTCGGACTAGGATAGTAAGTGTAGTTGAGCTCTAGACTCCACAACGTTCATCATGCAAAGACGAAGAACTACTCAAGGAACTGGTGGAACTTCATCGACAAAAAGGTATGTGGAGACTTGAACTTATCTATCACTCAAAAGTCTATCTACTCTATCTCCTATCTTGAGACAAAATTAGTATTGCTATATAGACTTCGATTATACACATTTGCTATTTCGAGACGAGTTTATCTCGCTTATCTATTTCTCGAAATATGTGTTGCGCTTTCCCTTTGGCCAAGTTCATCTGTACTAGTGACGAAAGTCATGTTGATTATTTCAATAACTTGAGAATCGGTTTGACGAATTTTTTTTTGTGAATAACAACTATATAACATCCTCTAAGAAAGTTTCAATGATGGAAATGATAGTTTAGAATATATAACCATGTTTGGATATAAACATTGTATGTGAATTCATACTTGTGTAAGTCAAAAATCCTTGAACCAAAGTATGCGTACTTTACTGGTTTAGGATGACCGGAGCTAATTCTGCGTACCTGTACGCGTACTGTCTGAAGTTCACATCCTGTGAATTTCTGATGGAGTTTGTGAACTAAAAACAAGATCAGTCCGGGTACTTAAGTATGCATACCGGTATGCATACTTAAGTGGGTTATTTTCTAAAAACAGTTTATTCGTGAACTAAGACATTTATAAATTAAGGAATGCAATTTTTGCAAACCGTGGCTATGATGTTCATGAATCGATTCGAGTGAATCAAAACTGTTTTTGCTTCGATTGTGTCTTGTATACTTCTATGAGATCCAAGCAATTGAACAACTCTCTAACTAGTTCATTTGAACTAGTTATGGTGAAAATGAATAAGGTTGATATGAAAGTGCTCATATGGCTAAACATTGGTTAACTACTGTTGAACCAACTAAGTGTACACGTTTAGGGACGGTTACTCAAACCTAAATGAAGTTACATTTCATGTGTGTATAACAAGCTAAGTTCGATCTAACAGTTGAAAGATATTAGCTTGAATCTAATCAGGTTTTCATCTAACGGTGAATATTGAATGCTTTGTTACCAAGGTAACTTAGATTGCAAACCCTGTAGGTTAACGAATTGAAGACTTAATTGGGATTGTGAAGCCAGACCCAAATATTTTCTCTGTAGTTGCGTGATCTGATCTTGCTGTTTCTATTGTGTTGAGTCCAATTGTAAAATTGGCTCGAGATTAATTTCTCCGATAGGCAAGATAGAAAAGTAGTCACAAACATCTTCGTCTTATCGTTTGTGATTCCACAATATCTTGTTTCGCTAGTCGATTAAGATTATTATGAGATGATCGATATTTCTAGGTTGTTCTTCGGGAATATAAGTCCGGTATATCAATTGGTTCCTGTTCACCTTGATTTATCAAAAGACAAAAAAAAAACTCGTAGGTATTAAAGGCTTCGACTTTGGGTATATCAATTGGTTCCGGTATATCAATTGGTTCCTGTCTCAAAAAAATCTATTCCTATAGATTTTTTTGAGACAGATTTGTTTATTAAAGGCTTCGACTTTGGGTCATAGCAACTCTTAGTTGTGGGTGAGATCAACTAAGGGAATCAAGTGCGTAGTATCCTGTTAGGATCAGAGACGTAAGGAGCGCAACTGTACCTTGAATCAGTGTGAGATTGATTGGGGTTCAACTATAGTCCAGACCGAAGTTAGTTTGTAGTAGGCTAGTGTCTGTAGCGTCTTAATACAGTATGGTGTTCAATATGGACTAGGTCCTGGGGTTTTTCTGCATTTGCGGTTTCCTCGTTAACAAAACTTCTGGTGTCTGTGTTATTTCTTTTTAGCATTATATTTTGTTATATAATTGAAATATCACAGGTTGTGCGTTGAATCGATCAATTGGTAAATCCAACCTTTGGTTGTTGATTGAAATTGATTGATCCTTGAACATTGGTCTTTGGTACCGTTTAAGTTTATTTCTCTTATATTCAATCGGGCTCACAAATTATTATTTGTTTGATTGTGGATTGAATTGAGATATTGAGATATAACTCTTTGATATACTTTTCTTAAGATTGAGTCTGACTGTCTAGTTGATTCTCTTGAAAGTATATTGGAGTTAGTTCATACATATTGCTAAACGAAATGTTGGGTGAGGTTGTTGTACCCCCACTTTTTCAATTGGTATCAGAGCAGGCAAACACTTTAAACTTAATAAGTTTGTGTTTGACTGATCCTTAAAGTTTGCCATTATGGGAATTTCTTTGGGAAACTTGCTCTCGACATCTGTAACGCACTCCCGAACTCCTTAAAGATTGTTCAGAGATTATTATGGACCAGACCTCTGGTTTCTCATGATAATCTGATTCCATCTAAGACTTTGGAAATATTAGATGATGAGAAACAATCTAAAGGAAAAATTAAAAAGAAAGGAAGATTGAGAAAACGTTCCTTACGCTCAAAGATATGGAATCTCACTAGATTAACTCTTAATCTTTTTTAGGAATACTATCATAATGGATCAATTGACAAATATCTATTTAGAGCATTTGAAAACGTTTTTAGATTCTTAGAATAGCTTAACTCAGTTAAGAATAAGAATCGATCCGATAAAAGTTCGGTACATATAAAATCATGCAATCATGATGTACGAACTAAACACGTTGTCAACACATGTGGGTCTAATAAAACGGGTTCTCTTGTTGTTGACTCAGGTTTAAGACATCGGAAAAATCTCCTTTCTGGTCACATGAAAAGGAAGCTAGAAAGCTCTGTTAACCCTGATTATCATCATTACTATGATTATATCACTGGTACTGTTCACAAATATCAACCGTAAATAGTGCATGAGGATCTCTCTGCACATCTCGCCACTTGGTAACTTGTTGGAATTACCCCATTTGTATATATCTTGAGATGGGGCAAGAAACGGTTTGATTTGTTTGTACCTGGGTTAATTTATTTTGTTTCAGTTGCATTGTCGTTTCACACGTTTATGTGCCTTCGCGAGTTGCATAACCTTGGTGTTGGATCACCTAAGAAATCCCACATTCCTTTTGTGGGTCGCGGTTCTAAACGGGTCCAAGCCCATTATTGGGTATATAAAAGGAGAGGACGCGTACCTTCTTCCTCCTCCCATCTAGACCGCATTCGTGAGCGTTTTAGGGTTTGTGTGTTTTCTCCATTAATCCTTCTTGAAGGTCAAAAGGTGCAAAGGGGTTTTCAAGAAACGTTTCAAGTAAGTCATCTCTTCCACTAATCTCTTGTTGTTTAAGATCTCATGAAGAATTTCAAGGTTTCAAAAGAGGGTTCAAAAAACTTGGGTTCTTCATCTTCTTCTAGCATAAACTTACCAATAGATCAAACTTCCATTAGAATTAGATTTGTGAATGATTCTTGTGGGAAGGTTTTTCAAAGAATTTCTTCTAATGGGTTTATTCTAGAAAAGAAGTTGGTTTTTACTAGTGGGCATAAAGAGGATTTGATTTGTTTTGAGAAATTCAATCTTGGAAATATCTTTGATGGTCTTGGTGAAGATTTTGACACTCTTACAAGAATCTTCCATGTTAACATCTATGATGTTAATTGTGATGACATGGAATTCAAGACCATGATAAATAGACAAAGGATTCATGTAAATAAAGAGTTAATTTCAAAAATTACCAAAATTCCCCTTGGGAGTTTTCGCCTACCAAGACCTAGTCATGAAAGACCTTCTTATGAAACCATTTCTATTGGTCTCTGTGGTAAGAGTGTTGATTGGAATATGGGAAAATTTCCTACCAATAATCTTAGTTTTCCTTTGATGTCCTTTGGAAAAATTGGCATATCTAATCTTTGTCCCTCCACGATTGAGAATTATCGTTGGAGTCGTGAGTTTGTGGAGTTGGTCTATTTCCTTGAGTTGAGAACTCAAAGTCTCGACATTTGTGGGTTTATTATTTATCAAATGTTGGCAATGACATCTCCCAACAAGAATTTAGGCTATCCATGCTTGATTGAGCAAATTTGTCACACCTTCTCCATTGCTCCGATTGGCAACTCCATTGGAACTCCCAAGCTTGTTCGTCCATGTACTTTCAAACGTATGAAGGAGAATGCTTGCAAAAGACAAAGATGTGACAACCTTGATGGCTCATGTGATACCACCTCCTTAAATCTTCTTCATCAAATTCTTAAAGGTGTTGATAAGATTAGTGCCAAGGTAAGGTGTGTGCAAGAACAATTACTTGTGGTTGATTTTAAGTTTCCAAAAATCAAGGATGACATGGATAAGATTCAAGTCACTCTTATGGTCTCCGATGATGAAGATGATGATTAGTTTTCATGCTTTATCAGTTTTCTTTTTGTTTTTGTTTTAGAGCCTGTTTTGATTTTGTCTAGGAAACTTCTCTTATGAGAATTTTATTCTTGTGTTTTAAGAAGGATAACTAGGGTTTGGAATAGCCATTATTGTGAGTACACATAGTTATGCCCAACGTTTTCATCTTGCAATGTTTTTAGATTTTGTTTAAATTCTAAAGTTTGTTTGGAAGATGATTTTAAAGTATTAATCTTTATGATTTCATATAATGTAATTTGTTATGGGATATGTGTGTTTGCGTCAGTGAACTATGAGTGTCCTATACGTGATCAAAAGTTAAGTCTTTCATATGTCGATATGCAAGTATTGATAAAAGATTGAATGAACTTTTGACAAACGAAAGTTAAGCGTTTTATGTCATTATGCAAATATTGATGGAAGAAAGGATGAACTTTTGTTTACAAAGATTAAGTCTATTATGTCATTGTGCAAATGGTGATGAAGAATAGAATGAATCTTTGTTTATTCCGCAGTATTGATCTTCCCTGATCCATATTTTTTATGTAAATACTGTGCGGCTCCGTAAGTTCTCTTATGTTAGCATCCCTGATTGAATTAATCATGGGTTCTCTTGTGGTTAATTTAATTGAGATTTTTGGATACAAATTCATATTCTTATGTGATTTCTTAATGTACAAAGAAATCCGTCTTTTCTGGTAAAAGTAAGGTCGCTCTTGTTGTTCTTCCGGGAATGCCATTATATGGGGGAGAGTTCTTAATTGAACTTGTGCTTAATTGCCAAATCTTTGTGGGGAGTGCGGCTGTGGAATATTATAGGGGTTATCTTGTATCTTTATAAACTCCTTGATGAATGCATTTAGTTTCGACTATATGATTGCACTTAAAAAGTTGATATGTACTTTCTTTTGGTCATGAAGTGTCTGTATGGAAATTTCATTAGGATCCCACTCATTTTCGTACCTTTTCCAATTTTATTGACAAAAAGGGGGAGAATTAATGTGTAGTTCACACTACAAATACATATGGTTTTCGGATCATTATGTAAGGGGGAGTGGTTTTGATGTAAGATGAAGTATTGACTAAGGGGGAGTGATACATATCACCATAGTTTTGTTGTCGAAGTTGTGATACAATTGAACTTTGATGTTGTGTAATAATACTATGACACTGTATAACAATGATTGAGAGCTTTTGTTTGCTCATTGTTATGGCTACGGATCTTCAACAACGATGATGCTGAATTGAATATATTTGGAATCATTGGAGTACTTGGAAGTGACGAATATTTCGAGTAATGTTGAAGAACCAAGGAGATCAAGCATGTGGATGAGAAGCTTTAAAGTTTATTTATTTTTTATTCCATATGTATTGATAGTTTTGTCACTAAAATTGACAAAGGGGGAGATTGTTAGAGCACTGCTCGGTCGAACTCGCAAGCGTTGCTATCCCAAGCTTGTTTGTCAAGTTTAGTTGCCGAAACTATAAGTCTTGATTTCTAGTCTACTTATAGCTAAGTCTCGGATTATGATAAAATGTGTAGTTGAGCTCTAGACTCCACGGCGTTCATCATGCAAAGACGAAGAACTACTCAAGGAACTGGTGGAACTTCATCGACAAAAATGTATGTGGAGACGTGAACTTATCTATCACTCAAAAGTCTATCTACTCTATCTACTATCTTGAGACAAAAGTCGTATTGCTATATAGACTTCGATTATACACATTTGCTATTTCGAGCCGAGTTTATCTCGCTTATCTGTTTCTCGAAATATGTGTTGGTAAGCTTTCGCTTTGGCTAAGTTCATCTTTACTTGTGACGAAAGTGATGTTGATTATTTCAATAACTTGAAAATTGATGTGACGAAAAATGGTTTGTGAATAACAACTATATAACATCCTCTAAGAAAGTTTCAATGATTGAAATGAAAGTTTAGAATATATAACCATGTTTGGATATAAACATTGTATGTGAATTCATACTTGTGTAAGTCCAAAATCCTTGAACCAAAGTATGCGTACTTTACTGGTTTAGGATGACCGGAGCTAAGTATACGTACTTGTACGCGTACTGTCGGAAGTTCACATCCCGTGAATTTCTGCTGGAGTTTGTGAACTAAAAACAAGTTCAGTCCGGGTACTTAAGTATGCGTAAAGGTATGCGTACTTAAGTGGGTTATTTTCTAAAAACAGTTTATTCGTGAACTAAGACATTTATAAATTAAGGAATGCAGTCTTTGCAAACCATGGCTATAATGTTCATGAATCGATTCGAGTGAATCAAAAATGTTTTTCCTTCGATTGTGTCTTGTATACTTCTATGAGATCTAAGCAATTGAACAACTCTCTAACTAGTTCATTTGAGTCATTTGAACTAGTTATGGTGAAGATGAATAAGGTTGATATGAAAGTGCTCATATGGCTAACCATTGGTTAACTATTGTTGAACCAACTAAGTGTACACGTTTAGGTACGGTTACTCAAACGTAAATGAATTTACATTTCATGTGTGTATAACAAGCTAAGTTCGATCTAACAGTTGAAAGATATTAGCTTGAATCTAATCATGTTTTCATCTAATGGTGAATATTGAATGCTTTGTTACCAAGGTAACTTAGATTGCAAACCCTGATTTGGAGACTATATAAAGGAGAACTCTAGCAACTTGGAAACCTAATCCCCACACCTCCTGTGTGATACTAGTTGTATAAGTTAGAGTCGATTCTCCTTTAGCCTTAGGTTTCTATCGAGACCCTATAGGTTAACGACTTGAAGACTTAATTGGGATTGTGAAAGCCAGACCCAACTATTTTCTCTGTAGTTGCGTGATATGATCTTGTTGTTTCTATCATGTTGAGTACAATTGTAAAATTGGCTCGAGATTAATTTCTCCGATAGGCAAGATAGAAAAGTAGTCACAAACATCTTCGTCTCATCGTTTGTGATTCTACAATATCTTGTTTCGCTAGTCGATTAAGATTATTGTGAGGTAATTGATATTTCTAGGCTGTTCTTCGGGAATATAAGTCCGGTATATCAATTGGTTCATGTTCACCTCTATTTATCAAAAGACGGAACAAAACTCGTAGGTATTTCTGTGGGAGACAGATTTATCTATTCCTATAGACTTTTCTGTGTGAGACAGAATTGTTTATTAAAGGCTTCGACTTTGGTTCGTAGCAACTCTTAGTTGTGGGTGAGATCAGCTAAAGGAATCAAGTGCGTAGTATCCTGTTAGGATCAGAGACGTAAGGAGCGCAAATGTACCTCGAATCAGTGTGAGATTGATTGGGCTTCAACTACAGTCCAGACCGAAGTTAGTTTGTAGTAGGCTAGTGTCTGTAGTGGATTAATACAGTATGGTGTTCAATCTGGACTAGGTCCCGGGGTTTTTCTGCATTTGCGGTTTCCTCGTTAACAAAACTTCTGGTGTCTGTGTTATTTCTTTTCCGCATTATATTTTGTTATATAATTGAAATATCACAGGTTGTGCGTTGAATCGATCAATAGGTAAATCCAACCTTTGGTTTTTGATTGAAATTGATTAATCCTTGAACATTGGTCTTTGGTACCGTTCAAGTTTATTTCCCTTATATTCAATCGGGCTCGCTAATTATTATTTGTTTGATTGCAGATTGAATTGAGAGATTGAGATATAACCCTTTGATATACTTTTCTTAAGATTGAGTCTGACTGTCTAGTAATAATGGAGAGCTAACCCTCTTCACTGGGGTTGAAGATGAAACCAGTTCTGTTATGTAAGAAACTCAGGTACTCTCGTCAATAAAGTATTCTTTTGGGTTCACTTGATTATTAATTTCTCTTCTTAAAAGCTTTGTTCTTTAAACCGTTTTGAATAATCTTCGATTATTGATCTTTTATAAGCGAAGGAAGTTATATCTTCTTGGTCAACAACAAAAGTTGTATATTTATTTTAAACGCAATATTTTCCGAGACATGAGATTGGGTTCGATATTGTCTTGAGTTATAATATGAATATCTTTGGAGATTACTTGAATATTTCTTATAATTAATTGGTGGAATCCGAAACCCTAGTATTTTTCTTATTTTCTTATTTATTTATATTTTATATTTTATCAGTGTTAATTAATATTTTCTTATTTTATATTTTTATCCCATAATTTTATTGTACGGTCGATTGTTTCATTGCCCTCCATATCGTATAACGCTTCATTTCCAGGTAAAAAACAAAAACAAAAAACAAATCATCTTAAACCTAAAGTAGCAATTTTAGTCATCTCGTGGAACGATTTCGTTGTATGAAATTATAAACTCGCTTGATTATTTGTATGACAACTTGATTCTGGTTTAAAACAAACATTTATCAATCGATCGGCAACCTAGCAACAAGTGGGCTAGTGCTTTTTGAATAGCAATACCTAATCGATGAAAAATAAATCTACCGGCACCACTACTAGCGTCCTTGTATAAATTAAAATCCCATCAATTAATAAAAAATAAAATAAAAAAATAATAGCTCCAAGTACCATGTTTATCTAACTCTCATAACACTACATTTGAAGAATCACGGTTTGAGAAGGCCAGTAAAGCATTTCCAAATTATCTTTTAGTAACATATAAAGTTACGGTCAGTTGTTTCATTGCCCTCCATATCGTATAACGCTTCATTTCCAGGTAAAAAACAAAAAAAAAACAGGTTAACGCGACTGGTCCACAATAAAAAAAACTGGTAAAACAAAGAATGCTGGTATGTGTATATGATGAGCTTGATATCTTTAGCATATCAAGTAACATTACTGAACGCATAACCGGAACCAAATATCATGTTCAAAATTTTGATGCCATGAAAAATTTAGGAGTGTTTGAGTGCAAATTAATATATGCTTATAACGGATGATGTTTGGAGTGATGGCATCAAGTAACGGGAAAAATTTGTTTAAAATTGATGATGTTTGCCTATGAATAATATCTTAGACACTAGTGGCATAAACTAATCTTCAACATTTCATATGTTCAAAACGTTATATGTTAGCTAACGAGTAAAAATGAGATATCCTCTTACCATTTTAAGGAAAAAAAATTCATTTTTTTTTTCTAATTAAATACATAACGGGTTGCTTAAATAAACAAGCAATAAAATTGCTTTGTTACGTGTACACTCTTTAAAGGAGTGTGCACAAGATTGGACTCTGAAAAATTTTGTGCACAAATTGGATTCTGACAAGTTTTCAAGACCGATGGCTTTTTCCAAAAAATTTACCATATCAATGGACCATCTCTAGCCTGGTATATAAAAATAGGATCCCAATTAACCAGAAGTTGAAGGAGCTCCGTATTGTAGCGGGCGTGGTTGTTTAATCATTGGCCATTTAGCAGGTTTAAGTTTCCTTATGAAACCTCAAAGGTGTGCTACAAAAATTTTAAGAAAAGAACTTAGAAGGCATTATAAAAAAAGAAAGAAAACAAAGTGATTGATGAAGACACATATATGAGAATATCCAAAGTAGACTATTGATGTTTACTGAGGTTTTTACTTTGTTGCATTCTAATTTGTTTTAGCAAGAAGAAAGGCGGATGTTTTCTCTTTTTTCTTTCAATACAATATAAGCTGGAATCATTATATATACAATGCTAATAATTAACTTTGAATCAAAATAAAGAAAAAAATGTTAATACAAATTAACAACGTCAAATCAAAAAGAGAATGTAATGAAAGGTATTGAGGGACCGGGTAGACATGTAGAGCCGTTCAAGCTTTTGACAGGGAGGAGAGGGCCAAACCCCCCTCATATAGTCCATCGTCCGTTCATCATTTCTACTTATTCACGGATGTTCGGCACCCGGAAAACTTTCTCAATTCCAAAGGCAATGAAATGATGCTATAAATACATGGGTGTAAGACGGTCCGTGGGTGATCAATTACTCAGAACCGAACTGGAACCGATTGATTTAGTTTGTAGAAATTAACATCTAATCTCATTTTTAGTGGGCTTTTGACGCTCTAATCCATCCCCAAAGCCCCGGACGCTCTAGTCCAAATATTACCCGTGTTTTACGGTCTCGTTCAAATCTTGACGAGTTAGTCCAAATTATTCACGATCCAGCAATTTCCGATTTTTAAATATTTCAAAACTGACCTTCCATCGATTCAATATTTAAACACAGTTTTTTGAATTGATTTTTTTTTTGATCTGAGATTGAGAGAGATAACGAGACAGAGAGATCGAGATCGAGACAGGGATATTTTGGAGGCGATTAATCAGATTCAATCCTTTCTGCAACAAAATTCATCTTCAGGTTAGTTTGAAAGTGTTTTGAAATCAATTTTTTTTATCTCAGATTTGAATTCACGAAAGATTGAGAGATAGATCGATCCATATGCAAATTTTGGAGGCGATTTAACAGATTCATAGAGATTAGGGT
Organism: Papaver armeniacum; assembly: GCA_023531295.1. Taxonomy (NCBI): domain Eukaryota; kingdom Viridiplantae; phylum Streptophyta; class Magnoliopsida; order Ranunculales; family Papaveraceae; genus Papaver; species Papaver armeniacum. Next base: position 36,796 of record JAJJWW010014476.1, read on the forward strand.
GGATTTTATCGTTTCTGCAACAAAATTCAACTTCGAGTTAGTTTGGAATCTTTAATTTTTAGTTTTATTTTGGTTTGTCATTCAAATTTGTTTCTGATTTTGAGTTTTTTTTTGAGTTTATGACTGTTGATGTTGGGTTTTTGACAAGGGAGAAAATTATAATTTTGCTTCTGCTAGAAGTACGAAATAAATATGTATAAGCTTCTCACCCGGTATCAGAATTATAAACTCATATTTCTATATCATATTCCGCAAGAGAATTGAGAGTGCGTAGCTTATTAATTGCCACAATGGTCCCCAATATGCCTACAAGATTTTAGAGCTTCACTCGGCTGAACTTTCGTTATCTTATGCAGACCCAAACAAATTATCATGTATCAATTAGTGTATACCGATGGTACAATTTATAAATATTCAGAATACGCTACTACGCTATTTTGAATAAAAGTATTACCAGAAGCATAATATTTGGAATATTACCTCGAGTCGTAGAACTTCCACGGCTGAATTTCTCGAATATGTCTTGTATGCTACAAACGAAGTGCTAGCGCCAACATGGCCACGCTCCATAACCAGACCGTGGCTAATAACTCCCTAGCTAGCCAACTAGCTAGCCAGGCCACAACTTCCTTATCTCTTAGCCTGGCCATGTCTCTGGCCACAACATCCCTATACCTAGATAGCCAACTATCTAAGGTCGTGGCCACCAGTTCCCTAACTAGCCACGACCTCCTAGTTTAGCCCAACCGGCCATGACCACATTGTCTTGGCCACGACCTCTTTGCCCCTTAGCCTGGCCATTAGCCACAACTATCTTATCTATTATCCTGGCCATGTCTTTGGCCACGGTATCCTTATCTCTTATCAAGCCAGGCCGCGGCTACCTTGCCTTCCGGCCTAGCCATATGGCCACGACCTCCTTATCTTCAGGCCTATCCTATCCATGGCCACGACCACCTTTCCTTCCGGCCTATCCATGTCTCGACCTAGACTAGCCATATGGATACGGCCTCCTTGCCTCTTAGTCTGTCCTAGCCTATCTTCCTAGCTAGCCAACTAGCTAGTCAAGCCACTACCTCCTTATCTCCCAACTACGACCTCCTTGTCTCTCATTTCGGCATGGCCCACGGATACCATCCTAGCTGGCCACCTTACCTCTCAACCATGGCCTCCTTGATAGTTGGCCAAGCCCCTAACTAGTCACGATTTCCTTGCTAGCCGGCCTAGCTTAGCCTATCTAGTCATGTCCCTCTCATTTATCGACCTACTATGCTCATGGCCACGATTGCCTAGCTTCTCTGCCTGCTACGCCCATAGTCACGATCACCTAGTTTCCCGACCAAGTTGTGTCCATGGTTATAATACGTCCCACCAAAGTTCGTGGCCACAACCACGAACCAACGTAGCCAAAACTTCATAAGCACCCATGTACATGCCGATTCGTCTAGCTATCCACTAGGTCGCGCCTCGCGTCACGACTTAAGACTATTCATTAGCTTGGTATCCGCATCTTGGTGTATTATTATGGTTAGATATTTACGATGCCATATTATGGAAAACTTGTTAGTCACACATACCCTTGTATCGAGTTGTCTCTTAAAGCTACGCCGACAAAGTCTGGCTAGCTTAGGCTATTACTCAGTCAAGTATCGTGACAATCTAGACAAGACTATAAACAAATCCATGACTCTACTAATTCCTAAGAGAAATCAAAACATGTTACATGGTGGAATTACTTATGGGTATTGGTCTGGTGGTTTATAGAAACGTGTGGCATGGCAACATCCCATGATAAGGAAGTTACAAGTACTGGTAAGCAGTTAAAGGAAGTCGCTAAGTAACGGAGTGATGGTTTACGAGTTTCCAGAAACTTCTGGCGTAACCATACTATTATATTCACTATTCCCATATCTTCATCTCTCCACTACTTACGATGAAATAGCGAGTGTTCCCTACAACTATAAATAGACTACTTTGTCTATTCAGAAGACAAAACAAGCTTATCATTCTCAAGCTCTTCTTCTTCCTAGTTCAACAACCTCACACCCAATTCAATCACCACCGATTTCCTCAACTTTCTTTGCTTTTCCTCCCCTAAGATCAACCTATCTTCTCTCTTTGTAACCGAAGCAAAACGTGAATGGCCAACTTCTTGGTTTAGGATGGTTTTGTAAGATTTTGATTTTCGAACCTAAAGAAAGTACTTCTACAATACATTGTTTTACCTAGGAGCAATTTTTGAGTATTAACAATGATATGAATACGATATGTTACATCTTATTATTGTATGATCTTGATTTGATTTTTTTATTTCTTATCTTTTGATTCTCGTGAAACGATTTTTGATTGTTGTTTTTTGATGATGATTTTTGTTTTATGATGCATGATATGAAATTGAACTGATATTTGATCGTAGGATTCTAATTTATACATCTATGTTTTCTAATAAGACTCTGAATCTTATATCTTCGGTTAATCGATGGAGTATTTGATTTAGGTTTACTGTTATTTGATGTTTGGCTTCGATTAAATGTGTAATTTCCTGTACACTGTTCACATTTTAGGTTATTCAAACATGAAAATGTGATTTGAAGCTTCAAATGTTTATTATTATTCTTTTGTAATATGCAGGGTTATCAATTATGTCTGAGAAGATTTTTTTATGCTATTTTGAATCATGGTGAGTATTCTGCGGCTTTTCGTGTAAGTACTCAGAGCATTGTAGATGAGTTGAAGAGTTTTGCATGTAAGTAGTGGAGGTCTTTATCTCATGAGACTATACGTTTGATCTATATAAATAATAATCAAATAGTTTTTGTACATGGTGATATTCAACTGCAAGGTTTAATTGCTCTTACTTTCATTATTAACAATGAAGATTTCTATTTGAATGTTGACGTGATTCCGAAGGATACTTCGCATTCTAAATCTGGTTCTAGTACTAGTTCTAGTTCTAGTACTGCAAATTACAAAATATCTGTTAATATACACCGTTGCTCAACATTAGACTCTATTGGAATTAACATACGTGCACATCATTGTACAAAATATTTTTTTCATGGTACCTTATCATATTTTTCCAAATTTATTTATTTTTAAAATATTGATAAAGGTTTTAATGTTATTTTTCTTTATAGGTTGATGAAGGATGATTAATTTATTACAGACAATAATATCAACTATACATGTTTTTAACTCCAAAATAAATAAATAATGGTCTTTATTTATCTTTTTGTCACATTTCTTTTTTTTTTTCTAAGATCATAATAATGATGAGAAGAATTTAATTAATGTATGTTCATAATGAAAAGAAGTTACAATTGTTACATCCGTCAGATGTCTTTGGCTAGGATGAGATCGGGATGGTCGGATGCAACATATGTCTCTCAAAATGTTATCCGACCGTCCAAGGCTCAAAACCCCTTTTGTTTTGTATTATAGATCCATAAGAGTATGGTTATATAGTGGAGCACCTCCTTAGTTTTCCACAATGTGGGACTAATGTTCCATTTTATTCACCAAAAAAATGAGTGAGTATCCCTAGACCCTTAGGTCATTAGATCAAACCACACCAAGACCAAAAACCTTTTACTAAAAACTCAATTTCTCCAACAACTTATTCATAAAGTAAAACAGTTTATCTATCCAAAGTCTCGCCCAAAAAAAGTCACGTATATGGAGGCTTTTTTGGACCTGCCATGTAAAGAGATGTGAGGGGACGGCTTTTTCGTAGTTTTTGGCATGGGTCTAGAAAATTTTTTGAATAAGAAGAGAAATTCTTACGGTTATGCACCCTAGTTTAATAGGAATGCAGAAATTTAGATTCAATAATTCATCAGATGGCTAAACAGATATATTCTCTCGTTAAACGCATATATGCCATATTACCATGTACTTACTCTATCCGGTGGGGCTCATGACTATACAAAAATTAATCTCCCGCTTCTTAGTCCTAGTACTACTTTCTACCCTAATATTTTCACAATAAAATCAGCTAAAAACGGCCCATTTTCATTGGCCCAGTTCCACATATCTACTTCCAAAGCCCTAAGAAAAGGTTCTGGAACATTCTAAGTTGCATTGTATAAATACAGGGGAGATAAACCCTAAAAAGGTATGCCTCCAAACCCTAAAAACTCCGGTAGAAAACTCTATGCTAACTTGAGTGTCGGAGGGTTATTTGCAGGTACCCCCACTCCATTTATCAGGAGGAGAAGATCGAGCGTCAACTTCAATTGAGATTGTTTGTGGTGAAGATCAATTTTTGCCCAAACATCTTTGGCGCCGACTAAGGGGATAACGAGAAAAGAGATCATTCTTTCCCTGACAAAGAATTATGACTAGAACAAACGAATAAAATAATCGTGTTTTCCCAATGAGAAGGGTATTACGGAAACTTGATATTGTGTTCGTGAATGATATCCTGTCTCTGTTCTTCGAGAACAGATCATTGCATCAATTGAGATCGTTTAAATTGCATCAGTAAAAAATACGAAGCAGATCTGGCTGAATGTTGTTCTGATAGCAAATAACATCTGTTTTGCTCGCTTGAATCCTACCAGCTGCAGCCATCAAGTTCACAAGGAGACCAAATAACAACAGGCTTTGGAAGCATTAATCTCGAACTAGCAGCTAGGATAGCGCACTGGAAAAGGATAAGCTTTATATTTTTACTCTTAACCTTTCTTTATAATTTCTTTTTTGGTCTTATTCCATAAGTTATAAGAACCAATTCATGGTTAGTGAAATCCATTAGACTTAATTTCAAACCTGTTAGCTTACTGAATATAGGAGTTAACGACTTAATAACATCTGCCTTGGTTCCCTCTTTTGCGTATATGTGTCATTTTCACATAGACCTTGCTTCTCCGAGCATTAATGAGTACCGTCGACGTCAGATGGTAGTCGACCATGCATAAGGAGGTTTTTCTGAATTCTGAACTAAAAGCTCGTTCCGTGCATTTTTTTACTTCGAAAATCATTTAGCTCTCAATGCCAAGCCAACGCTTATCGTGTTGAAAATTAAAATACGGTATATCATCGAATGTTCTTTACAACTCCAAACTTGCAACTGAAAATCACAGGATCATTAGAACCATGTGGTGAAACACGATTGAGAGTATCAGATTTGTTGAGGCGGACACCAATGCTAACTGCGAGGTTGCACCAACAAAATCAATGTGCCGACTGTTTTGCTGTGCGGAGGACGAATGCACTTATACGTTCCTCACCACTAAAAAAGAAAAAAAAAGTCTAGCTGCTGGTGATCCTCATGTATCAATTATTAGAAAGTACCAATGTGACCTTCTCACATTGCTCTTTTCTTTCGTTTCTCTGCACCACGTCTATACTGGTTTACGCATCCGGTTTCTTTTATCAATATATGTTGATTATGCACGGTGACCATACATATATAGGTCTGATACCCAGTAATCATGGTTTGTGTCTTTTTAAAAATTCGTGATTAGCAGGGTCTAATATGGATAACTTCAGTTCCACCATAATTTGGTTAATTCATGTAGTCAACTTCAAGGATCTAACAACAACAACTGTTTAAAGTTTTCTATATGTATTAGTTCTCCAGTCAGTATGTGTGTACAGAGCCACACTTAGTTTTCACAATACTTCTATGAACATGACAAAGCGCTATTGAACGTTTTAATATGGCCGCATGAGTTAGATTTACTGGTTTTTTTTTTTTTTTTTTTTTTTTTTTTTGATTTTGACAAGGCCCGCTGGGTTAAGGAAACCCAAACCAAGGAAAGAAAAAAACACAAAAAAACAAAGAACATAAACAAGCAGAAAATAAAAACTAACTATCTTCTGCTGCGCCTATGATATATCTGTTGAGCCTTGTCAGCAGCTAGGATTTCTCTAAAATCAGGAGAGAAATCATCATGTCGAAGCTCCACCCAAGTATCACTAGGATACAACCCTGCAAGATGATCAACTGCTCTATTTGTTTCTATGTAACAATGAGTTACTTTCCAAGAAACAAATCTTCTTCTCAGATGCTTTATTCTTCTCCATATTTGTAAGACATTCCAAGGTGGTTCAGGTTCAGGAGTTGTGAGCAGATTATACACAGCCATGGAATCTGAAGCAATGTGCAGTTTAAGTTTATCAAACTTTAGAGCCATTTTTAACCCCAGCTCAACACCATGTAGTTCATGAGCCAAAACTGAAATAGGAACACTTCCACCACTAGCAACACTTACAACCTCTGCAGTATGATCTCTAAGAATAACACCAAAGCTTCCAGCATCATCAGACTTTGAACCATCAGTATTTATCATAATTTCATCAGTGGCAGGAGCAAGCCAGGTACAATTTATAATATCTGGCTGAACAAATATGCAATCAATGCTCCATCTGCTCATAAACCATCTCACATTTGAGTTATCCTCTTTCTTTCAATTGAAAGCAAACAGTTTGTACCTCACATCTTGAACAATGAGTAAACCTGACTTGGTCTTGAGAGTTAAAATATCTAAAAATTCTATTATTCCTTTCTCTCCAAATGTGGTAAATAAAAGCATTAAGCACCAGTATTTTGATAGCAGCAACACAGTTATGACCTATAAAATTTTGAACACACAAGCATATTTCCTCCTCCCAAGAGTTAGCAAGCTCTCTGATGAAACCTAATTTTAATAGAAGCCCAATCCAAATACCAGAAGAGAAAATACAGTCATGAAACAGATGGTCTTCAGTATCACTTTCATCTCCACAAAATTACATGATGCATCTGAGATGATTCCCCAGCTTAACAATTTACTTCTAGTTTTTAGCCGTCTATGAAAACCAAGCCATGAAATGAAAGAATGCTTGGGTATATGTTTTTTAAACCAAACAAGAGAGTGCCATGAAGGTGAAGAAAGGTGATCAGAAATAGCAACGTAAGTATGTTTCATTGAGAACTGACCTATGATGCTAGATTTCCAAAAGAATTGATCCTTTTCTTGAATATTGAAGTCTGCAGTAGTAATTTGCTTCACCATATCTTGGACAATGTCTTCCATATAAGAAGGAAAATTCCAACTCTCTTCAGAAGTAAACTCTGCAACCTTAGTATCATCAGAAGCTCCAATAGTTTCTAAGGTGTTTGAGTCAACCCAATCGACTAATCTTCCCTTGGAATGCCAATTATCATATAAGAAACTAGTGGAAGTGCCATCACCTAATAGAATGCCAATATGTTGTTTTGCTAATTCTCTGTGCTCTAAAATTCTTCTCCAGCACTAAGAACAATCTTGGGGAATAGGAATACTCCATAAATCATGATTTTTAATAAGATTGCATTTAACCCAGGATGTCCAGATGGTTTCTTCTCCAGAAATGAGGTCCCAAATGTGCCTAAGATTAGCAGCAACATTTGTGTACTCCAAATTTTTAACACCAATACCCCCTCCTCATAAGAATGACATAAGTAATTCCAACTGATTGGGTTGTAGCTCTTTTTCATATCAGCTCCAGACCATAAGAATCTCTTGAATTTAGAATTAAGTTCTTTTATTACTCTTTTAGGAAGGATAAAGCAAGAGAACCAGAAGTAAAGCATGCCACTCTGAACAAATTTAATAAGTAAGTCCCTTCCTGGGTAAGCTAAAAATTTTGGTTTCCAAGAATGTAATCTATCATCCACACTCTCCAGCAAAGGGAAACAATCTGTGTAAGATAATCTAGTTGATAAGAGAGGAATACCTAAATATCTAACATGTAATTCCCCCACAGAGCAATCTAGAATATTAATAATTTGTTGTAAGATATCATCTTCAATTGCTGAGTAGAATAAGGACGTTTTTTGGTTATTCATTTCAAGACCAGTACATAAACTAAACTCATTCAAAGCAACTTTAATACTGGAAGCAGCTGAGGTAGTACCTTTGAAGAAAAGCGTTACATCATCAACAAAACATAGATGAGTAAATCTTGTAAGTTTGCACCTTGGATGGAAACCAAAATTCTGCAACTGCACCTGTCTGAGAAGAGTGACATTTAACATCTCCATAGCAAGGACGAACAAATATGGAGAAATTGGACACCCTTGTATAAGTCATCTTTTTGCTCCAAAAAAACCATAAGGTGAACCATTCACTAGCACAAATAATTTAACTGAAGTTATACATAGAGAAATCCAATGAATAAAAATATCTGGGAAACCCAATTGTTGTAAGACATAAAAGATAGCACTCCATTTAACTGTGTCATAAGCCTTTCTTAAGTCAATTTTTAAAGCACATCTTGGAGGCCCATTTGATCTATGATAATTCCTAACCAATTCATGTGCCAACATAATGTTATCTTGTATACTTCTTCCATAAATAAAAGTTGATTGGTTCTGACTGATAAGACCCCATAAGATCCTCTTCATTCTAAGAGAAATGATTTTTGTAATGCACTTGTAAGTTACATTGCAGCAAGAAATGGACCTGAAATCTGAGACAGTTGAAGGATTCTTATTCTTAGCAATTAAGGTGATAAAGGTGCTATTAAATTCCTTTAGAAGCTTAGATTTAGTGAAAAAATTCTGAACTGCGGCAACCAAATCATCACCCACAATGGACCAACTTGTCTTGAAAAAATGGCTTGAGAACCCATCTGGTCCTGGAGCCTTGCTTGAACCAATAAAGTTTAAGGCTATAACCACTTCCTCTCTAGTAACAGGTTTAATGAGGTCAGTGACATCATCTTGTTTAATACAAGCCTCAAACCTTAAACTAGTAAATTCATCATTCCCACTATCCTCTAGATCACAACCAAAGAGATTTGAATAATAATCTACACATTCATTAGCAATATCTTTGTCTTCAGTTAGCTTAACATTATCACTATTATAGAGAAATATCATATTATTCCTGGACCTCCTTTCCTTGAGAGAATTATGAAAGAAAGAATTGTTAAAGTCTCCCAGATGTAACCATTTAACTCTAGATTGTTGTTTAAGAGCAGATTCCTCATATTTAACAAATTTTACATACTCAGCACAATGTAGTTAAAATCGCTATCCAAGGCCGATTACTCGCCAAGTAATCGCTACAAGCTATATGACCGAAGCGATTTATGATTCCAAGCCATCTCCGATTTTTAGCGATTAAGTCGGCCGATTTTGGCGATTTGGACCGATTTTTGGGGAAAACGAGTTGGCAATTTTTCCGAGTTGGCCTTGCATGTAGCGAAATCATTAAAGAAAAAAAATTCGTAACCCCTCGGATGAGAGTTATTAAATGGAAAAACCTCTAAAAACATTATAAATAGGTTCAATGTAACAATATTACACTTATTTATATGATAGTGTTAAAATTTTAATTTTAATTAGGTACAAATCTTGACTCATGAGTAGAATTCTATAAGTATCTAATAAATATGCTCCGAGTATTAGGCCGAGTTTTAGCGATTTCCAAGTCCGAACTTACTACTCCTCGCTCCAAGCTCCCCAACCGAGTAGGACCGAGGAACGATTTCGATTACTTTGACTCAGCAACATAATCTCTCTCTCTTTTAGCCAGATCCTGATCAATTGGGTGTGATTGAAGAAGTAATTGAGCAGAATCCATGTTATCTTTAGCCAGTCTCACTTCCTCAGACATAGTTTTGAATCTAAATTTTTTCCATTTAATAAGGTCAAGCTTCACATTCTTCAGTTTATTTACAAATTTAATCATAGGGTTACCTCTCACAGATAAGGTCCATGCTGCTCTAACCACATCCAGAAAATCCTTTTCCTCCGAAAGAAAATTATAAAACCTAAAAGGTGGAGGGCCATGTTTTCTGTTTTCACAAATTGACACTATAGCAGGAGAGTGGTCAGAAATACCTGGTAAGAGAAATTCTGCTTTTGACAATTGGAACTGCTGAATCCACTCCAAGTTCACCATTACTCTATCCAATTTTGATATGATAATAGCACCATCTTGTTGAGAATTAGTCTAGGTATAAAAACAGCCAGTAAAAGAGAGATCCATAAGTTGAGACAGCTGGCTACAATTTGCAAATCCATCATAATGATAAGGTAAAATGGGAGAACATCTAACTTTATCAGAAGTAACAAGAATTGAGTTGAAATCTCCAATAAGAACCCAAGGCTTGCTATTTGAGGCAGCAAAAGAAGTAATCATATTCCATAGATAATTGTAGTTGCAGGAAATCCTACACTACACCCCTCACAAGAATCCACACAACTAAGACATTTGAAGATGAACAACTATGATTTTTATTGATTAATTCCTTGAATGTTTACAAGATAAAATGGAAAAGAGCTAAAGAAATTACAATCACTACCAACTTTCTCTCTCCTAATGACTTGTCTAATCCCTGGAAAAAGATCCCCCTTCAACAGTCCTGCTCAACTCCTTATATATGGTATTACACAATGGATGACAGCTATGTTGTCCTTTATTTTCGGGAATGACTTGCGAAATATCGCAAGTGTACAAATATATAATCTCGTAACTCTCCTAAATCTCGCTAGGTCTTCACATCTTTCTCGTGTTTTAGCTGTCGTCATTCATTGTGTCATTTATATTACTCATTTGCGACACTTTCGCAATGTTGTCGTTTATTGATCTCGCGAAGTATTGATGTCGCGATATTCTGATCCTACATCTTGCCTCTTCTCATGTCTTCTCTGCGAAGAAGAGAATGTCATGAGAATTAGTATTTTTGAAATGCCGCAACTGTTCATATTTATCTGTTATGATCCCGTACTTTTATACAGAATTTATTACGCATGTTTCTTCTTCCACTCTTTTCTTGACACGTCTCTTTCAACCGTTTTTTCTTGACCATTCACGTCCCCTCTCGCATTAAATGCATTTATCTTCTCGAGAATTCTTCTCTATATATAGTTTTCTCACCCTCCTCTTCTTCTTTTTTACTTTCTCTCTGCAATTTTTCTTCAATTCTCCTCCTCCGCAATTTACGTTTCGCCATCAGTAAATATTCCTTTTCTTCTTTCTCTTGATCTTCAATTCTCTAATCATTCCCATATTCTGAGAATGGCTCCACCTGGTCGTAGATACGAAACCCTTTTGGGTGAGACTCAAAAGAATTTACAAGAAAGGGGTTTCACCTTATCTACTATTCCCAATCAAGAATCTTCATCTATTCTTTTCGCAAAGTTATTTCTCGATCATCATTGTGATGATCAGAAAATCATAATCTCGCTAGGTCAACTCCTCGCCGGTCTTCCCATTCCTCTCTACTATCCCGAACTGCCCTTGTTCTATGAAATTCTTGCTCATGAGAAATTCTCGCGAGCTATTTATCAATTAAGTGGTGATTGCATCCGTCTAATGCTTGAATTCGCCAATCGTGGCGCTGGTAAGGGATCTCTATATCCCGATAACGTCGAGATCCTAAATTCGCAAACTTAGAGATAGTCATTTGAAAAGTACTCAGTAGAAAACTTTTTTGAAAATTATGAAGTGATAAATATGAAGAATGATAAATCTCGCTGGGGAGCTCGATTGAAAAGAAAAGAGAACGTTCCCGATGATAAGATACTCATGTTAGATATTGATTGGCACTCTGGAAAGAACAATGTTCCTCGCTACTCTAAAGATGAGAAGTGGTGTGTCATTCCGCTATTTTTGAACGGACCTTACATTTCAGGCTCCAATATACTCCCTGCGAATTTCGCAAATTATCATCCTTGAGTATTTAATTGGCCCGAGAAAGCAAAAGAGGTATATTTTCTAATTTTCATTCGCTTTGCGATGTTTCCTTCCTTTTATATCTACTAAACTTGCGAGATTTTCAGATCACTAAATTGATAAAAAGTTATGAAAGAAATCCAAAGCCAAGTACTTTGGCGATACTTCGCTCAATCACGGACGAAGTAAGAAATATTTTCTCTTGTTATCCACAATATTGTTGCCTCTGTTTCTTATCTTCATTCGTGTATGTAGGTTGATGTTGAAGTTGCCGGCAAGGAAGAAGCTTCAAAAGATGCGAGGGTCAAAAGAAAGGGTAAAGACCCTCTTCGCAAGAAAAAATCTGCTGCACCGTCTTCTAAAAAACAAAAGACCCATTCTTCTTCTCGCTCAAGTCCTCAATATAGTGAGAGTTCCGACGAAGAAGACGATGATGTAGACATTTCTACCGCGAAGGAGGATCATCCAACTAAATCTCCTATGACGTTATTGTCTAATATCTTTTCAAACTCCATGCAAGGGCTTGGAGATGACCACCTCTCTGGTATATGCGAAGCTCTCGCAAGTATATGTGATGCTTCTTTATTGGAGGGTAATGAGTCTCTCCAGGGGATCTCCAGATCATTGACTCCCAGCTTCTTGAATGCACTCAGTGCCTTGGTATGTTTATATTTCTTTATTCCTTCATAATTTTAATTTTAAATCATATACTAATAGTTTCTTTATCTTTCTTTATAGTCTGGAAGAGCTTCCTTTGCTGTTGCCTCAGATCTTGAGAAGAGACGGATCAATTTTGAAAAGAAAAATCTTCATCTTCATAAAAAGACCGAAGAACTAGAAGTTGAAGTTGCGACATCTAGCAAGAAGAATGAAAATGAGACTGCCGCTCTTCGCGAAAGAATTCAACAATTGGAAACTGAATCTTCTACCCAGAAGAATAAAATATCTACCCTTCAAAGTGCTAATCAGCAACTTTATGGTATAAAATTCTTCTCTTTCTCTTATTCTTATTTTGTCATTTACTTTTCTTTATCGACTTATCATTCTCATGAGACATTTATAACCTCTCTGAAGAAGCTATTCTTCTTCACTCATTTCCCGAGCCTATGGATAATGATGCTCTTCTTGCCCATCTCAATAATTCTCTAAATAGCTTTTCAAATGACAGAATCAAACATCTTTCTTTGAACGAACTTCAATCCAGATTTCATCTCTTAGAAGCAGATCATAGATCTAGTTTAAGTTTAGCCAACCAAATGAAACACATGCATCTTAGTTCCCAAGAGAAAATTAGCATTTTAAGGAAGAAAGTTAGCGATCTTATAGATGATAAAGATCGCGTTGCTAATCGAGGCGCTCAAGCATTAGCAGAATTTCAAAAAGCTCTTCTTGAAGTTCAAATTGAGCGTGATGAATCTACTCGTCAAAATACTGTTCTTAGCGAAAGAGAAAATCAAATTCGTTCTCTTCTTCTTATAAATAATGATGATGAATTCTCTTGGGCTGCGAAAGTTCTAGATAATGCCAGAAATAACTTAGGTGTTAACGTAAGCCTTCATGCTGATCAAACTTCCTTGGTTAAAGACATGATTTCTGACAGAGAAGGTTGCACTGTTCTTCATTACTTTACCACTTCTTTTTTGTGAAACTGCTATTAAGTTACTGACTCATTGCCATTTGTTCGCAGAATTTGAGAAGCGGTTTCAAATTAGAATTAAAGAACTTGAATCTGAGAAAGCACAACTTGCAAAAGACTTCTCTCTTCGCAATGACAAGTATTCCAAGTTGAAGAAGCAACTACAAACTACTGTAGCGAATTTCAATAATGATGTTGTCCGTTTTCGCAATCAAACTATTAAGACAGTTTGCGATGACCACAGTATTCCTCTTTATTCATATCCTTGTCTTCTTGATGAGGTTCCTGAAAATATACCTTCCTTGGATGTTTCTGATAGTGATGCTAGCGAAGAAGAGGAGTCCGATAAAGAGTCTGATGAAAAAGAAGAATGAACTGAGAGATAGCTCCATTTTCCTTTTTCTCTTCTTGTGATATTTGTACATTTATCCTTCCATTTTTGTAATCTCTTACTGTAACTCTATCGTATGAAAATAAATAACAAGTTTTTACTCTAAACATTCCCATACTTGCCTTTGTTATTTATTTTCACATGAGAGATTAAATCGATAATCTTTAAGTAATAATACTTCTTAATTTTGCAACTGCTGTTGCTAACTCTTCACAAATAAATGAAGAAATATAGTCATTTTCGCAAGTTTATTTGCTTACTCAATTTCTTGTGTGGTCTTATCTTCAATTATATTGAAATTCATCATTGCGACAAGATCGCAGGACGTCTTTACATTTTCATGTAATGACCCATTGATCTTGCCTTATCATTGCTCTTGTGTGGTCTTATTTTGCCTTCCTAGTTAAAGGTCTTATTTTGCCACCCCTCATTGCGACAAAATCGCAGGACGTCTTTACATTTTCATGTAATGACCCATTGATCTTGTCTTATCATTTCTTTAGTATTGTTGCCTCTGCAGGATGTTTTTGTTGCGACAATATGACAGGCCTAAAATTTCTTGCGAACTTAAAGCCCCATGACATTTCCGTCTTGCGACTAAATCCCAGGACGTCTTTACACTTTCATGTAAAGACCCATTGATCTCGTCTTAACCTCGCGTTAGTATTATTGCCTCTTCAGGATCATCGCACAAATATGACAAGCCTAAATTTTCTTGCGAAAATAAAGCCTCATGACATTTGCGTCTTAAGACACTTATCAGCTCCCTAATGGAGGGTGCCGCCATTATCATCTCCCTGGTTGCCCCTTCAAGGAGGCGTACATCGGCCATACAAGACTAGCTCCTCCCATCCGGTCTTAACAACAACCAGTTGTTTTCGTGAGCCTCTTATCCCTTATACCTATAGGGCTTATGGTTACGAGACTCGCACCCTAAGTTTAGTTTTCTTCGGGCCGAAAAGATGTGCCAAGACTTGCCAAGAATGGCCGAGACACTTCAAATGCCCCAGGCACTCTTGGCTCAACCGTGTACCTCGGCGCCTTGGTCATACACTGACTCCTTGGAAGAGACCCTCGGTCGTCCAACCAGGGTATAACCTTATATATATAGTTGGAAATCCAAGGTATCTCCCCCGGATGGGCTTTATTGACCCCAAATTTTCATGACTCAGGTTCCAGGGGCGGTGTAACCTTTTACCTGAGCCATGTCAAGAGATACCCCCTTATATGACGCACTTTAGGTCTTACACTTGCCTCTTGAGAAATATCATTCGCAAACTAGGGTGTACGCCATAAAGGTTCGTCCCATTCACTCATTCTTTCATTTCTGTCAATTCGTTCAATCATTCATTGATTTTTGATTATTTCTTCTCATTATCTTTGCAAAATTATCACATAGTCTTGCTTCATTTTCTACGATCTCGCTCTAATTATTTAACCAGATTTTCATATGTTCTATCTCGCGAGACTTTCGCGTACTCCTTCTTCAATCGTCACATTCTTTGTACTTTCGACATGTCTTTTTCTTTCAATTTTTTTTTTTTTTTTACACAAATCTAAAGTCAATTATTCATTTCTTACACTTCTTACTTATGTTGCTCTCTGCTTCTTCATTTAAATTTCCTGATATTTCCTTCCCTTTTGCGAAACCATCGCAATTTCCAACTGTCTTCAGACATTGGTTTCGCAATGTATCTTCAGCTCTCACTTCTATTGCGTCCACCATCAGTCTTTCCCTTCTTTGTGCTTCTTTAATGTTCTGTTTCCAGTTCTTCTTTTGAGCAGCCCTTTCCTCGCAAGATTCCACATCAACTTCATAGCACTTTTGTCCCTCAGCCCAATCTCCTTTTATAACTCCAACACCACCGGGATGAGGAAATTTGATGCACTGGTGGTAAGTCGATGCTACACCCAAGATCTCATGTAACCAAGGTCGCCCAATTAATGCATTATAGGGGGATTCCACATCGACTATGCAAAACAATATTTCAGTTGATAATCCTTTCAGTGGTATTCGCATACGAGTTTCTCCTTTAGGTTTATTGGCAGTACCATTAAAACCATAAATCTTATAGGTTGAAGGTATCAAATCTTCGTCTTTCCTTCCCATAGTCTTGTAAGTGTGGTAAAAAGGATGTTTACGTAGAGCTTCCAAAGTATCAATTAAGATTCTATTTATTGCCCATGAATTTTCTTCCCCATCATCTTCATCATCAATGAGTTTTGGGTTAATCTCCAATCTTACCACTAATGGACTGTCATGCATCTCGCCACCCTCGGGTACCTCTTCGCGGTAAAAGAAATAATCTGCGTTTGCCATTCTTTTAGTGGCGATGTCTTCGCGATGTTCATTACTTCTCTATTGTCAGCATCTCTTGCGAAAACCCTACTGAGAACACTATCATGAAAATCTTCAATTGTCCTATACGAATGTACGATAGAGTTGCTGAACAAGTTTTTGGCCTTCGCTCCAACTTCTACTACAAATGTTTCTTTCCCTTTTGTTGTATTTACTCTGTGAATTTCTGGAGGTGTTGGTAATGGTTGAGTCTTCTTTTCACATTTTAAGAAGTGATTTAGCTTCCCTTGATCTATCATTCTGAGGATGATTCTTTTTATATTCCTACAATCATTCGTTAGGTGTCCATGAAAATGGTGATAGGAACAGAATTCATGACTTCTGTCACCTGGAGGTGGTTTATTCCCCATGTTCCATGGTGCAGGTATGTTTTCCATCAGGATTATAGCTTCCCATATTTTCTCCACGCTAGCGTTTAGTGGAGGCATTTTGATTTCTTCCCATACTACCCTATGACCTCGCTGCCCTCTATGATAATTATGCCTCTGACCTCCATAAGTTTCTTGCGGTTGATCAAACCTTTGAATTTTATTATTTTCGCCACGGTTGTAGAAATTTCTTTCTCTTTCAAATTCTTCCTGATCGCGACTTCCCATGGCTACCAACTTTTACTGACCATCATATGGTAACCTCATTCCTTGTTGACCTTGCGAGGTACTCGCCACAGTGTTTATCAATTTGGGTAACAAACTTGCATTCGCATCTCCTGAACTTGTATTCGCGACATGGTATGATTCCATCTCATTTTGCTTTTCCTCTAGAGCAATATACTCCTCCTGAAGCTCTCGCAACTCAGTCATTGTGATTGTATTCTTGACTCTAAAAATTTGAATATATAACAGATTTGTCGCGAACATAGTATTAATGAATGATAAGATGAGATATCTCTCCTCCACACGACCAGCCATTTCGCTACACATTGTCTTCCATCTCACAGTCAGATGCTTCAAACTTTCACCAACCCTTTGTTTTAACCCAAATACATCTTCAATACCAGGTCGCGAGGAATTATTACTTATATATGCCCCTAAAAATATAGCCTGCAAGTGATTGAAAGATGTTATTGTATTCTTCGGTAGTCCTTCAAACCATTTCAAAGCTTCTTCTGTCAAACTTGATGCAAAATATTTGCACAATATAGCATCATGATTCTCCCATTGTAACATACATCTCATATAAGCTTTGATATGCTGTGTCGCACAAGTTGTTCCATCAAAAATCTTTGGTTAATGTTGGTAAGTTGCACTTCGGTGGTATTCCTCCTAATTGTATCTCTTGTGTGAACGGAGTTTTCGCAGACTTCTTCTATGGCTTCATCCAACTGTCTCTTTCCTCCTTCCCTTTTGATGTTCATCATTCCTCTCATTTCTGCCAATTCTCTCAAAATTTGTTCATTTACATCAGAATTTGAATCTATTGGTCTTTTTAGTTCCGCTTCTCTTCTCCTGCGTTCATGTCTGCTTTGACTTTCTTGTTCATCATTCTCTTCTCGTCTTTCTATGCGATCTTCTCCTTCACTTCTTTCACGAATCCGCACACCGTTATATCTATCAATTTCTCTTCTTTGTTTCCTATCAGCTTTCCTTTGTACTCTTTCATATTCTTCATTAATATTATCATTCTTCGATTTTGTTCTCGCCTTCTTTCTCGATTATCATGATTATTTCGGCGAATTGCCTCTTCTAACTCGTCCATTTCTCGCTCTCAATCTTTCTCTCGCAAGCTAGACGTGCTTGTTCAACATAATGTCTTTCAATTTCATCTTCAATCTCTTTTTGCTTCCTCCGTGCTTCTCTCCCATGCAATATTCTTCTTCCTTCTTCTTGAATTTCTTCATCAACTGGATTATTCTGCCTCTGACGCTGCCTATTTCCTTGATTTCCATCATTCAGCCCATTTTGAAGAGTCTCGGGACGTGGAATATAACGATCTTCCATCATTTCTCTTCTCTCGCAATGTTCTATGCCTGGATTTTGCGCTTCTTCTTGGTTTTCTTCATCAGCATTTTCGTAGGTAAAATTCTCCTTCTTTCCTCTCTAACCGATCTTGAGCTTGACCTTGTAGTGCTTCTCGACCTTCTGTTTTGTAATCTCATGTTTTCCATCCTCAACTCATGATTCTGTCTTGTCAAATTTGCACGTTCCTCTGCCTCTAATCGTCTTTCTTCATGTATTGTTTGTCTCAACGCCTCTAATGCTGCGATCTCTTCATTTCCATGAATTATTTCTCCAATCCCTTCTCGGTCTCTCTCCTCTTGTCCATTGTTTACCAATTGTTGTTCTTCTCCCCTTTCGTCACAGAGTCTGATCTCCAAGTATGCACGCTTACTCTATCATAATCCACAGTTCTATCCGCTACTGGTTGAATTGGTGATTGAATTTGATTTTCTTCATTATTCCTTATGTTCCTTCTTGAGGATTCACCCATTTCATTTCTCCCTTCTCCAGCAAGCCTCCTACTCCTTCTAACAGTTGTTGGTTGCTCGGATGCATTTCTTCTTCTAGCCATTTCTTAATTTTGGTAAACTGTTGAAAATTATATGAAATTCCTTCCCTACTACTCCAAATTCTTTCAAATCACGATGTCAATCCTTACTCTCTCCCTGTTTCTAGCGCCAATATGTAGTTGCAGGAAATCCTACACTACACCCCTCACAAGAATCCACACAACTAAGACATTTGAAGATGAACAACTATGATTTTTATTGATTAATTCCTTGAATGTTTACAAGATAAAATGGAAAAGAGCTAAAGAAATTACAATCACTACCAACTTTCTCTCTCCTAATGACTTGTCTAATCCCTGGAAAAAGATCCCCCTTCAATGATCCGCTCAACTCCTTATATATGGTATTACACAATGGATGACAGCTATGTTGTCCTTTATTTTCGGGAATGACTTGCGAAATATCGCAAGTGTACAAATATATAATCTCGTAACTCTCCTAAATCTCGTTAGGTCTTCACATCTTTCTCGTGTTTTAGCTGTCGTCATTCATTGCGTCATTTATATTACTCATTTGCGACACTTTCGCAATGCTGTCGTTTATTGATCTCCCGAAGTATTGATGTCGCGATATTCTGATCCTACAATAATTCCTTGTAAGATAATAGTTATCTCCATAAACAATAGTAACAATGAAATTCATCCTAGAAGAAGTAACTTCTAAAAATAAAGCTTGATAAGAAGCTAAAAGTAAATTAACTTGAATTTTTTTTGGGTCCCAACCAACCCAATTTCTTCCAAAACAATTATTAGTATCATTGTCAAGAAAACACCAAGAAGGATTAATATTGTTTCTAATTCTTGATTTATTAATAATCTGAACATGAGTTTCCACTAAGCCAATAAAAGAGAGATTATTATTCCTAATAAGATTTTTAACTTCCACTTGTTTCAAAGGGTCATTTAACCCCCTGATGTTCCACCCTCCAATGGTGAACCTCATTTTAATTTAGGGATAGAGATAGTACCTCTAGCAGACTTTTTCAAGTCTGCAATCTTTGTAAAAAGGTTTATAGCTGGTGGTGCAAGTGCTCCTTTCTTCTGAAAATGTGCTCTAGAACCAGAACCAGAAGCTTCATTAGAAGAGTCAGCATCAACTGAAATATTCCCTTGGAGATTCTCCTTATTTGAATCAGAAACTCTCAAGCAACTATCTTCATTCATCTTATCTAGTAAAATAAACTTATTATTTATAAGAAGATTTCCTTGTTCTCTTAACTGAATAATGGGAACTTCATTAAGAACAAGACTATCCAAATTTACATGCACTGTATTGCTGCTAAGATCCATCAAAACTGGTTGAGAACTTTCATTATTTTCTTCTGAAGTATAGGATCCAGTTTCTGTTGGATCCCTAATTCCAGTCATTGAAATCCCGACTTCAACATTTGTAGAAGTACTATTCTTATTAAGATTCTTTGCACCATTCTTAGTTTTTGAAATCCAGCCATCTTCATCCATATAAGTAGTATTCTTCTTCTGAACCCATTTCTGCACCATCTTCTGAATAAGTTTTACTTGTTTAGGACAGTGAGACAAAGTGTTGATAGACACATTTTTGTGTCCGAATTGTCCTCAGTGTCTCTATTGTTAGTGCTTGATTTTGTGCTTATTATGGTGTTTTTATGTTTGTGTAGGTGTTTTTGGAGAAATACACTTGTGTGAGAGATTGGCTCGAAAAGTTGCTAAAGGCACCTCCGGAGGACACCCGCTATTCGGACTCTCACTTTTGGTTAAAGGATACCTCAATTACTAAGGGGCATACTAGCTGCTATTTGCACCCCACTGGTGGGCATCTGCTAAAGGGACACCTTATCCAGATAGGGGGACTCCCCTTTCTTCTCTGTTTGAATTCACTTTTTGGCGGGAAACTGGTTTTGGAACTGGCAGAATTAGGGTTTGAAATTTGGTCATGTTTAAAGGAGATTCAAGATCCTAAACTCATTGGGTTTGTTTTTTGAGCTTAACAGAGATGGTAAAAGCGTTGGATTCAATCCAGTTGGGCTAGATGATCGGTGAGAAGGAAATAGAGCTCCGCACGAAAAAAAATACTATGAAATTTGGTTTGGATAATTTCTGGTGAGATTCAATCGAATATTTGGCTTGGTTTGGGCCTGTTAGAATCAAACAGGACCGGTAAGTCGTTTAGAAACGGGAAAATAGGAAGGTGTACGCGTGTTCGATTAAACAGGGAGACGTGAAATATTCACGGTGGTTATTACTCCTTCACGAGTTTTTCTCTATGCCGCGCGTGTCTGGAGAAGGTTTAAGTCACCTGGCAAGTAAGTTCACGATATGGGAGCGTGTTAACCAGCTACAAACGCGTGAAGAAGTAAAACAAAGTAAGAAATCTCGGTTATTTCCGTTTAGTAAAGAGAAGATATTCTCGCATTAAACCGAGATTATTTGAAGGATGTCGAGTATAAATAGTCTGTTGAGGTAGCAGGGGAGAGTATGGAGAGTTAGGGGTAGGCTGAGGACGAGGAATCAGGCTGCAGGAGGAGTTGCAGCAGCAGCAGGGAGAAATAGTTGCAGACGACACATAAAGAGTGTCGTTCTGAAGAACACGAAGAACATAAGACGCACGAAGGGCCATCGTAAATGCTACAGTAACAACGACACATCACCGTGGGTCGTATTGCTACAACGACATTTACCATTTATCGTCTTATTGTAATGATGGTTTGTAACGTTTCTCATGCGTTGCAAATTCTGGTTTATTTGATATCTCTCCTTTTCATCATTTGTAAGCACCTTTGAGCAATAAAATCACATTTTGAGCGTGTTTCCAACATGATGAGCTAGACCCCATGACTGGGACGACGGAGAAAGACGAATTTCATACATGGGTAAAATTATTTAATTCTTTTTTAAGACTTTTGCATTAATTTTAATTGAAATATGATTTGAATTAATTGGTTGTCATTTAATTTGATGAGGTATGCTTAGCTTAAATGTTTTGATACATCATGCTTAGGATTTACAACCAATCTTTTGAGAATCTATCTTGGCAAAAATAAGAGTCCATGTTTTTATTTGTTGAGCGATAATTGTTAAAAGAATTAATATTTGAACCTTTTGTTATGAGTTTGGCCGAATCCTGAGTCCCAGCACATCTCTTCATCCTGTGACAATATTTGTATATATTTTTCTTTTAATTTAGTTTATTAAATCCTAAAATCGATTTCAACAAGTCCGAGTGAACGACAACCTTTCTTACCACTATAAAAAATTCGATCAATTTTTGGCGCCGTC
The DNA here is from genome assembly GCA_023531295.1 of Papaver armeniacum. Taxonomy (NCBI): domain Eukaryota; kingdom Viridiplantae; phylum Streptophyta; class Magnoliopsida; order Ranunculales; family Papaveraceae; genus Papaver; species Papaver armeniacum. The sequence goes on from JAJJWW010014476.1 coordinate 58,596, forward strand.
GACGCGGACTTGTGTATAGATTTGTTTTTAGGTTTTATTTTTATTTTTATTATTTTTGTTTTTTTTTATGCGTTTTGGTATTTCTGTTTGCTTTCAGACTTGGAGTTGTGCTATAGAAAAAGAGAAGAAGTGTTGAAAAGTAAAGCGAAGCCAAAGAAGGAAAGAAAAAAAGAAATCCAAAGGAGTAAAGAAGAATATTTTTGTATATAGTTAATTTATTTTTATTAGATATTTTTTATTTTCTTTATTTTTTTAGAAACTGTAATTCGGGCTATATTTTTGTAATCTTTTATTTTTGGACATTCTTTTTGAACTTTATTTTCTTGGGACTTTCTTTGGACATTATTTTTAAAACCTAAGGAAGGGTTAATTTAAATAAAACTGCTGCAGGGAAGGACGACAATTACTATACTGTCTCGACCCCTCGGGTTCGTACACGACATAGGAGTCGTGGCCCGAGTCGACTTCAATGGTTCATCCCCCGTCTGGAACGGGAGGTAAGAATTCTAAACACTCGCGAATCCCCTGTCAGCGGGTTTACTGGATGATTTTGTATGCATTTATGTTGAGGACCTGAAATCGGATTTAATTTTCTAGTAAAGGGCAAGGCCTGGCCATATCAAGATAAGGACTCGGATTTCATCACCGTTTTGTTCTTGCCCGCCTTAGGGACATGTAACCTACGCGAACCTAAGCCTTAAAATTTGGACTAGAACGAGACCGATAGGGTAACGAGCTTAATAGGAAAGTCATTCAAAAAATATTGGTTACTCTTTTAAGCATACTTCGAAGTTCATGATGGTTTATGTGAGTTGAATGCGTGACTGCGCCGCCTTATAATGCCGTGAGGCCTTGGGTATCAAAGCTCCATCGAGCTTCCCTCGTCTCTATTTAGCTTACTTTAACTCAGATTGATTCCAGAGGGGTCTGCTTAAATTGTAACGAATTCCCTTTCGAAGGATTAGAAGATGGTCTAGAAACAATCTAAGTGGAGCCATCATGCTTTTTGTTTGCTAGAAATCAGTAGGTTTGTTGTGGTCGAGTCAGCCTTATTTGTGCTTGTGTAGAATTCCCTTGCAGTTAGGATGTCAAACTGGTATTATAATATCCATCACAATGAATATGAATATCCAACTGAACAATATGGACATCACTCTTTTTATGACCAGAGTGTGAATAGTGGTTGGGAACGCCAACCTTTTGAAGATTATGGCTCATACCATGGTGAGCCCAATTACTATTCACATGAATACCGGTCATACGAGCAAAATTCTTATAATTCCTCTTCTCTAGATAATGCGCGTAAGATACTTGAGTCAACGCGTAAGTTAACAGGGTCAACACGTGAGTTTGCTGAGTCAACACGTAGGTTAGAGTTAGAGACGGAAGAAAGAATTGCTCGAATTACTTTGAATTGCCAATACATTGCTTCAAAAATCACCCTTGAAAATGAGGAAAATTTCTATTTACATAATCAAGATGACGAGGTTAGAATTGAAAGCAATACTTTAGATAAGGTTCGACCATCTTCGTATTACTATGATGATGATGATAGTGTTGATGAAGAATCTGAAGTTTTTAGGCGTAGTGATCAGGAATTTGTTACTCCAATTGAGCTTTATAATGATATTTCTGGTTTAAATCCAAATAATTTTAATAATTATTCACCTATTCAAAAGGATAAGGATTTGACTAGAAATACCCCCGTTTTAGACGATGTAGTATTTCCTTTTCACGAAGCCGATGATAGTTTTGAGGAACGAGTTTATTCTGAGAATATTGTTTTAGAGTCTAGCTAGCGATTTATAAACATTAGACTTAGAAAAAGAAAATGAACTCGTAGAGATGAGTGAGGATGAACATGACTTTAAAGAATCAATTAACCATTTTCAGGAATCTGATGACCTAGAAATTAGGGAGGTTGTGACTAGTCTTTCTAGAGACCCTAAAAACTCTAAGTTTGGGGGTGATTATCATTCTCCATGTGCTTTAACTCTTAGAAAGGTCCCTCACTTGGGACTTGACATATGTGCCTCAACCATTTTACAAGATTATCTTCATACACGTTTTCCTGAACCTAATGATGTCCAGAAAGAAGTTCAGTTGTTAGAAACCCATCCTCTGGTTGATGTGGTAAGCCCATGCTACGATACCTCGATTGAATTTGTTTTCCCACCAAAAACTTTTTCTTCAATTGTGGGAACCTATGAAATTCAAATGTGTCAAATATTAAGTTTTAAGACTAAACCTAATTACTTTAGGAGATTAGGGTCGACACATTTGCTTAAGAATTACCACTACTGTGGTCAACTGTGTGAGTCAAGTCTGATTGACTTAGAGGATCCCCATTTATTCAGGTTATTGTTATGTGCTTCTAAGTTCTTAATTGAGTATTTCCGACTCTAGAACTCGATCTTTGGATACTTGCCTTTGAGGAAATCCAGTAGATGAAAACTTTTATTTAGACCCCTTTTATAGAGCCTGAACCCGAACCACAACTAGATGTAGTTGTCTTAAACAAAACAATATATAAGGGTGTGTTGGATATCTTCCTGATCTGTGGCAGTTTCCTCTTCTTGTGGTTAGCACTTTTTGATCCAGACGACCGACCCGCAGATTATTCCTAATTTTGTTGTTATATGATTCTTCGAGGTGACTAATCCTTTCCAATGTCTGGCTGAAGACTTTAAACTTAGCACTTCTTGGGAGGTAACCCATGCTCTTGCAACACGATAATATATTTCCTTACTCTTTTCTTCAAGTGGTAACAGTTTCTCATTGTTCATGCTTTTAATTTCATCTTTAGAACATTGAGGACAATGTTAGATTTAAGTTTGGGGATATGGGAGAAACTTTTTAGTTGCAATAAATAAACTCCAGAGACTAGAAATTTATGCCTATTAAGGTTGACACTAACTAATCTAAGTGGATGGGAACATCTTGGTTGTAGGAGTTGAGGAACCAATCTGATTAGATGGAAACATATAGAAGAGTCTATTCATAAAAGCATAGAGCTCAGGTGTTAGAAAAGAAAACATGGTAGTTTCGCCATATCCTCGTGATGGAAACATCGAAAGAATCCTGATCACTTCTTTTTCTTTTTCTTTTTACCATTGCTAGGTGAAATAGAGTGACTGAGATACCAAAAAAATAAAAATAAATAAATAATTGAGACCATACCACCAGACCAACCGGAATAAATACAATAAAGTCGACCACTGGTACCCTTGTATATGCCAGCTGAGTTGACCTAGAGTTAGGATTATCGACCACAGGTTCCCTTGTATATGCCAGTGTATTGATATTAGTCCAGACCAGTATCTCGGTCCATTAGGATAGGTTCACCTTAGTCAACATCATCTACGTTTTTCTCTCTACATCCATCTTCTTAATCTATCCATGTGATTGGTTGACTCCGGTTTAAGATGTCTAGAAACTATCTGAGTAGAGCTCTGTCACTTTATATGAATTTTAGTATGCTTGAGTGCAAACTCGTGTACAACAATTGGAATTTCGCATCAGGGTACTTCCTCCTATAGTCAATATTGTATGCCAACCAAGGAGATTCTTTAGTTCCTTCCAAGGTTCTGCGTAGATAGCTAGGGTCTGGAGTAAAGGTTTTGTGGGTACACCTCTGGTAAACCCTCCCGAGACTATAACTCGGTTTTGTTGATTAGTTTTGCGCAAGGACTTGCAAATAATAAGTTTGGGGGTATTTGATAGACACATTTTTGTGTCCGAATTGTCCTCAGTGTCTCTATTGTTAGTGCTTGATTTTGTGCTTATTATGGTGTTTTTATGTTTGTGTAGGTGTTTTTGGATAAATACACTTGTGTGAGAAATTGGCTCGAAAAGTTGCTAAAGGCACCTCCGGAGGACACCCGCTATTCGGACTCTCACTTTTGGTTAAGGGATACCTCAATTACTAAAGGGCATACTAGCTGCTATTTGCACCCCACTGGTGGGCATCTTCTAAAGGGACACCGTATCCACATAGGGGGACTTCCCTTTCTTCTTTGTTTGAATTCACTTTTTGGCGGGAAACTGGTCTTGGAACTGGCAGAATTAGGGATCGAAATTTGGTCATGTTTTAAGGAGATTCAAGATCCTAAACTCATTGGGTTTGCTTATTTGAGCTTAACAGAGATGGTAAAAGCGTTGGATTCAATCTAGTTGGGCTAGATGATCGGTGAGAAGGAAACAGAGATCCGCACGAAAAAAAAATACTATGAAATTTGGTTTGGATAATGTCTGGTGAGATTCAATCGAATATTTGGCTTGGTTTGGGCCTGTTAGAATCAAACAGGACCGGTAAGTCGTTTAGAAACGGGAAAATAGGAAGGTGTACGCGTGTTCGATTAAACAGGGAGACGTGAAATATTCACGGTGGTTATTACTCCTTCACGAGTTTTTCTCTATGCCGCGCGTGTCTGGAGAAGGTTTAAGTCACCTGGCAAGTAAGTTCACGATATGGGAGCGTGTTAACCAGCTACAAACACGTGAAGAAGTAAAACAGAGTAAGAAATCTCGGTGATTTCCGTTTAGTAAAGAGAAGATATTCTCGCATTAAACCGAGATTATTTGAAGGATGTCGAGTATAAATAGTCTATTGAGGTAGCAGGGGAGAGTATGGTGAGTTAGGGGTAGGCTGAGGACGAGGAATCAGGATGCAGGAGGAGTTGCAGCAGCAACAGGGAGAAATAGTTGCAGAAGACACATAAAGAGTGTCGTTCTGAAGAACACGAAGAACATAAGACGCACGAAGGGCCGTCGTAAATGCTACAGTAACAACGACACATCACCGTGGCTCGTATTGCTACAGTGACATTTACCATTTATCGTACGCTGTAACATGGTTTGTAACGCTTCTCATGCGTTGCAAATTCCTGGTTTATTTGATATCTCTCCTTTTCATCATTTGTAAGCACCTTTGAGCAATAAAATCACATTTTGAGCGTGTTTCCAACATGATGAGCTAGACCCCATTACTGGGACGACGGAGGAAGACGAATTTCATACATGGGTAAAATTATTTAATTCTTTTTTAAGACTTTTGCATTAATTTTAATTGAAATATGATTTGAATTAATTGGTTGTCATTTAATTTGATGAGGTATGCTTAGCTTAAATGTTTTGATACATCATGCTTAGGATTTACAACCAATCTTTTGAGAATCTATCTTGGCAAAAATAAGAGTCCATGTTTTTATTTGTTGAGCGATAATTGTTAAAAGAATTAATATTTGAACCTTTTGTTATGAGTTTGGCCGAATCCTGAGTCCCAGCACATCTCTTCATCTTGTGACAATATTTGTATATATTTTTCTTTTAATTTAGTTTACTGAATCCTAAAATAGATTTCAACAAGTCCGAGTGAACGACAACCTTTCTTACCACTATAAAAAATTCGATCAAGTGTGACCAAAGACTGTACACTCACTACACTTAGGAGGTTTCCAAAAGTAATCCATTTTTATTTCTACTTTATCCTTACCCCCAAGGGTGAATGTAAAGGAATCAGGAAAATCACAATTAATATCTACTTCAACACATATCCTAGCATAACTCATTCTGGTTTTATTTAAAGTTTGGGTATCCATCATAAGAGGCTTACCTAGATAACTAGCAATCATGCTCAGACCCTTATTGTTCCACATAAACAAAGGAACATTCCTGAAATTCATCCAAACAGGTAATGATTTTATTTCCGCAATTTCCTGTTCAACCTTTCTAGACCACGGTTTAATAATAAACAATCTATTGGAGATAAACATAGACCTCATTTCCAATACACGAGTTCTATCCTCAGCAAATTGAAAATCAAATATGAACATACTCTCACCATGGATAGTCATTTGAAGATTACCTTTTGGTTTCCAAGCACGAGTTACAACATTTCACACCCAGTTAAATGGTAAACGTCTGCCCACAAAAGCGCCAATTACTTTGTCTTCACATTGACGGATATCTTCATCAAAAACCTCATAAGGTATATCCATAGTTTTCTTCCCATCAAGAATCAATAATTAGATATGAATAGAACTCCATATCTGCAGAGATAACCGATTCCTTCTTCTGATCAAAAAGAGAGGACCAAGCAGCCGGAGATCCAACAGACTCTGAATGAGGAAAACCTTCAAAACCAGGTGGAATAACTGGATCGAGCACTAAATTACTACCAAAAATCTGTGAAATAATAGCATCCCCCATTACAGGAACCTCTAGAGACATGGGGGTAACCGCTAGAGGGGTTATTGCCGGAGAAGAAAGTTGCATCTCACCAGAGGAGATGCAGAGAAGACGAGAAAAAAACCTAACCTAGATCGCTTCAGAATCGTCTTTGACTAAGTCAATGCTCGACGACCCTCATAGCACTCGTATGCCGACATTTGGTTTTGTGTTAGATTTACTGTTACTTGTAGCCATATATGAAATTATAATAACCTGGATACTTCCATATTAGATTCTCCATTTGCAATCACTTGCTTTTGGTCAATTTTGTCATTTTTCTATTAAATTTAACTAGAATTGCTATGTCAGTTAGCCACATCGTAATCTTTCTTGACTCAAAACCGGACCTGACACTTCATTGAGAAACAGGTTACGCCAAGATGTTGATGACATCCTTTTTGCATATATGAAGGATGATTACTTGTCACGGCACATGCATTTTCGACAACGATTGACCATATGGCAATATTGCGGATAAAAATTTCCCAGACCCCTCACAGTTTAGACTTGCATGATGCAAGCACCCAAAGTCTCACCTTGCACGTGCGCACTTAGGACTTGCTCTAACGGCAAGCATAAAATCTCGCCTTGCATGTGATGAGTGCTAAATAGTGCATATTTATACACCTTTTTATTGGCATTTTACTCATCTTTTGCGCTTAGGAATCAGATATTATCCCAGATTCTGAGTTTTCTTTGTTTTCAAGAATAAATATTTATATTAATTAATTTTGTGTTTTTAGGTAATGAATAAAGCTCGGAGAAACTAAGGAGCAAAAGAGCAGAAGAATTGGAGTCAAGCATCTATGGAGCAGATAGCCAAAGCCCGCGCGCGAATCAGTTGCAACCCAACAAGGAAGACATGGGCTAAAGCTACCCACGACCCGGATCCGAGCCCGTCTCTTCTGAGACGTTGAGATTTCTTTCTCCCTCATCCAACGGTCGCTGCTTCCACGTGCATCGAAGATCGCTGCTCCCGTGCTACACCAGATCACACCAAAACCGCTTACTTCCCTCGGCCGTTCAGATCGTAGCCGCCTCATCCAACGCTCGCTCGGCTTGTCCCATCGTCCGTTGCTGTACCTGCTCAACACCGAAGCATCCAATACCCTATACCCTAGTCGACTACCCATTTTCTCTCCATCTTTCTCTTTCTTCTCCTCTCACCCGACACAGAGCTCTGCTCTTCTCTTCCGCCACTTCTTTCACCCATACCATCACCAGAGCCACCACTACCTCCTTCTACCTACTCTGCCATCATCAAACGCGCCAGTAGTACCTGCTACCTTCTCTACTTCGAGTTATCTCTCTCTTAGCCTCTACCAACTCTAAAAGCTAATTCAAAGATAACTAGAAGCTAGGGTTTGTCCACCAACATCACAAGCAAGCTACCAGGGACGATGTGACAAGAAGAGGAACAGCAATCAGAGTATGGGTTTGAGTTATTATTCATTTAATTTCAATTTTTAATGAATTAGGGTTTGGGAATTTTGGGGGAACTGCATGTATAAATAGAATGAGGGGTTTGTGTAGAAATCACGCCTGGATTAGCCAGTGCAGTCATTTAGATTTAATTTCTGTTATTTTTCAGTTTTAATTTAGTTTGCTAGGGTTTCATGAAACCCTAATTCCATGTATGAATTCAACTCAGTTTGAGTTGTCTTGAGTGTTTAAATTTAAAGATAACTTCAATCTTAGCATCCAACACATTGCTCACACGGTGTATGCCAATGCCATGGATACACTTGTAGTTAGAATACCCCCGTGATGATGATCTTTGCAGCTCAACCCTTAGGCCTAATACTAATTCCCTTTGACTGGTTGTGCTTAATTAGACAACCGAGTGCTCCGAGGTTAGTAACTTTGGTGATATTGAAGGATCACAAGGTGAAACTCCTTAGCTAGGTGATGGAATTGACACACCTCACTTGTCTACCATAGGAACAAGAAAACTCAATCTAGTTGAACACATACTAGGAACCAAGTGGTGGAATGAAGACCCAAGCACCCTTTTGTCACTTGTTTACCTTAGTTTAGGTTCACTTCACTACAAATCCGCCGTATCGGCACAAAATATATGTTGTCACTATGTTACTCATTTAGAATTCAGTTGAAGAAGCCATAGATCACTTAAGCACCCCTCGTCTCTGTGGTTCGACCCGTACTTGCCGCGTCTCCGATAGACGCCGTGCACTTGCGGTATTACCGTAGGCCATAATTTACCCATCTTCGAGGCCTACCAAGTTTTTGGCGCCGTTGCCGGGGACTTGGCGTGTGCCCTGTGATCCATTGCTTGTCTTTACTGAGATTTATTCATCCCTGTACATATCTAGTGTAACTTAGTTTCCATTGTTATGTGTTTCACTTCAGTTTTTGTAACTTAGCTTCCCTGTAGTGTAACTTAGTTTAATTTTCTTATAAACTGCATCTGTAACTTAGTTCAACCATCTTTGCATCATCTTGATGGTTAGTTCGCATCTCATGCTAGTTGTTTATCATCTGTGAACAAACCATTGAAGGTAGAAGAAGCTTGCACCTCATCTGTCACATTTGCTTCAACCCAGCTTCACTGTGACCTCCACTTCTCATTGCTAAACCCTCATCTAGGTTAGGCGACATTGTAGTAGTTACATTCGGCAAGTCGGGTACTAAACTTCGCCCGAGTAAATAGGTACCCTACCTGTCTTTGCTTTGTCTTTGTGCAATCGAACTTCTTTGTGCTTGGTATCTTGTGGAGCGGTGAACCAGCCCATTGAAACCAAAGAAAAGGCGCAGAACCCGAGGTTAGTACTTGAACTTGTATGCCTGTTCGGTGCGGTTGAACCTTATCATGTCAACCCTGTTGAGCCAAACTCCAGCTCCACGAAGCCGCGAGTTTGAGCTACAACTAAGAATTCCAAGTTCATAATTGCATACCCCGACCATAACTCAGCCCCTGTTGTTGTTTGCCTTGGTTGTAGCTTTGTGCTTGTATGCAAACCCCGAGTGTTGTGTTGTGTGGTGTTGTGAAAACCCCGAGTGAAAACCCTATGAGTCATCTTTTCTTTGCTAGAATTGCCATTCTGTACCTGATGTGTTCTGTGCCATGTACCATTTGCATCACTGTTGAATGCTAAGCTTGTTGAGCTGAGATTGAGCCATAACACGCATATTGGAGTACCCTGTGTTATCTGTTGATCTTTGTGTGTAACCCTTAACCTCCAATCTGCCCAGAGCTCCAGCCCCTGAAGCTGTTGAGCCTCAGCTACAAACCTTGCTAAGCAATCTGTGCAAGAAGCTTTAGGAATTGGGCTGCAGGTTAGTCTCTCTAGACTGAACCAGCTAACCTATCTTCCATCTGGCCTTGTTGACACTCAGTGGTATGTTGTAAATGCCAAGATTTGTTTATTTGCTGTGACCTGTCATTTGTGCAACAAATTGTTGTTTTTCCTGTGCATGAGTTGCTTGGTAATCTTGACTGTTGCTCTGCCTTGGCTGATTGCCATTAGTGCTTAGCTCTGAACTAGCTGCAGGTTATCTTGGTGCATCAAATCTTTGACACCTGAGTGAATTGCTAAACAAATGATTTGCATGAGCATCTCATGACCCTGTGCATTTAACCTGTGACCAACCTAAACTGAGCTAAAACCCTAGCCTGTGCAATCATTGCATTTGCAAACAATTATCTGCACTTGCAACCAACTGGGTTGCTAATTTTCCATATGCACAAGCTTGCTAAGTTGTGCCAAGATTTGCACTTAAACTTGTGCAACTACCAAGCTAAGCTTAAAAACTGAAGCCCAACCACTGGGCTTGCACTCTGCACAACCGGGGCCCACAATCATAGCTGGGCTGACTGACCACACACAGCTGGGCTCACTGCAACCAAACTGAAACTCAGCCCACATACTGGGCCATCCAACCTGGGCTTTACATTCTGCCAACATACTAAGCCCACATAAGCCTCTGCTGCTGGGCTGCTCACAATCAAACTGCTGGGCTGTGCACAAAACTCAGCCCACATACTGAGTCACACCATATGGGCTGCTTAGGCTAAAACAAAACTGAGCCCACTGTCCACTAGGCTTGGCACAACCACAGAAGCCCAACTACTGGACTGAGCCTTTCCACTGGGCTGTGCAATAGACTAAGCCCCCATCTGCTGGGCTGTGCACAAAGATTTCAGCCCACACCCATTAAGCATTGCACACAACTACTGGGCTTCCCACAAAAACCAATTGAAACCCTTTTTAACCAAGCCCAATAAATCAACTTCCCACATAAACCAAAGCTCCCAACAAAACCAAATTCCCACACAAACCAAATCCCAAACAAACCAAATTCCCACATAAACCAAAGCCCATTTTCATGTTGATGTTTCTGTACATTATCTTTTGGGTTGATCCTCAACTCTTTAGACTATTAGTGTATGGTAAATTTTTGTAGGACTTGTTAAATTTTTCTTTTCGTGAATCGGTTGAGTCTTCTTGTGCATATATTGTGCTAATCCGATATGATCTCCGCTGAGAATGTTGGATTCTAGCCTTGACTAGTGAAGCTCAACCTTGCTCCCGCCGACATCCGGTAATCTCTTCCCTTTTTCTCTTATCAGCATAGTTCTCTCGGTATGTGACTGTTTAAAATTTTTCTATATGTCGACACATTGAGGACAATGTTTGATTTAGGTTTGGGGGTGCATTTGCATTTAGAGTTTTTAGTCTTTTATTTTATTTTTTAATTTTACAAAAAAAAAAAAAAAAAAAAAAAAAAAATTCAAAAATTCAAAAAAAACTCTTTTTGTAAAAACCTCCAACTTTTAGAGATTTTAGAGTCACTAGCATGCTTCTAGCTATGTTTACATAGAGAATCTGACCGAAATAACAGAACTTGGAAGTACCGGAGAACACAATCGGGTTCCTTAGTTGATTAGAGCGTTAAAGTTGGATTTAACCATACCGGGAGGGCGAATTAGGTTTGTTTAGATATTCGGTAGTAGAATTGTGATCACCCATAGTGGAGACTACCCATTTTACATCAAGTGAGGCACCAACCTTCAATTTTTTGCAACTTTCTAGAAAAGTCTGTTAGAGTGTGTGTCACCGTACGTAAATTAGGGTAGGAATGGTGAGCTACCCAACTTCGCACCAATTTCAGCACTACTTTTGATCTCTTGAGTGCTAGTTTTTGTCAATCATGAGGGTGACGTCTAAAGATGAAAACTCCTTCTAAATACCGATTTGCCGTTAGCATAACTCTCTTAATCAGCCAAGACCCATAGAAACACATCATCGTCAACAAACGGAGCATCATCGAATATGGAAAGAAAAATTGATATAGTCCAAGGTTTTTGTGCAACAAAGAAAAGAAAATAGGATGAGAATTAATAAAATTTATAAAATCAAGACAATACAAGTTGTGGAAAAATTGAGTGATAAAGTCCTTTGTCCATGGAGTTAGTTGTGTCATTATTTGTATTTTTATTTTCACTTTTTGTAATTTTCAAAAAAAAAAAAAAAAAAAAAAAAAAAAAAAATTTGTAGTTTATTTTTGCTACCACCATGGTAAAGAGAGTTCAAGAAGAAAAATCCAAACAACAAGGAATTTGAGTAGAAAAGTTAAAAATTGTCAAGTTTTGTGAAGTTTAGAAGTTCGTCATCAACAAGTGAAGACCGAAGACCGAAGATTGAAGACGTTTCTATGGTTCTTATGAGAGAGTGATATTAATTGCCGATCGGGTGAGAAGTGAGTGAGTACTCCCACCCCTTGCTAATGATTGATTTCCTTTCTTAGAGATCATCAGAAAAAGATTCTTTTTGTCCACATTTCTGTGGAGTCTCCAGATTTTATTTCGGAAGGTTATCCTTCTTACCTACAACGTGTGCAGGATTTCTCTCTTTATTCCTGCCTGCACACATGAGAGACTAAAAAAGCGATCTTTTTGAGTGCAATTATCATAAAACCCTAATGGTGAGGCAGAAGTTGAGACTTATGATCACAATCGAATCCGAATTCTTTCATATGGTATGGTTACTTCTCGCTCAAAGACTTAAGGATGAGAATGCGTTCTTCGATAGTTCTAACACATTACTAGCATGCGAAACTCTATGTCCTCATAGCTTCTTGGAGGCTTGAGACTCTTTTACACTCGAAGTTGGAGAAGGTTTTGTGGGTACACCTCGGTAAACCCTCACGAGACTACAACTCGTCCACTAGGGACACCTAGGGGTTTAAAGGCTTAGTGCATACGCTAAATGCATTCGAGAGACTGCGACAGGGGTATAGTTAGGATTTCTTCATTTTCGTTTCACTTGAGGACAAGTAAAATTCAGGTTTGGGGGTATTTGATGAGTGCCAAATAGTGCATATTTATACACCTTTTTATTGGCATTTTACTCATCTTTTGCGCTTATAAATCAGATATTATCCCATATTCTGTATTTTCCTTGTTTTCAAGAATAAATATTTATATTAATTAATTTTGTGTTTTTAGGTACTAAATAAAGTCCGGAGAAATTGAGGAGCCAAAAGAGCGAAGAATTGGAGTCGAGAATCTAAGGAGCAGATAGCCAAAGCCCGCGCGCGAAACAGTTGCAACCCAACAAGTAGCAACTCATCTACAAGACATGGGCTTGAGCTAGACCCGACCCGCGACCCGGATCCGAGTCCGTCTCTTCTGAGACGTTGAGATTTCTTTCTCCCTCATCCAACGGTCGCTGCTTCCACGTGCATCGAAGATCGCTGCTCCCGCGCTACACCAGATCACACCAAAACCGCTTACCTCCCTCGGCCGTTCAGATCGTAGCCGCCTCATCCAACGCTCGCTCGGCCTGTCTCATCATCCGTAGCTGCACCCGCCTCACAGCAAAATGCCCATACCCCTATACCCTAATCGACCACCTCATTTCTCTTCTCCTTCTTTCTCTTTCTTCTCCCCCATACCTCTCTGCAACTCCATACCTCTTCACCCGACAGAGCAGAGCTCTGCTCTTCCACCACGCCATCACCATCCTCACTTTCTCTTCCTGACACAACAACAACCTTCTCCATCATCGCCCGCACCACCTCTCTAGGTTTAGCCTTCTCTCACTTAGCTTCTCCAACCCTAGAAGCTAATTTAGAGAAGACTAAAACTAGGGTTTCGATCAATCAATCAAGGGATGGAGTTCTCAGAGCCGCACGACAAGAGGAGAAGCGATTCAGAGAAGTGGGTGAGAATTATTTTCTATTTTATAATAAATTAGGGTTTGGGGATTTTTTCAGTTGCATGTATAAATAGAAGAAGAAACTGTGTGTTAGGGTTCACGCCTGGATTAGCCAGTGCAGTCAATTAGGTTTAATTCTGTGTTCTTTGTTAATTTTATTATGTTCTAATTTAATTGCTAGGGTTTCACTGAAACCCTAATTCCCAATTGTGTTTGAACTGTGTTGAATGTTCTTGAGAGCTTAATGTATTAGATAGCTTCAAATTTTAACACCTCAACTCTTTTCTCTCACAGTGCATACCAAAGCCATGGATGCACTGTAGTTAGGTTAATACTGAGTTGAGAGTGATTCAGCTCTTGCTTCTAATTTTAATACTAATTCCCCGACTAGTTGTGCTAAATTAGACAACTAGTACTTAGGGTTAGTGCCTTAGCTGCTATTTAAGTTATCACTTGGAGAAACTCTTAGATAAGTGGTAGCTAGTGACAAGCTTCACTTGTCTGGTATAAGAACAAGAACTCAAACTAGTTGAGCACACAATAGGAGTTAGTGGTGGATTTGCAGACCCTGGCATATCCTTTTGTCACTGTTTATACCTTAGTTTAGGTTTATTTCATTTCATCCCAGCCGTATCGGCAAAACCCCCCTGTTGTTACCTTGTCACTACACATTTTCACTTGAAACTCAGTTGAGAAAGCCATTAGATCACCTTAGAGCACCACAAGTCTCTGTGGTTCGACCCGTACTTGCCGCGTCTCCGATAGACGCCGTGCACTTGCGGTATTACCGTAGGCCATATAATTCATACACCTTCCGAGGCCTACCAGCATGCGAGTATAAAGCTTTGCAACGAAGCAAGCATAGAGTCTCGAGCCCAACACTCGTTGTTGGATCAAAGCCTCGTACTCAACACAAGCAACATGACATGCTTCCCTAGCAGCGAGCCTTGTAGTATAAGTGCCTCGACCTAGTCGTGAGAATATCAAAGCCTCTAGAAAGGTTCGAATATGGCGCAAAGCCATTGTAGCGGCTCATCATTGCGGTACCAGACATAAAGAAGATAATGGAACAACTCGAGCTAAACATTAAATTGTAAGCGGAGCAGTCTCCTAGTACTTCCATGCAGCTCAAGCTCGATGTTATTTTATGTGAAATAGTAGCCACAAAATTGCAGAGAATGTGCTTAGTCAAAGGCCCAAAGATCAACCAGCTGTAGTTTAGCTATACACATATCGTATCCCAATCTACTGGCGATCTCCCTACTGTAGTGGCATGATCCGAAAGAAGTTCAGATAAATCTAGATGTGTGGGCAATATGGCTTGAGGAATGCAACTCCATGCTAAACCTTATCACAGAAGTTGTAGCAAGATGACAAGTCGTGCACTTAACATAAGGGATGAGAAGTACAGTGCCTTTCGCAGCAGCTCTAAGCGTATCCAACAGGACATCAATATCGGACGCAACAACATTGGGTACTACTATAGCAAATGCATCAGCAATGACTACAGTGATGGCAGATGCAAGCAGCGCTGTTTTCCCATCTAAGAAATGTGTGACACACCCAGTGTAGTTAAAATCGCTCTCTAAGGCCGATTACTCGCCGAGTAATCGCTTCAAGATATATGAACGAGGCGATCTCCGATTCCAAGCCATCTCCGATTTTTAGCGATTAAGTCGTCTGATTTTGGCGATTTGGACCGATTTTGGGAAAAACGAGTTAGCGATTTTTCCGAGTTGGTGGCCTTGCATGTACCGAAATCATAAAAGAAAAAAAATAATATTACACTTATTTATATGATAATGTTAAAATTTTAATTTTAATTAGGTAAAAATCTTGACGCATGAGCAGAAATCCATAAATCTCTAATAAATATGTTCCGAGTATTAGGCCGAGTTTTAGCGATTTCCAAGTCCGAACTTACTGCTCCTCGCTCCAAGCTCCCCAACCTAGTATGACCGATGAACGATTTCGACTACTTTGGACACACCCTTAAGCAGCTTCAGTCTAATAACATATAAGGCCTGACAACGCCAGATATGTATACATCTGTATGCACGTAAGTTCATGAATTTGTATGCATCTCCATGAAAGTGAAGCTGTGAACGCATTGGGCTAGGGCGTTTCTCTTTTGGAGCTTTGCACTAAGGAATATGGATCATGGAAACCTACAAGATCCGCTCAACCATACTTTTAACAACTAAAACAGGTGTCAGCAGCATTCCCAAAGGCTCAGGTTTTCATTATTGAGAGCTGACATGGTTTGTGGATCTAAACATCTTTGTGGATCCAAACTTCTTTGCTATGACTATGCTTTCGTTACATTATATTTGCAAAAACCTCAAGCTAATATTCCGTCTATTCTGCCTGAAGCTGCTTGAAGACTAAAATTATAACAAGAGTATAAGGCTATAATCCTGAGCTCTAGCTCGATTACAGTAATTTTGCAAAGTCGCCCTATATTACACCAATTTACTGTAGGAGAAAATTAGGTGTATACCGGAACTAGGATCCGTTTCGGTTATGGATAAAAGATTCAAAATTGATTCACATAGATTAACAATAGACATGCGTTATCCAGAGACTGTCACCTTGGGAGTGTCACTCCAGAGACGGTCAAATCTTGTAGCAGTCGTCGAACTGCTGGGTTGCGTAGAGTCAGATTGTTGAAGGAACTGATTATTCATCGTATCTGACCATATTACGCTACCACACAACAACATCTTGGAAGACAGAAAGCTATCATCCTGAATCAAGCGCTGTGAAAATAACTTTTGTATAAGTGGCCTGGTAGGCTGGTACCACACCAATTTTAAAATTCTAGTAATGGAGACCAATGGTTATTGTATTGTGACAGGCACCTAAACTTAATGGCCATCAACATCCACCTCCATCCATGTAAGATATCTAGTACTTCTAATACCACTCCCGCTGTAAGTTTCTTTCATATACTGGTGCGTAAGCTATAAAGGGATACATAAGTCTCCACTCCGTATGTTTGCATTTGGACGTCCAAGAAGCAAGTGAAAACCAGACCTGCGCATGCTCAAGAACAATAGGACGCTTGTCCTATGCAAAATCTAGGCAGTAGGATTCAGCCAGACATAATCCCATTATTTGGGATGATCACGATGAGCAAATGGAGTGCCAGAACTTGTTTCAAGTAGTTGTCTCAATTGTTTCTGAAGCCTCTCCCTGCTGTGAGCGCCAGACCTTGTTTCAAGAACTTCCTAGCATCTCCGAGAACCATTCTATCTAGGTTCTTGAACAATCTAGTGGGGGAGATATGCTGGATAATACTACTAATGACCTAGATGTTATGGATACAGATTGTCAGACGCAAGAGAAAGAAGATCGGCTAAGTCTTATGGGCTAGATATCTAGCTGCTAGATTGGCCATCCACGTCAGCCTGGGAAACCTCCTAAGTCTTATGGGCTAGATATTTAGCTGCTAGATTGGTCATCCACGTCATCTGTGAGCGCCGAACCATTCAGCGTTTTTCTGAGCGCCGAACCATTTAGCGTTTTTCTGAGCGCCGAACCATTCAGCGTTTTGGTTACTTTTTGAGCGCCGAACCATTCAGCGCTTAAATCTCAGCCGTTAGATTTTTGTGAGCGCCGAACCATTCAGCGTTTTGGTCACTTTTTGAGCGCCGCACTATTCAGCGTTTCAATCTCGCTGATAGTTCGACTGCGAGCAAATGCTAGGAGAGAGAAGTAGCCAGAAAGAGTGTTAACTTTTTTCCCACACTTTTTTCATGATTTGCAACACTTTTTGGCCAATCTAGCAGTCCAATCTAGCCCATATGACTTAGCCTTACTGACAGTAACAAAGATTGGCGAGAGCCTTATGTAGGATATCTGACAACTAAAGATCTCCCACAAGACAAGTACCTCGCTTCAGTAACTAAAAATGCATGGCGATATGTTTTGAGGCTAACTTGAGCGTGGTGAAACTAAGCAGACCAGGGCGAGACGTACGACATAGACATACACCAAACACTCACTGCACTCAATCCAATCTCCGGTCTACCTGTCGTAATATAGTCCTTTGGCATATGATTGACTATGTACAATTTCCGCTGAAGAGGAAGGTCATCGTGTTGCGGTAGACACCTGTTAACATTTCGAAATACTACCAAAAGGAGTTTTTATTCTTTCCTAATCAACACATGATCTGGTGGGAACACTTCTGAGGATTAGTATCAAAGCCTTTATCAGGTGTGAACAAGGGATGCAAGCTTAAAACCGCAACAAGACTCATTGGTGGTGGGCATGGGATATTCCAGGTGATCGTCTTGAAAGCGTCAATCGAACTTAAATCACATGGTCTTCATCTTGATTTGTAAGCTACATGCATGATATTGGTATTTCCAATACCACCCCCACTGTGAGTCGACTTCATTTATTCACACTGCTTATCACATATTTCACCTAACAAAATACAGTATGTTCGCATTTTGGATAACATTCGACGTTCTCAGTTTTTATATAAGCTAGTACAACGAATATACCGCTGTCCTTGCAGAGCATGACTTTTAGGCTGAAATACAAGCCTATCTTTATACTTTACTACGAGTATTATTTACTTTCAGATATATTTTGTCATACTTTGTCAAATTGCCAGGGAAAGATGGAGGCTTTTTATGAACTCTATTTCTCTGGTTATATCTCAATGACATCTTCAGCCTTATCTCTATATTCTGTGATTGCGATACTGACAATTCTTGTAGAATATGATAAGCTGACCAGTGCGGATGAAATTTAGCTTCGATAATACTGCTAAAGAAAACTGGATTTCATCACTTATTTCAAATCTATGCTGCACAAAAACAGTAGAGACTCATGTCCTACGCGAATTCTGGCAATAGGATTAAAGCATTTCTCCACATGCTGAGAACAGAAGTGACGGTCTTAATCCTACGCGAGTTCTAGCCGTATAATCAGTGTTCCTACATTGTGCTAAGAGCAGTATGTAGCGACCCTGGTCCTACTCAAACTCTAGCAATTTTGCACGAATCTTGAATAGTAGGATTGGCCCCCTGGGCAAATTCAAGATAGCAGAAAACTTCCATCTTCACTCCATGCGTGAGTAAAATGCAGCAAGAAAGTGCACCCTTGTGCGAGCATTAAGCATCATGACTTTCACTATTTGTTGGGGACGAGTTACGTTTCACTTAAACCGCGATGATCATCGTTTGGGGCGTGATACATAACACTTCGGCATAAACTCACACTGCTAGTCGCTTCTTTCTTGATAATCTTCCGCATCATGTGCTTAACCGGTAGTCTTCCATACACATCTTGTGTTTAACTATGTATCACAGCCGTATCTCTTCTTGAAAGTCACCGTAATTACCTCGAAAATATTACTGGGGAAAAAAATTAAGAGACTAGAGTCAAACTCTTACGTGGTCGTATATCAGCTGTCACGGGAAAGCTTCTTGGAGATAGTTTGCAGCGATCATATCTTCCAAGATTAATTTTGGTGTACCCATCAACGGGTTTTAGTCCATGATGCTGATTACACCCACCTCATTCTTTACCTTGGTTGTCCGTGGTATAAAAGTATCACTTAAGAAGCGAGCATAGAAGTTTCTCTCCACCGCAAGCACCGACCGACAACACATGAGCAAGTAAACATACTAGCATAAACCAGTACCATTGGCTTGTAGTCCATTTTTGGACTAGATCTGAGCAGATTTCTTCATTATTCCTTGTTTTTTAAGTTAGTTAGTAGTTTAGGGTAGTTTTTATTATGTTTTCTACTTATCTACACCATTATGGTGGTTTTATCTACTTTTTTGAGTTTTATCTTCGCTTTAATGGTGATTCTTGGTTATTGGGTTGGGTTTTAAGATTAATAGTGATGCTCTCCATGCTCTCCAACGACGAAATCTTCATCTTGGTTATCTCCGGCGACGGAATCTTCATCATCAACTTATCCGGCGACGGAACCTCCATAGGTGGTCTTTTTGACGACGGAAGCTTCATCACTAGTTACAAGAGATTTGAGCAAATCACTCCTACTTTGGGAGCACATCTTTCTATAGAAGAAAAACTAACTAAATGGTTGGAAGTTAATTCCGAGAAAAACCATCCTTCTTCCGATTTAATCGGATCTTATTCATACTAGTATTTGTCTTACTCCGGTAATCCTTCTCTTTCTCTTGTCGGATTTCTCGGTATTGTACTTTTACGGTATGTTCTTATTACTTTGGATTCTCTTATTTTCGATCTTAAACTCATTGTAATCTCAAATTTTCATTAATGAAAAGGTTCCTTGTTTATCAAAAAAAAAGTACCATTGGCTTGTACTCGTGTATGCTAGTGGGGGACACAACACTATAAGGAGAGTCAGAGAATTCTTTCAGGTTCAATATTATTCGTTAAATTGAAGAAACCTACTATTCGCCGTATCAGACTGTACTTCGGCTTGAGGCGGAGAAAGTAACATTCTCACACGAGCAGTAGGTGATACGTATTGATCTCTGTACCTTGGTGACTATTATTATAGAGGTGGAATTCAGAATAATAATAGACGAAAACTAGAATACATAACACAAAGAAGTAATTCGAAGAAATATATCTTGTATCTTTATAAACTCCTTGATGAATGCATTTAGTTTCGACTATATGATTGCATTTAAAAAGTTGATATGTACTTTCTTTTGGTCATGAAGTGTCTGTATGGAAATTTCATTAGGATCCCACTCGTTTTCGTACCTTTGCCAATTTTATTGACAAAAAGGGGGAGAATTAATGTGTAGTTCACACTACAAATACATATGGTTTTCGGATCATTATGTAAGGGGGAGTGGTTTTGATGTGAGATGAAGTATTGACTAAGGGGGAGTGATACATATCACCATAGTTTTGTTGTCGAAGTTGTGATACAATTGAACTTTGATGTTGTGTAATAATACAATGACACTGTATAACAATGATTGAGAGCTTTTGTTTTCTCATTGTTATGGCTACGGATCTTCAATAACGATGATGATGAATTGAATATATTTGGAATCATTGGAGTACTTGGAAGTGACGAAGATTTCGAGTAATGTTGAAGAACCAAGGAGATCAAGCATGTGGATGAGAAGCTGCAAAGTTTATTTATTTTGTATTCCATATGTATTGATAGTTTTGTCACTAAAATTGACAAAGGGGAGATTGTTAGAGCACCGCTCGCGTCGAACTCGCAAGCGTTGCTATCTCAAGCTTGTTTGTCAAGTTTAGTTGCCAAAACTATAAGTCTTGATTTCTAGTCTACTTATAGCTAAGTCTCGGACTAGGATAGTAAGTGTAGTTGAGCTCTAGACTCCACGACATTCATCATGCAAAGACGAAGAACTACTCAAGGAACTGGTGGAACTTCATCGACAAAATGGTATGTGGAGACGTGAACTTATCTATCACTCAAAAGTCTATCTACTCTATCTACTATCTTGAGACAAAAGTCGTATTGCTATATAGACTTCGATTATACACATTTGCTATTTCGAGCCGAGTTTATCTCGCTTATCTGTTTCTTGAAATATGTGTTGGTAAGCTTTCGCTTTGGCCAAGTTCATCTTTACTAGTGACGAAAGTCATGTTGATTATTTCAATAACTTGAAAATTGTTGTGACGAAAAATGGTTTGCGAATAACAACTATATAACATCCTCTAAGAAAGTTTCAATGATTGAAATGAAAGTTTAGAATATATAACCATGTTTGGATATAAACATTGTATGTGAATTCATACTTGTGTAAGTCCAAAATCCTTGAACCAAAGTATGCGTACTTTACTGGTTTAGGATGACCGGAGCTAAGTCTGCGTACTTGTACGCGTACTGTCGGAAGTTCACATCCCGTGAATTTCTGTTGGAGTTTGTGAACTAAAAACAAGCTCAGTCCGGGTACTTAAGTATGCGTACTTAAGTGGGTTATTTTCTAAAAACAGTTTATTCGTGAACTAAGACATTTATAAATTAAGGAATGCAATCTTTGCAAACCATGGCTATAATGTTCATGAATCGATTCGAGTGAATCAAAAATGTTTTTCCTTCGATTGTGTCTTGTATACTTCTATGAGATCTAAGCAATTAAAAAACTCTCTAACTAGTTCATTTGAGTCATTTGAACTTGTTATGGTGAAGATGAATAAGGTTCATATGAAAGTGCTCATATGGCTAACCATTGGTTAACTACCGTTGAACCAACTAAGTGTACACGTTTAGGTACGGTTACTCAAACCTAAATGAATTTACATTTCATGTGTGTATAACAAGCTAAGTTCGATCTAATAGTTGAAAGATATTAGCTTGAATCTAATCATGTTTTCATCTAACGGTGAATATTGAATGCTTTGTTACCAAGGTAACTTAGATTGCAAACCCTGATTTGGAGACTATATAAAGGAGAACTCTAGCAACTTGGAAACCTAATCCCCATACCTCCTGTGTGATACTAGTTGTATAAGCTAGAGTCGATTCTCCTTTAGCCTTAGGTTTCTATCGAGACCCTGTAGGTTAACGACTTGAAGACTTAATTGGGATCAGACCCAACTATTTTCTCTGTAGTTGCGTGATATGATCTTGCTGTTTCTATCATGTTGAGTACAATTGTAAAATTGGCTCGAGATTAATTTCTCCGATAGGCAAGATAGAAAAGTAGTCACAAACATCTTCGTCTCATCGTTTGTGATTCTACAATATTTTGTTTCGCTAGTCGATTAAGATTATTGTGAGGTAATTGATATTTCTAGGCTGTTCTTCGGGAATATAAGTCCGGTATATCAATTGGTTCCTGTTCACCTTGATTTATCAAAAGATGGAACAAAACTCGTAGGTATTTCTGTGGGAGACAGATTTATCTATTCCTATAGACTTTTCTGTGTGAGACAGATTTGTTTATTAAAGGCTTCGACTTTGGGTCGTAGCAACTCTTAGTTGTGGGTGAGATCATCTAAGGGAATCAAGTGCGTAGTATCCTGTTAGGATCAGAGACGTAAGGAGCGCAACTGTACCTTGAATCAGTGTGAGATTGATTGGGGTTCAACTACAGTCCAGACCGAAGTTAGTTTGTAGTAGGCTAGTGTCTGTAGTGGATTAATACAGTATGGTGTTCAATCTGGACTAGGTCCCTGGGTTTTTCTGCATTTGCGGTTTCCTCGTTAAGAAAACTTCTGGTGTCTGTGTTATTTCTTTTCCGCATTATATTTTGTTATATAATTGAAATATCACAGGTTGTGCATTGAATCGATCAATTGGTAAATCCAACCTTTGGTTTTTGATTGAAATTGATTAATCCTTGAACATTGGTCTTTGGTATCGTTCAAGTTTAGTTCCCTTATATTCAATCGGGCTCGCAAATTATTATTTGTTTGATTGCAGATTGAATTGAGAGATTGAGATATAACCCTTTGATATACTTTTCTTAAGATTGAGTCTGACTGTCTAGTAATAATGGAGAGCTAACCCTCTTCACTGGGGTTGAAGATGAAACCAGTTCTGTTATGTAAGAAACTCAGGTACTCTCGTCAATAAAGTATTCTTTTGGGTTCACTTGATTATTAATTTCTCTTCTTAAAAGCTTTGTTCTTTAAACCGTTTTGAATAATCTTCGATTATTGATCTTTTATAAGCGAAGGAAGTTATATCTTCTTGGTCAACAACAAAAGTTGTATATTTATTTTAAACGCAATATTTTTCGAGACATGAGATTGGGTTCGATATTGTCTTGAGTTATAATATGAATATCTTTGGAGATTACTTGAATGTTTTTATAATTAATTGGTGGAATCCGAAACCCTGGTCTTTTTCTTATTTTCTTCTTTATTTATATTTTATATTTTATCAGTGTTAATTAATATTTTCTTATTTTATATTTTTAGCCCATAATTTTATTGTAAACTGAAAGTAGCAATTTTAGTCACTGTGGAACGAACTCGCATTTGTATATTGTCCAATCGACAGCCGTGCACTTGCGGTATAAATTAAAATCCCATCAATTATTAAAAAAATAAAATATAAAAATAATAGCTCCAAGTACCATGTTTATCTTACTCTCATAACACTACATTTGAAGAATCACGGTTTGAGAAGGCCAGTAAAGCATTTCCAAATTATCTTTTAGTAACATATAAAGTTACGGTTAGTAGTTTCATTGCCCTCCATATCGTATAATGCTTCATTTCCAGGTAAAAAACAAAAACAAAAAACAAATCATCTTAAACCTAATTGCCCAAGGAAATATGTCCAAAGTATCTTCTTGTCATTATTTATGGTGTCAGTCCACGGCTGCAACAAATTTTCCAATCTCAGCGAGATGAGATTTATATAAGATGGCCGAGAAACTCGCTAAAATGACTGAAATCTCGCTGAGACAATCAGGATCGCACTGAAACGAGTGAGGCAAACAACATTATGGGAGTTTCAACATAGAAAAATCAAAGTTAGTCCAAAATGACTCGATTTTATTTTTGTTGTATGAAATTATAAATCATATTACGAGAGGCATGTTTAAATTAGTCTATAATTTCCAATATCTTCATCAACTGCTTGATTATGTTGTCATGGTGTTTTGGTCTCGACGCAAACTATAAGGAGATCTGAAATTCACTACATTGATTAGACCCATAATTAGTTTGAAAATCCACATGAACATGACAAGTTGAGTTCAAAAAAATAAAATAAAAAATCACTTGATTGGCTGGTTTAAAACAAACATTTATCTATTAAATATTTTTTTTATTTTGTTTTAACTTAACTTTAATCTTAAAATGGTAAGAGAAATATATCACATCTACTCATTGCCTGAAAAGTTTGATTCATTTGGATATACATTTAGATTTAGCAACATAGTTTTACCGAAACTTTATGAACTGAGTATTAGATGAGTTATTCGTCTGTTCCAATAGGATACACATTACACTACTAGTAATTCTTCCAATGTACGCGATATTGTTTCTTTACCCAATAATAGTTAATCTGTTACCATAGTATATGATACTATCTTATAAAATCAATAACATCGATGATAAAATTATTTTAAGGTCAGAATTTACTTCTCTAACGGATTAACTGTCTATAGTATAGATGAATCATCATAAGTTGTTTTAAGGTAAGATGCTTCAAGAAAGATAATTGTTGATGGTGGATTTTCAACAAAGGCTAAAATCGTAAAATCATGATCTTGGATGTTTCTTACACGGCTTCAGAAATGTATGTGAAACTCATATTTTAGGATTCGTGAAAGCTCATATCACAATCTCTGACTGAGCGTACACCCTCTCAGAGCTCTGTATGAATATGTTATTCGTAAAGTCTCCCGACTGAACTTTTCGACACTTCGCATATTTCATCAACACTTCTACATATTGCATGCTAGTATAGAGCGTTAACGTCTTCAGGATGCCACACTGTTCCCTGACTATGTAGAGTGCATATGTATAAAATCTCTTAATGATTGGACGACTCCTAGACATATTGCATGCTAGTATAGAGCGCTAACATCTTCGGGATGCCATACTGTTCCCCGACTATACACAATCAA
Organism: Papaver armeniacum; assembly: GCA_023531295.1. NCBI lineage: Eukaryota > Viridiplantae > Streptophyta > Magnoliopsida > Ranunculales > Papaveraceae > Papaver > Papaver armeniacum. Next base: position 83,545 of record JAJJWW010014476.1, read on the forward strand.
TATTCAGAATGAATATGACGCTCCATCATCTCATACCTCATTCTCGAATAAAAATAATGCTCCTAAACATATTGCATGCTAGTATAGAGCCATTCACATGCAGATTAATTCTAGCGCAAGATTCATCGATTGAATTCTTAGAAAAATAATCTATTCTATCTCATTACTCAGTTTCATGGCTTATTCCTGGCTGAATTCCATGAATTAGTAATAGATAATCAATCTATTTTATTACTCCATTTCATGGCTTATTCCCGTATGAATTCCATGAATTAGTAATAAATATTCATTGTTCGGGCATCTGGGCCACCACCGAGTAAGCCCCGAGAAAATGGTGCGAGTGTACTTAATAGTAATGCACGAACGAGCACTCAAATGCATAAACGAGCATTCAAAAATATGGATGAACGAGGAAACCTATGTGAAACAGGGAAGATAAATAATAAATAATAAAAGGGAGGCGCACATGACCGAGTTATCATGGTTGGAGAATCTGAATCTCTACAAAGAAACTCATATTATCATACAAATTGTGGGGTTTGTAGGAGTTGGAAAGAACCAGGTTAACGCGACTGGTCCACAATAAAAAAACTGGTAAAACAAAGAATGCTGGTATGTGTATATGATGAGCTTGATATCTTTAGCATATCAAGTAACATTACAGAACGCATAACCGGAACCAAATATCATGTTCAAAATTTTGATGCCATGAAAAATTTAGGAGTGTTTGAGTGCAAATTAATATATGCTTATAACGGATGATGTTTGGAGTGATGGCATCAAGTAACGGGAAAAATTTGTTGAAAATTGATGATTTTTGCCTATGAATAATATCTTAGACACTAGTGGCATAAACTAATCTTCAACATTTCATATGTTCAAAACGTTATATGTTAGGTAACGAGTAAAAATGAGATATCCTCTTACCATTTTAAGAAGAAAAAAAATCATTTTTTTCTAATTAAATACATAACGGGTTGCTTAAATAAACAAGCAATAAAATTGCTTTGTTACGTGTACACTCTTTAAAGGAGTGTGCACAAGATTGGACTCTGACAAATTTTGTGCACAAATTGGATTCTAACAAGTTTTCAAGACCGATGGCTTTTTCCAAAAAATTTACCATATCAAAGGACCATCTCTAGCCTGGTATATAAAAATAGGATCCCAATTAACCAGAAGTTGAAGGATCTCCGTATTGTAGCGGGCGTGGTTGTTTAATCATTGGCCATTTAGCAGGTTTAAGTTTCCTTATGAAACCTCAAAGGTGTGCTACAAAAATTTTAAGAAAAGAACTTAGAAGGTAATATAAAAAAAAGAAAGAAAACAAAGTGACTGATGAAGACACATATATGAGAATATCCAAAGTAGACTACTGATGTTTACTGAGTTTTTTACTTTGTTGCATTCTAATTTGTTTTAGCAAGAAGAAAGGTGGATGTTTTCTCTTTTTTGTTTTAATACAATATAAGCTGGAATCATTATATATACAATGCTAATAATTAACTTTGAATCAAAATAAGAAAAAAATGTTAATACAAATTAACAACGTCAAATCAAAAAGAGAATGTAGAGCCGTTCAAGCTTTTGACAGGGAGGAGAGGGCCAAACCCCCCTCATATAGTCCATCGTCCGTTCATCATTTCTACTTATTCACGGATGTTCGGCACCCCGAAAACTTTCTCAATTCCAAAGGCAATGAAATGATGCTATAAATACATGGGTGTAAGACGGTCCGTGGGTGATCAATTACTCAGAACCGAACTGGAACCGATTGATTTAGTTTGTAGAAATTAACATCTAATCTCATTTTTAGTGGGCTTTTGACGCTCTAATCCATCCCCAAAGCCCCGGACGCTCTAGTCCAAATATTACCCGTGTTTTACGGTCTCGTCCAAATCTTGACGAGTTAGTCCAAATTCTTCACGATCCAGCGATTTCCGATTTTTAAATATTCCAGAACTGACCTTCCATCGATTCAGAATTTAAACACAGTTTTTTGAATTGATTTTTTTTTGATCTGAGATTGATAGAGATAACGAGACAGAGAGATCGATATCGAGACAGGGATATTTTGGAGGCGATTAATCAGATTTCAATCCTTTCTGCAACAAAATTCATCTTCAGGTTAGTTTGAAAGTGTTTTAAAATCAATTTTCTTTTATCTCAGATTTGAATTCACGAAAGATTGAGAGATAGATCGATCCATATGCAAATTTTGGAGGCGATTTAACAGATTCATAGAGATTAGGGTGGATTTGATCGTTTCTGCAACAAAATTCAACTTCGAGTTAGTTTGGAATCTTTAATTTTTAGTTTTCTTTTGGTTTGTCATTCAAATTTGTTTCTGATTTTGAGTTTTTTTTTAGTTTATGACTATTGATGTTGGGTTTTTGACAAGGGAGAAAATTATAATTTTGCTTCTGCTAGAAGTACGAAATAAATATGTATAAGCTTCTCACCTGGTATCAGAATTACAAACTCATATTTCTATATCATATTCCGCAAGAGAATTGAGAGTGCGTAGCTTATTAATTGCCACAATGGTCCCCAATATGCCTACAAGATTTTAGAGCTTCACTCGGCTGAACTTTCGTTATCTTATGCAGACCCATACAAATTATCATGTATTAATCAATGTATACTGATGGTACAATTTATAAATATTCAGAATAAGCTACTACGCTATTTTGAATAAAAGTATTACCAGAAGCATAATATTTGGAATATTACCTCGAGTCGTAGAACTTCCACGGCTGAATTTCTCGAATATGTCTTGTATGCTACAAACGAAGTGCTAGCGCCAACATGGCCACGCTCCATAACCAGACCGTGGCCATTAACTCCCTAGCTAGCCAACTAGCTAGCCAGGCCACAACTTCCTTATCTCTTAGCCTGGCCATGTCTCTGGCCACAGCATCCCTATACCTAGATAGCCAACTATCTAAGGTCGTGGCCACCAGTTCCCTAACTAGCCACGACCTCCTAGTCTAGCCCAACCGGCCATGACCACCTTGTCTTGGCCACGACCTCTTTGCCCCTTAGCCTGGCCATTGGCCACTGATCGCGGTCGTAAGCGTCAAAAATAAATTACACTTTCTTACTACTCAAAATATATAATGAAGCAAGGGCAAGAAAGGATCGATCCCACAGAGAGGTCTAGGTTGTCAATATGTTATGGTTTCCTATATAAAACACCGGGGGTTTGCTGATTTTTATATACTAAAATAAAATAAAAGCAAAACAAATAAAAGTAAACACGCAAATCAAGGATGTGAAAATATTGGATAAAGGTTTCATCTTCAATTGTAAACAAGTTTATGAATATATGAATAGAATTCGTATTTAATCTCACTATCATCAAAAGCCTAGAGAATCAAGAGAGCAAGATAATCTATTAATTTCCTAATTCATCACACACACATTAGGGATGCGTATGTGAATTCTACCTAAAGAATAACCTAACGCCTTGCGCTAATTAAGTTCAATTCCTAGGAGCATTAAGTTTCAGAAATAGGCTAATCAATGCAATTGAAATACATTGCGCAAACAATTCGAACAAAGGTCAATTTCTACATATGAATACAAGGATGTATCACTACAACCTAGCATCATATCATGCTACTCGTATTCAAGGTTATCGCTCGATGAAAACCCTAAAATAGCTATAGGTATGGATGTGAGTTCAATCAATTCTAGACTTAACTAAACAAACATTCAATCATATTGCAATACGTCAATCATGCAATTATTATAACCCGTAGAAATCAAACGATAATGTTGAGAGAAAACTAATTCATAAAAATCATAACTTGGTTGCAAAATCCAACTACATCTTCAACCAATAATAAAAACTTAGTTACTTGTGTTTTTGGAAATCATCATAGAAAGCAAAGAAGAAAACTATCATGAAACCCTAGAACAAAAGTAGAAGATATGATAATAAGATAATCCAAAGATAGATATAAGTCCTCTCTTTTATATGTTTCTCAATTTCCATAAAGGATACTCCTTCCAAAATTAGGTTTTGTCTTCGAAGTCCAATAGATAGAAATCCACCAAGCCCACAAGTGAGAGAAACCCGTGTAGAAATTCTGTCCCAAAATCGCTCGCCGGAAAACTGGGGATTTGACCGGAAGTTGGCCGGAATCTGGTCACCGGTCGCCGGAAATTATCGCCGCCGACCACCTGAAAATTCTGTCGTCGGGAGAATATTCGACGGAATATTCCTTCAGTCAACCGTTAGGGATAACGTTTGACCTAACGGTCTCTGTTAGTCAACTGGTCAAGGGAGGAGTCACCGAGTCAGATCCGAATCAGAACCGAGTCAGATCTCTCTGGCTGATTGGGCTGAGTTGCCAGGCCATAAGCCATTCGCACTGGCCAAACTCCGCACTTCAGCCATTATGGCTGTGCCTTCCCCTGTAGCTGCATATCACCAAAACCACTACCAACCAAGCACACAGTGCCCATTTTAACTTCAATACCTGCACTTCCCTGTCCATACAAATCCCATTATGCAACAACAGCAACCTCCAGGGCATAACAACTCGCCTGCAAGAGTTAGATTCATTCTTGCCACTCGTGCCACAAGAAGCAGACTCAGCTCCATTCCACTTTGTAATTCGGTTCTCGGCCATCACCACCTTGTGCTCAACTTACTCCCCGTGGCAATTCATTACCACTAATTCCAATATGGTTGTATACTGCGACGAGCTCGGTCCCATGCCATCCTCGCAGCCGACTACAATCTTCATAAATTCCAACCAAGAAATACCATCAGCGCTCAACCACTGCGCCATTTCCTTGCAAACTTCAATGCCAGCACTTAGCTTCATTGCTTGGTTCTATCCTGCAACTTCATTCACACCCGCAGCAACTTCCTTTCTGATCAACTCGGGCTATCGTTACTGCAATGCTTTCATGATTTCAGTGTAGCCAACACAACCCATTCCATTGCTTCTGCAATACCTCCTTCTCAGTCCACCTGCACCTGTGACATCTCAGCTCAAAATCAATCAACACCACTCTACAGCCTCACATTCATTGATTTTCTGGCAGTAAACCACCACCAGAACCACAACCCCTGTGTCATCAATTTCGGCCAAGCACCCACAATAGTCCTGCAATCTCTAGCTCTATGCACCTGTCACTGCATCAGCTCACTTTCCACCATTCTCAAACCAGCCAATTCCTCATTGCCTTCAGCTCTGCATTGCAGCACCACCATTTCACAGTACTCTCCATTCATATTGCAACTGCTTCATGACCTTGAGCCACCAACACTGCCATTTCTCATACCATGACAATCACCATCTCCAACTGCCTCAAATCCATTGTCATTCCCATTGCAGCTGCACCAGCAACTTAGCTTCCCTGTAATTCCTTCTTGACTCCACCTTCACTGAGTTCTCAATCACCTCAAACCCACCAGCATAATCTGCAGTTGCAATTCACAGAAACACCAGCTCCTGCTACCATTAAACTGCAGTTGAACCTCAGGCACCATTTCACTGCCTCCTAACAACATCAGTTCTTCTGCTAAATCTCACAGATTGAACACCTGAGCTTGCATCAACTTCTTTGTTCTCATTCAACAACAAACTCATTGTTCCCTCAACATCACAACCAGCTTCTCTTCTATTGCAGAGATGAACCCTAATTTCTTCTTCACAGAATCCCGTCTCTCGATTTGACAGTAGCTATCAGCACCACCTCCAATTCAAGCAACAGCAATTCCCGATTTGATTCATCCACAAAACCCTCAATTTCGTTTCAAACCCACACTTCTGTGATTATCAACTTCTCTAATTCACACAGCAGATCCCCTTTTGGACTTCAAGAACATCTCAACTCAGAGAGAACCCTAATTTCTCAATCTGTCTTTAACAATGACAGCATCTTCCTTCGATTCAACTACACAGCTCGGATCTCCGTTAACTTCTAACCCATCTCTGATTTGCTCTTAATTCGCGTCTTCAATTTCCGATTTTCTCCAGCTCGTTTTCAACAGCAGCAGTCGCTGCTTTTCTTTGTCGGAAGAAGACACAATTTAGGGTTATACGGTTTGGGGTACACCCCTGGATAGGACCACCCCGGTTTGGGTGCTAACAACTCACACATCTGGATAAGGGCTACCCAAATTGGTATCCCCTTAACCAATGCTAGTCTTTGTTTAGTGCTCTTCCAAATAGAGTCGCCCCTTAACGCTGGTTCGGCTCCCGATAATATTTGCCCCTGAAAAGACAATTCTGCCCTTTCCGCTCCAAATGAGTAGTTTCTCCTTCTTTTCCTCCATGCGACTCCAAAGCACCTAAAAACTCAAATTCACACATTAGATACATAATTCACACGAAAAATAGCAAAGAAAGCATAAATACTAGATAGTAAATACGGTGTATTCTACACCTATCAAATTCCCCCACACTTAGACTTTGCTAGTCCTCGAGCAAATCAAACAAAATAAAAATAAAAATACAACAACTCCGTGACGTCGAGGCTACGGTTAATTTTAGCATAAATAACAAGCCTTTAAACCCCTAGGTGTCCCAAGTGGACGAGTTATAGTCTCGTGAAGGTTTACTAGAGATATACCTACAAAACCTATATTTCCAACTCCGTCTATTTGTGAAAAATCAATGAACGAATCCAAAATGACTACAGGAGGAGGTACCTTGCAAATTCAATTCATATATTAGTAAATAAACTCTAATTAGATAGTTGAACAAGCCACAATACTCGGAAACTAACAAACCACAATCACAATGAAAAGATTAAGAAGATGGAAATAGATGTAGATGTTCTTGGGATATTCACAAGTGTTCGATGTTTCCCATATCCATCTCGAAGGTCACTTTGCTAAGATGAACCTAATCCTATTAGATTGAGCTATTGGTGCTGAATGCTACATCAAATCAATTGGCATATACCAGGGAACCAAGAGTGACTTTATTCAACACAATAATAATTTCTTCTCTTTTTTTTTTTTTTTTTTTTTTTTTTTATTTTAGACAACATGATTGGATCAAACTGGATCCAAGCGCATGCTTCCTTGTCAACAAGTATATGATAGTTGCCTTGGATCCTGCATTCCACGCTTGTTTAGGCGACGGAGACAGGGACTACGTTTCACACATACTGCTATTCCCAAGTGTCTTTTTATTCCGCTTTGGTCTAATTGGTCGGTCTCTTTTTTTTTTTTTTTTTTTTTCTCTTTTTTCATTTTTTTTCTTTTGTTTTTCTAGTAACTCAATCACTCTATTCCATCCTAGCAGTAATAACACGTCGATGTTTAGTGACCCACCAAAGCACTTAGAGAACAATAGATAAATATGGAAAAATAAAAATAGAATGCGATATGGTGATATTCCGAGATATGGTAACAACTATCATGTTAATTGTGATTTCTGAGCTATGTTCGTCCCCTTTAGTTAATTGGTTCCTCAACTCCTGCATTCAAAATGGTTCCATCCACTAATGGTGTCATCCTAAAGGCATAAGTTTCTAGATTTCGGAGTTCAAAAAGCACAATTTTTTTTTTTTTTCCTACTTTTTTTTTAAAGGCATAAAACAAACTATACAAACATATAAATGCTCCCCCACACTTAAACTTTACATTGTCCTCAATGTAAAATTGAATCGTCCAAAGAAAGTCAAGGTGGGAAATCTTATAACAATATGCGAAAAGAAAAAGCTAAAAACAAGAAAAGAAAAATTAAAAGATAAGAGATACAAAACCTATGGTTTGCCTCCCATGTAGCGCTTGGTTTAAAGTCGTCAGCCCGACTATATCCTTGCAAGATTCATTCCCCATATATCAACAATCTGAAAAGTTGAGGATCCTTCCATAGAACCTGTTTTGCAAACACTAGCTTCACACAAATATTAGTACAATAAAGCAAAAGTGAAGCTATGAACCGATAAAAGCTTCCCCCACACTTATTCTTGTCCACACTTGGAAGTGTATAAAGAATATAGAAGTCGGGCACTTCCACGGTTTCTTGTTCCATAACATGCATAGTATGAGAATCAAGTATCTCTAATGGCGGAAAACGAGAAACAAAGTCATTCAACAATATTCTCGAAGCACATACATTCAAACCAATAGGAGGTAAAGGAGAAGAAACAATAGGCAAAGGGTTAGATAAACCTTGCACAATCTCTTGTATCATGAAATCCTCTTCATCCTTGAAAAACTTAAGTGAATTATTCACCTCTTGTGTATCATGGTCCTCTATCAAACCTTGCAACCATTATTCGTCCGTTTCTGCCGTAACCAAAGTCTCGACATAAACATCATCATTACAATCATATGCAAGCTCAATTGGGTCTTCCACAATAGTGGTCAAACCGGTCTCATTCTCAACATACTCCTCTTTGTTGTAAGGCACATACTCTTTTGCGGATCCAAATTTTATTAAAAGAAACTTTTCTAGAACACTCGAAAATGCATCATCCTCAAGCTCCACCCTTTGAATAGGCTCTTGATCATTATTAAGATCAATGCTCGAGTAATCTACACAAGTGTCGACATATTCCTCTTCGTCTTCATCTTGATCCCAAAAAGACTCCATTGTACACTCCTCGGGGATGTCACCATAAATTGGTTTAAGCGATGTATTTTCATAATAATCATCACTATCATAGTCAACATAATCTTGTTCCTCGCTGAATTTAGTGTTGCTAATCTCGAACTCATCCTTTTGAATAGGTGAATGATCATTATTACGATCAAGAGTTAAGTTAACTACACAAATATCAACAAAAGTCCCCAAAGGTTCGCCTTTTTCAACATAACTATTCATTTCCTCCTTGTATTCTTCAATGCCTTGTCTTAAAGTGGAAACACCTTTTTGAAGCTCTTGGAGTGTTCCATCCAAATTCTGAATATAGTGTTCCATTTGTTTGTAAACCTCATTCGACAAAGAAAAAGTAGAATTACTTACTTCAGTATTGTTAGGCCAATTATATTCCCTTTGAATGGGTGGATGATCATAACTACGATCAGAAATTGGGCCAAACATACTATGAGCACATTTGGTCGATGAAACTGGTTCCACGCTTGGTTGTCCACAAACTGACTCCATGCTGGCCATAAATTGTTGCATCTCATCTACCAAACTAGAGGAAAAATTAATAGGAGTACAACTAGTCTCCCCTCCTTGTGGTTGCTCACTTACATACCCACCGTAAGAAGGTTGGAATGTATGAGAACAACTAAAAGGGTACGTGGAATATTGACCATAACCAAAGGATTGGTTTTGATTGTATTCCCCATAAGGGTGATAGTTTTCATGTTGTTGAGGTTGAAAGCCGTATTTATTGCTCCAATATGCTCCGTCCATAGAAATTGGTACCTGAAACGAGATTCTCAAAACTCGAATAAGAACCAAGAAATAAGAAAAAGTAAAACAAAACTAAATACAAAAATAAGAAACCAAAAACAATTAACAACCGCTGCCTCCCCGGCAACGGCGCCAAAATTTGATCGCGGTCGTAAGCGTCAAAAATAAATTACACTTTCTTACTACTCAAAATATATAATGAAGCAAGGGCAAGAAAGGATCGATCCCACAGAGAGGTCTAGGTTGTCAATATGTTATGGTTTCCTATATAAAACACCGGGGGTTTGCTGATTTTTATATACTAAAATAAAATAAAAGCAAAACAAATAAAAGTAAACACGCAAATCAAGGATGTGAAAATATTGGATAAAGGTTTCATCTTCAATTGTAAACAAGTTTATGAATATATGAATAGAATTCGTATTTAATCTCACTATCATCAAAAGCCTAGAGAATCAAGAGAGCAAGATAATCTATTAATTTCCTAATTCATCACACACACATTAGGGCTGCGTATGCGAATTCTACCTAAAGAATAACCTAACGCCTTGCGCTAATTAAGTTCAATTCCTAGGAGCATTAAGTTTCAGAAATAGGCTAATCAATGCAATTGAAATACATTGCGCAAACAATTCGAACAAAGGTCAATTTCTACATATGAATACAAGGATGTATCACTACAACCTAGCATCATATCATGCTACTCGTATTCAAGGTTATCGCTCGATGAAAACCCTAAAATAGCTATAGGTATGGATGTGAGTTCAATCAATTCTAGACTTAACTAAACAAACATTCAATCATATTGCAATACGTCAATCATGCAATTATTATAACCCGTAGAAATCAAACGATAATGTTGAGAGAAAACTAATTCATAAAAATCATAACTTGGTTGCAAAATCCAACTACATCTTCAACCAATAATAAAAACTTAGTTACTTGTGTTTTTGGAAATCATCATAGAAAGCAAAGAAGAAAACTATCATGAAACCCTAGAACAAAAGTAGAAGATATGATAATAAGATAATCCAAAGATAGATATAAGTCCTCTCTTTTATATGTTTCTCAATTTCCATAAAGGATACTCCTTCCAAAATTAGGTTTTGTCTTCGAAGTCCATTAGATAGAAATCCACCAAGCCCACAAGTGAGAGAAACCCGTGTAGAAATTCTGTCCCAAAATCGCTCGCCGGAAAACTGGGGATTTGGTCGGAAGTTGGCCGGAATCTGGTCACCGGTCGCCGGAAATTATCGCCGCCGACATCCTGAAAAATTTGTCGTCGGGAGAATATTCGACGGAATATTCCTTCAGTCAACCGTTAGGGATAACGTTTGACCTAACGGTCTCTGTTAGTCAGGCGGTCAAGGGAGGAGTCACCGAGTCAGATCCGAATCAGAACCGAGTCAGATCTCTCTGGCTGATTGGGCTGAGTTGCCAGGCCATAAGCCATTCGCACTGGCCAAACTCTGCACTTCAGCCATTGATAGGTGTAGAATACACCGTATTTACTATCTAGTAGTTTATGCTTTCTTTGCTATTTTTCTTGTAAATTATGTATTTTACGCTTGTTTTGAGTTTTATAGCTACTTTGGAGTCGCGCGGAGGAAAAGAAGGAGAAATCACCAAAATTGAGCAAAAGGGGCAAAGCTGTCATTTCCTAGGCGAGTACTTTTTGGAACCTAATCAAGGTTAAGGGATATCCATCTGGGTGTCCCTTATCATCCATGAATAAGTGTAGATATCCTGGGGCTGCATATGTGGGGTGCAAATAGCTAGCCAATGATTAACCTAGACCTAAATCGAGAAAACAATTTCTCATTCAATCGTTGTGAAAGAAGAGGTGAAAACAGCAGCTAAATCAATTTGAACTCAGGAGAGATCGAGAAAGAGAGAAGCGGCCATGGATCGATGTGTTAGAGGAATTCAGAGGAGATGAAATTATTGTGTGAATCTCAGATGGGTTCTTGATTTCGGGTGATTTGATGGTGAAAATGGAGATGGTCAAATCTAGAAAGGGGATTGTTCTGTGTTGTTTGAGTCAGGAATCGAGTGAGAAGATGATGGAACTGTATGAATGAAGATTGAGTGGTTGGTGCTGTTGATTTGGGGGTTTCACAGATCGAGAAGAATGGTTTTTTGTCGGCCCTGTAAAATGAAGAATGAAATGATAGCTACGGTGAGTTATCAGGATGCAATGGCTGGAGGCCCGAGGTCTTGGTGAATGAATGGAGCCGAGGTGCGGGGTTTAGATGTATGTTAGGAATAATATTGCAGGCGGGATCTGTGGAGCTCTTTGGTGGCGGTTGAAACTCGGGGAGAAGAAACAATTTGCTATAGATAGTGGTCGAGTTATGGCTAGTGCTAATGGAGGCAAGTACAATTGCAAGCAAAAACCGAGCTGCAGAGTAATGATTGAGATGGTTGCAGCGGCAGTATTGTGATATAGGCTGAGGAGGAGCTGGGAAACAAGACAATTGAGTGCTTGCAAGTGCCAGTGGTGTTGAAAGTGCTACCTGTGTAGGCTGTTGAGATGGAGCTTGTTGGTGGCATTGTTGCAGGTAATAGATGAATGTGATGTTGGCTTGAGGAGAATGTGCAAATCTGCAAGGTGTTAGAGCTGAGCTGGTATTGGTGGTTTTTGCCAAAGGAAGGACAAGTGCAACTCAGGTGGTTCTTGGATGTGCAATGATTGTGTTACAGGGCTCAGATTGATGCTGTTGTTGCAGTGAAAGTTTCAGGTGGAGATGCAGTTGGTATTGGTTGCTGGCCTGGGAGTTTGAAGGTCAAGTGAACCAGAGAAGATAATGGAATTGCAGGGATATGGTGGTAACTGAGTTTTGGATCTTTGTCTTGTTAAATGGATCGGGCTGATTCTGTTGCGCCATGGAGTGAACCGAGTTTGCGAGCAAGAACAGGATGAAGGAAGAGGTGGCACTGAAATGACAGGCCTGGCACAATGCGGGGAGATTGCGTTGTTGGCTTAGCCGGATGGTTTCGATGAAGCTGCGGGGGCAGGCTAGAAGCTTCACGGGATTTGAGGAGCATTGCAGTTGCAACACGAAAAGGCGAGGACTCGAGAGCATGTGCAAACTGGAGTGGATATGTTGAGGCAAAGGAGTCGGGCCCTGGGTTGAATGCTAAATAGTGCGGCTTTGGTGCACTTAGCGAGGAGAAGCGTAAAGGTGGAATGGTAATTCAGTTAGGGTTGTAGGTGTTGTTGAGCTCATGACCTTGAAACCGTGAATAAGAGCCGTGGGCCGTGTCTTTGATGCTCTGTCATGGATGCTTACAAGAATCACAGTCCGGCACTGACCGGAATATTTTTCCTTGAGCTGGAGTACAATGGCTAGAGCTGGAAATTGCAAATGGGCTGTTGTTGGCTTTTCTGGTGGTGCAAGGGGCTAGTGCTTGACAGGGGATAACAGGTGGTATTGATAATGCTCAGGCACTGTGAGTTGGTGATGATGTCTCAGTGCTGGCATGAGTTGTGCAGCTGAGATTAAGTTCAGGGAAGTGTGGTCTTGTGTTTGAGGTGGATAGACAGGCAGAGATAAAGAATGGAAAAGAGACATTGGAGTTGGAGCAGGGCCATCTTGGCCATGACTGAAGCAGGGAAGGAATGCAGCCATCATGGCTAGTTACACCAGAGAGCTCTGGCCAGTGCAACAAGCCCAGGCAAGGTCATTCAGCCCAGCAGAGTCTGACTCAGATCTGACTCAGGGATGAACCGGCCTGACTCAATGGTTTGCTCTAACTTGGTTTGACCCGTTGACCCAACCGTTCTGACTCGTTGACCGGTGACCGGGTTGACTTTGCCGGTCACCTGAAATATTTTCCGGCGACAATTCCGGCCGGATTCCGGCCACAATCCCAGTTTTCCGGCGAGCCAAAATTTCCAGAATTTTCTATGGACTTCTCTCATGGGTGTGAAGACTTGGGCTTGGAATTGGATGGAGAATTGGACTCAAATTTGGAAAGAGAAGGTGGAAGAGTTGAGAAAAGCTTGGATTTGGAAATTGAATTGCAAAAGGAAAAGGATTCTACTCCTTAGAAGATTTGGAGAATATTGAAGCCTATAAATAGAGAAGTTTTCTACAACTTCTACACACCTCTCTACACACACATCACTTGTGTTTTTGCTTGCTTTTCTAAGATTTTTCTTTTTAATTACTTGTGTGAATTTGAAAATTCTTCTTTTAATAATTATTATTTGTGTGAATTTCAAAAGCATGAGTAGCTAATTTTCTTATTGATTGAGGATGAATTCCTAGTTCTTAACATGATTTGAGTTTTTGTTTTAAATTCTATCTTGAAGTTTTTCACATAATTATCGTTTGTTTTTACTAATAGGAGTGATCTTAAAGACATTCATGATTGATTGATAGATTGTTTGGAGTGCACGCTAAATTGATTTGTTAATTTGATCTAAAGCTAGTGAAAGTTAGGAGATAAGTAATCGTTTCTTGACTCTTTACATAAGTAGCAAACACGAGACCTTGCGGAGGGATTCCGTGGAGCAATTGTGTGTAGAAACAACGTTAGCAAGTGGACCTTGAGCTAAGAGTCTAACTACTAATATCAACCTAAGAAATTCACAAAACTTAATGCATGAGCCAAGTTACATCTAGGTTGAGCTAATTCTAGGTGGCTTGGTGATTAGAATCCGGTAGTCGAGAACTTCCGTGTCCGGTGATACAAGGGATTTAGGGGTTTAGCACTGAGCTAGCTGCTTTACCTACGGTTGGTGATAATCTGTGACTAATAACAAGTAGAAAAGAACATAACTTTAATCATTGTTTCGTAACGAAGAAGGATTCCTTGATCTTGTCTCTCTTATTGCTTTCATCTTTCAACTTTCGATTTCAATTGCTTTGTTTATTTTCTTTTGCTTTTTACACCCCCCTTTCGTGACAATTTTTACAACTAAGATCTCTTGCTCCTCGTGGGAACGAACTTGACTTCCATTATATTATTTTTAATTGAGTGGAAATATTGAATTAATTTGATTGCACCTACGACACGCATCAAATTTTGGCGCCGGTGCCGGGGAGCAGCGGATGATTTTAGTTGTTTTTTTTTTTCTTTTTGCTTTATTCTTGCTTTGTTGGATTCTATACCGTATCTAACTTAGTTTTTGAATCTTATTTTAGGTATCGGTTTTCCATGTATGGTGGACAAGAGCAAGCATATTACAACAATCAATACGGTTTTCAACCTCAACATTATGACAACTTCCAACCATCCTTAGGATACAATCAAAACCAATTTTTTGGCTATGATCAAATTCCTACAGAACCTTATGGATATTCTCATACATATCAACAACCTTATGACGGGTATGTAAGTGGACAATCACAAGGATGGGAGGATAGTTTTGTTTATGATCAGAAATTCTCTAGTTTTGCAGATAAGATGTCTGCCATGATTGGGGATCTTCAACAAAAGTTTCAAGAATCACATCGAGAAATTCAAAGGAATTCGGAGAAAATATACGAACAAATTAACCAACCTTTGGAGACTTTTGATGACGATAGTGTAGCTTACTCGAGCCTTGATCTTATTAATGATCAAGCACCTATTCAAAAGGTAGAGCTTGAAGATGATGCATTTAGTGCTTGGAAAAAATTTCTTAGGGAAAGATGGGAGTCAGCGGAAGTGTATGAACGTTGCAACAATGAGGAAGTTATTCCAACTCCGGATCATAATAAAGATCCTTCACCTATTCAAAAGGAGGAGTTTGGATATCACTTACCTATTGTTGTAAACGAAGTAACACCCTCACAAGAAGATCTTACAATTTATACCGAGGAAGATTATATGAGGGAAGAATGGCCCGATTAGATGATGAGAATGTTGAAGAGATGATGCTAGAGGATGAAACCACATTCATTGATTTTGTGGAAGACCCAATTGAACTTGCTAATGATTATGATGATGCCGAGACTTTGGTTAAGGTAGAAAACGACGAAGAATGGTTGCAAGGTTTAATAGAGGACCACAATGAACAAGAGGTAAGTAATTCACTTGAATTTTTTAAGGATGAAGAGGATTCTATAATACAAGAAATTGTGCAAGGTTTGTCTAACCCTTTGCATATTGATTCTTCTCCTTTACCTCTTATTGGTTTGAATGTATGTGCTTCGAAAGTATTTTTGGATGATTTTGTTTCTAGATATCCACCATTGGAAACACTTGATTCTAACACCATGCAGGTTTGCCAAGAGGAATACATGGAAGTTCCCGAATTCTATATTCTTTATACACTTCCGAGTGTGGAAAAGAATAAGTGTGGGGGAAATTTCTATCGGGCGATAACATCATTATTATTTTCTTGTGCTAACATTTGTATGGAGTTATTGTTTGCAAAACAGGTATTATGGGTGGATCCTCAAATTTTCCGATTGTTAGTATATGGGGAATGAATCTTACAAGAGCCAAGTCGGGCCGTCGACTTTAAAACAAGCGCTTAATGGGAGGCAACCCATAGGTTTTGTATTTCTTATTCTTTTTGCTTTTTGTTATTTCTTTTTCTTGTTTCTTATCATGTTAAAATTTCCCACCTTGACTTTACTAGGAGGATTCAATTACATTGAGGACAATGTAAGGTTTAAGTGTGGGGGAGTGGTTAAGCATGTTTTTAAAACAAAAATTACAAAAAAATTAAAAAAATTTGAAAAAAAAAGTTTTACATAAAAACTTCAACTTTTAGAGATTTTAGAGTCACTAGCATACTTCTAGGTATGTTTACATAGAGATTTTGATCGACATAATTGAACTTGGAAATGTTAGAGAATTACATTCGGATTTCTTGCTTGTTTGAGTGTTAAATAATGGATTTAATCATGCCGGTGATGCGAATTTGGTGCAGGGAGAAATGCATTATTAGAGTTCTTTGATCAATCATTAGTGGAGACTACCCGTATTCATATCATGAGAGGCACCGACCAGAAATTTTCCATCTACTAAAGAGTTTCTTTTGAGTGTGTGTCACCATACGTTAATTCCGGGTAGAATGGTGAGCTACCCAACCTCCCACCAATAGAAGCACTACTCTTTGATCTCTTGAGTGCTAATTTTGTCAATCATGAGGGTGACGTCCATGGATGAAAGCTTCCTTCTTGTAGTTCGATTTGCAGCTAGCACCATTCTCTCTCTCGACAACAACGGATCCATAGAAACACTCTCATCATCAACAAGGAGCGACATCAAAATCTACAAGGAAAGTTGGAAAAAGTTTAAGGTTTACAAGCAACGGAACGAGAAAAAGAGCAAATTTCAAATACAAGTAAAGCAACATACAAGTGAGCGGATTTTACATATATGTTGAAGACTTACACTACAATGAGGTAATTTTATATTCAAGTATGAAGACTTATTCATGAAAGCGAAGAAAATTAAAAGGTGAGAATTTTTGAAGTTTATGATTTCAAGACGATACAAGTTGTGAAGAATCAAGCGGTAAAATACTTCTCCCACGGCCATGGTTTATTTTTGTATTTAATTTCTCTTGTTTCAAAAAAAAAAAAAAAAAAAAAAAAAAAAAAAAAAAAAAAAAAAGAGAAATATTTGTTCTTATTAATAAGCCGTGGGGAAGGAAAATTTATAAGGAAGTTTCAAGCGACAAGGATTTTTAAGGTAAAAAAGAGTTATAAATTGTCAAGGATTTATGAAGTTCGAGAGTTTATCATTAATAGTTGAAACCGAAGACCATGAAGATCAAGACGAGGAGCGGAAGACGTTTCTATTGGATGCCGTGAGAGTGGTGTTATCATAATTGGTGATCGGATGTGAAGGTGAGTAAGTAATCTCATCCTCGATAAAAATGGTTGATTTCCTTTCTTAGAGATCGTCAGAAAAATGGTTTTTCAAAATGTTAAAAGATGTGGGTTTTTAAAATATTTCGGAAGTTGTCCTTCCCACCATTCAACGTGTTGCAGGAATTCTCTCTTCATTCCTACCTGCACACATGTGAGAACCATAAAAAAGCCGTCTTTTTGAGTGCAATTATCATAAAATCCTTTTTGGTGAGGCAGAAGTCGAGGCGAAATGCTTATTGATCGTTTCTCAAACACGCATTCTCTCATTATGGTGTGGTTATTTCTCACTCAACATTTAAGAACGAGAATATGTTCTTTAGTATTTCTAACTTCTTATTACTAGTATGCAGAAACTCTATGTCCTCATAACTCTTTGGATGCTTAGGACACTTGAACGCTTTGAAGTTGTGAGTTTTTAGTTTGATTTGCTCGAGGACTAGCAAAGTCTAAGTGTGGGGGAATTTGATAGGTGTAGAATACACCGTATTTACTATCTAGTAGTTTATGCTTTCTTTGCTATTTTTCTTGTAAATTATGTATTTTACGCTTGTTTTGAGTTTTATAGCTACTTTGGAGTCGCGCGGAGGAAAAGAAGGAGAAATCACCAAAATTGAGCAAAAGGGGCAAAGCTGTCATTTCCAAGGCGAGTACTTTTTGGAACCTAATCAAGGTTAAGGGGTATCTATCTGGGTGTCCCTTATCATCCATGAATAAGTGTAGATATCCTGGGGCTGCATATGTGGGGTGCAAATAGCTAGCCAATGATTAACCTAGACCTAAATCGAGAAAACAATTTCTCATTCAATCGTTGTGAAAGAAGAGGTGAAAACAACAGCTAAATCAATTTGAACTCAGGAGAGATCGAGAAAGAGAGAAGCGGCCATGGATCGATGTGTTAGAGGAATTCAGAGGAGATGAAATTATTTTGTGAATCTCAGATGGGTTCTTGATTTCGGGTGATTTGATGGTGAAAATGGAGATGGTCGAATCTAGAAAGGGGATTGTTCTGTGTTGTTTGAGTCAGGAATCGAGTGAGAAGATGATGGAACTGTATGAATGAAGATTGAGTGGTTGGTGCTGTTGATTTGGGGGTTTCACAGATCGAGAAGAATGGTTTTTTGTCGGCCCTGTAAAATGAAGAATGAAATGATAGCTACAGCTGAGTTATCAGGGATGCAATGGCTGGAACTGAGGTCTTGGTGAATGAATGGAGCTGAGGTGCAGGGTTTAGATGTATGTTAGGAATAATATTGCAGAACTGGGATCTGTGGAGCTGCTGGTGGCGGTTGAAACTCAGGGAGAAGAACAGCTGCTATAGATAGTGGTCCAGAGTTATGGCTAGTGCTAATGGAGGCAAGTACAATTGCAAGCAAAAAACTGAACTGCAGAGTGACAGATTGAGATGGTTGCAGCGGCAGTATTGTGATATAGGCTGAGGAGGAGCTGGGAAACAAGACAATTGAGTGCTTGCAAGTGCCAGTGGTGTTGAAAGTGCTACCTGTGTAGGCTGTTGAGATGGAGCTTGTTGGTGGCATTGTTGCAGGTAATAGATGAATGTGATGTTGGCTTGAGGAGAATGTGCAAATCTGCAAGGTGTTAGAGCTGAGCTGGTATTGGTGGTTTTTGCCAAAGGAAGGACAAGTGCAACTCAGGTGGTTCTTGGATGTGCAATGATTGTGTTACAGGGCTCAGATTGATGTTGTTGTTGCATTGAAAGTTTCAGGTGGAGATGCAGTTGGTATTGGTTGCTGGCCTGGGAGTTTGAAGGTCAAGTGAACCAGAGAAGATAATGGAATTGCAGGGATATGGTGGTAACTGAGTTTTGGATGCTAGTGTTGTTAAATGGATCAGGGCTGACTGTTGCTGCCATGGAGTGAACTGAGTTTGCAGAGCAAGAACAGGATGAAGGAAGAGGTGGCACTGAAATGACAGGCCTGGCACAATGCAGGGGAGATTGCGCTGTTGGCTTAGCCTGGATGGTTTCGATGAAGCTGCAGGGCAGGCTAGAAGCTTCTGGGATTTGAGGAGCTGTTGTAGTTGCAACTGGAAAAGGCGAGGACTCTGAGAGCATGTGCAGCTGGAGTGGATATGTTGAGGCAAAGGAGTCGGGCCCTGGGTTGAATGCTAAATAGTGCAGCTTTGGTGCACTTAGCAGAGGAGAAGCGTAGCAGGTGGAATGGTAATTCAGTTAGGGTTGTAGGTGTTGTTGAGCTCATGACCTTGAAACTGTGAATAAGAGCTGTGGCTGTGCTGATGCTCTGTCATGGATGCTTACAAGAATCACAGTCTTGGCACTGATCGGAATATTTTTCCTTGAGCTGGAGTACAATGGCTAGAGCTGGAAATTGCAAATGGGCTGTTGTTGGCTTTTCTGGTGGTGCAAGGGGCTAGTGCTTGACAGGGGATAACAGGTGGTATTGATAATGCTCAGGCACTGTGAGTTGGTGATGATGTCTCAGTGCTGGCATGAGTTGTGCAGCTGAGATTAAGTTCAGGGAAGTGTGGTCTTGTGTTTGATGTGGATAGACAGGCAGAGATAAAGAATGGAAAAGAGACATTGGAGTTGGAGCAGGGCCATCTTGGCCATGATCAAGCGAGGAAGGAATGCAGCCATCATGGCTAGTTACACCAGAGAGCTCTGGCCAGTGCAACAAGCCCAGGCAAGGTCATTCAGCCCAGCTGAGTCTGACTCAGATCTGACTCAGGGATGAACCGGCCTGACTCAATGGTTTGCTCTAACTTGGTTTGACCCGTTGACCCAACCGTTCTGACTCGTTGACCGGTGACCGGGTTGACTTTGCCGGTCACCTGAAATATTTTCCGGCGACAATTCCGGCCGGATTCCGGCCACAATCCCAGTTTTCCGGCGAGCCAAAATTTCCAGAATTTTCTATGGACTTCTCTCATGGGTGTGAAGACTTGGGCTTGGAATTGGATGGAGAATTGGACTCAAATTTGGAAAGAGAAGGTGGAAGAGTTGAGAAAAGCTTGGATTTGGAAATTGAATTGCAAAAGGAAAAGGATTCTACTCCTTAGAAGATTTGGAGAATATTGAAGCCTATAAATAGAGAAGTTTTCTACAACTTCTACACACCTCTCTACACACACATCACTTGTGTTTTTGCTTGCTTTTCTAAGATTTTTCTTTTTAATTACTTGTGTGAATTTGAAAATTCTTCTTTTAATAATTATTATTTGTGTGAATTTCAAAAGCATGAGTAGCTAATTTTCTTATTGATTGAGGATGAATTCCTAGTTCTTAACATGATTTGAGTTTTTGTTTTAAATTCTATCTTGAAGTTTTTCACATAATTATCGTTTGTTTTTACTAATAGGAGTGATCTTAAAGACATTCATGATTGATTGATAGATTGTTTGGAGTGCACGCTAAATTGATTTGTTAATTTGATCTAAAGCTAGTGAAAGTTAGGAGATAAGTAATCGTTTCTTGACTCTTTACATAAGTAGCAAACACGAGACCTTGCGGAGGGATTCCATGGAGCAATTGTGTGTAGTAGAAACAACGTTAGCAAGTGGACCTTGAGCTAAGAGTCTAACTACTAATATCAACCTAAGAAATTCACAAAACTTAATGCATGAGCCAAGTTACATCTAGGTTGAGCTAATTCTAGGTGGCTTGGTGATTAGAATCCGGTAGTCGAGAACTTCCGTGTCCCAGGTGATACAAGGGATTTAGGGGTTTAGCACTGAGCTAGCTGCTTTACCTACGGTTGGTGATAATCTGTGACTAATAACAAGTAGAAAAGAACATAACTTTAATCATTGTTTCGTAACGAAGAAGGATTCCTTGATCTTGTCTCTCTTATTGCTTTCATCTTTCAACTTTCGATTTCAATTGCTTTGTTTATTTTCTTTTGCTTTTTACACCCCCCTTTCGTGACAATTTTTACAACTAAGATCTCTTGCTCCTCGTGGGAACGAACTTGACTTCCATTATATTATTTTTAATTGAGTGGAAATATTGAATTAATTTGATTGCACCTACGACACGCATCAGCCATTATGGCTGTGCCTTCCCCTGTAGCTGCATATCACCAAAACCACTACCAACCAAGCACACAGTGCCCATTTTAACTTCAATACCTGCACTTCCCTGTCCATACAAATCCCATTATGCAACAACAGCAACCTCCAGGGCATAACAACTCGCTGCAAGAGTTAGATTCATTCTTGCCAGCTCGTGCCACAGAGAAGAACTTTCACTCTCCATTCCACTTGTAATTCAGTTCTCCGGCCATCACCACCTTGTGCTCAACTTACTCCTGTGGCAATTCATTACCACTAATTCCAATATGGCTGTATACCTGCGACGAGCTCAGTCCCTTGCCATCCTCCGCAGCGACTACAATCTTCATAAATTCCAACCAAGAAATACCATCAGCGCTCAACCACTGCGCCATTTCCTTGCAAACTTCAATGCCGCACTTAGCTTCATTGCTTGGTTCTATCCCCGCAACTTCATTCACACCCAGTAGCAACTTCCTTTCTGATCAACTCGGGCTATCGTTACTGCAATGCTTTCATGATTTCAGTGTAGCCAACACAACCCATTCCATTGCTTCTGCAATACCTCCTTCTCAGTCCACCTGCACCTGTGACATCTCAGCTCAAAATCAATCAACACCACTCTACAGCCTCACATTCATTGATTTTCTGGCAGTAAACCACCACCAGAACCACAACCCCTGTGTCATCAATTTCGGCCAAGCACCCACAACAGTCCTGCAATCTCTAGCTCTATGCACCTGTCACTGCATCAGCTCACTTTCCACCATTCTCAAACCAGCCAATTCCTCATTGCCTTCAGCTCTGCATTGCAGCACCACCATTTCACAGTACTCTCCATTCATATTGCAACTGCTTCATGACCTTGAGCCACCAACACTGCCATTTATCATACCATGACAATCACCATCTCCAACTGCCTCAAATCCATTGTCATTCCCATTGCAGCTGCACCAGCAACTTAGCTTCCCTGTAATTCCTTCTTGACTCCACCTTCACTGAGTTCTCAATCACCTCAAACCCACCAGCATAATATGCAGTTGCAATTCACAGAAACACCAGCTCCTGCTACCATTAAACTGCAGTTGAACCTCAGGCACCATTTCACTGCCTCCTAACAACATCAGTTCTTCTGCTAAATCTCACAGATTGAACACCTGAGCTTGCATCAACTTCTTTGTTCTCATTCAACAACAAACTCATTGTTCCCTCAACATCACAACCAGCTTCTCTTCTATTGCAGAGATGGACCCTAATTTCTTCTTCACAGAATCCCGTCTCTCGATTTGACAGTAGCTATCAGCACCACCTCCAATTCAAACTCAACAATTCAAGCAACAGCAATTCCCGATTTGATTCATCCATAAAACCCTCAATTTCGTTTCAAACCCACACTTCTGTGATTATCAACTTCTCTAATTCACACAGCAGATCCCCTTTTGGACTTCAAGAACATCTCAACTCAGAGAGAACCCTAATTTCTCAATCTGTCTCAGAACAATGGCAGCATCTTCCTTCGATTCAACTACACAGCTCGGATCTCCGTTAACTTCTAACCCATCTCTGATTTGCTCTTAATTCGCGTCTTCAATTTCCGATTTTCTCCGGCTCGTTTTCAACAGCGAGCAGTCGTCGCTTTTCTTTGTCGGAAGAAGACACAATTTAGGGTTATACGGTTTGGGGTACACCCTGAGGGATAGGACCACCCCAGTTTGGGTGCTAACAACTCACACATCGTATAAGGGCTACCCAAATTGGTATCCCTTAACCAATGCTAGTCTTTGTTTAGTGCTCTTCCAAATAGAGTCGCCCCTTAACGCTGGTTCGGCTCCCGATAATATTTGCCCTTGAAAAGACAATTCTGCCCTTTCCGCTCCAAATGAGTAGTTTCTCCTTCTTTTCCTCCATGCGACTCCAAAGCACCTAAAAACTCAAATTCACACATAAGATACATAATTCACACGAAAAATAGCAAAGAAAGCATAAATACTAGATAGTAAATACGGTGTATTCTACACCTATCAGCCACAACTATCTTATCTATTAGCCTGGCCATGTCTTTGGCCACGGTATCCTTATCTCTTATCAAGCCAGGCCGCGGCCACCTTGCCTTCCGGCCTAGCCATATGGCCATGACCTCTTTGTCTTCAGGCCTATCCTATCCACGGCTACGACCACCTTTCCTTTCGGCCTATCCATGTCTCGGCCTAGACTATCCATATGGATACGACCTCCTTGCCTCTTAATCTGTCCTAGCCTATCTTCCTAGCTAGCCAACTAGCTAGTCAAGCCACTGCCTCCTTATCTCCCAACTAAAGCCTCCTTGTCTCTCAGTTCGGCATGGCCCACGGCTACCATCTTAGCTGGCAACCTTACCTCTCAACCATGGCCTCCTTGCTAGTTGGCCAAGCCCCTAACTAGTCATGATTTCCTTGATAGCCGGCCTAGCTTAGCCTATCTAGTCATGTCCCTCTCATTTATCGACCTACTATGCTCATGGCCACGATTGCCTAGCTTCTCTGCCTACTACGCCCATAGTCACGATCACCTAGTTTCCCGACCAAGTTGTGTCCATGGTCATAATCCGTCCCACCAAAGTTCGTGGCCACAACCACGAAACAACGTAGCCAAAACTTCATAAGCACCCATGTACATGCCGATTCTTCTAGCTATCCACTAGGTCGCGCCTCGCGTCACGACTTAAGACTATTCATTAGCTTGGTATCCGCATCTTGGTGTATTATTATGGTTAGTTATTTACGATGCCATATTATGGCAAACTCGTTAGTCACACATACCCTTGTATCGAGTTGTCTCTTCAAGCTACGCCGACAAAGTCTGGCTAGCTTAGGCTATTACTCAGTCAAGTATCGTGACAATCTAGACAAGACTAGAAACAAATCCATGACTCTACTAATTCCTAAGAGAAATCAAAACATGTTACATGGAGGAATTACTTATGGGTATTGGTCTGGTGGTTTATAGAAACGTGTGGCATGGCAACATCCCATGATAAGGAAGTTACAAGTCTTTGGTGATTAAAGGAAGTCGCTAAGTAACGGAGTGATGGTTTACGGGTTTCCGGAAACTTCTGGCGTAACCATACTATTATATTCACTATTCCCATCTCTTCATCTCTCCACAATCTCCACTACTTACGATGAAATAGCGAGTGTTCCTTACAGCTATAAATAGACTACTTTGTCTATTTAGAAGACAAAACAAGCTTATCATTCTCAAGCTCTTCTTATACCTAGTTCAACAACCTCACACCCAATTCAATCACCACCGATTTCCTCAACTTTCTTTGCTTTTCCTCCCCTCAGATCAACTTATCTTCTCTCTTTGTAACCGAAGCAAAACGTGAATGGCCAACTTCTTGGTTTAGGCTCGTTTTGTAAGATTTTGATTTTCGAACCTAAAGAAAGTACTTCTACAATACATTGTTTTACCTATGAGCGATTTTTGATTATTAACAATGATATGAATACGATCTGTTACATCTTATTATTGTATGATCTTGATTTGATTTTTTTATTTCTTATCTTTTGATTCCCGTGAAACGATTTTTGATTGTTGTTTTTTTATGATGATTTTTGTTTTATGATGCATGATATGAAATTGAACTGATATTTGATCGTAGGATTCTAATTTATACATCTATGTTTTCTAATAAGACTCTGAATCTTATATCTTCGGTTAATCGATGGAGTATTTGATTTAGGTTTACTGTTATTTGATATTTGACTTCGATTAAATGTGTACTTTCCTGTACACTGTTCACATTTTAGGTTATTAAAATATTAAAATGTGATTTGAAGCTTCAAATGTTTATTATTATTCTTTTGTAATATGCAGGGTTATCAACTATGTCTGAGAAGATTTTTTTATGCTATTTTGAATCATGGTGAGCATTCTGCGGCTTTTCATGTAAGTACTCAGAGCATTGTAGATGAGTTGAAGAGTTTTGCATGTAAGCAGTGGAGGTCTTTATCTCCTGAGACTATACGTTTGAGCTATATAAATAATAATCAAATAGTTTTTGCACATGGTGATATTCAACTGCAAGGTTTAATTGCTCTTACTTTCATTATTAACAATGAAGATTTCTATTTGAATGTTGACGTGATTCCGAAGGATACTTCTCGTTCTAAATCTGGTCCTAGTACTAGTTCTGGTTCTAGTACTGCAAATTACAAAATATCTGTTAATATACACCGTTGCTCAACATTAGACTCTATTGGAATTAACATACGTGCACATCATTGTTCAAAATATTTTTTCATGGTACCTTATCATATTTTTCCAAATTTATTTATTTTTAAAATATTGATAAAGGTTTTAATGTTATTTTTCTTTATAGGTTGATGAAGGATGATTAATTTATTACAGACAATAATATCAACTATACATGTTTTTAACTCCAAAATAAATAAATAATGGTCTTTATTTATCTTTTTGTCACATTTAATTTTTTTTTTAAGATCATAATAATGATGAGAAGAATCTAATTAATGTATGTTCATAATGAAAAGAAGTTACAATTGTTACATCCGTCAGATGTCTTTGGCTAGGATGAGATCGGGATGGTCGGATGCAACATATGTCTCTCAAAATGTTATCCGACCGTCCAAGGCTCAAAAACCCTTTTGTTTTGTTTTATAGATCCATAAGAGTATGGTTATATAGTGGAGCACCTCCTTAGTTTTCCACAACGTGGGACTAAATTTCCATTTTATTCACCAAAAAAATGAGTGAGTATCCTTAGCCCTTAGAGCAACCACAGTGGTCGACTAAAACCAAAAATTTGGTCGAAAACCCAGACACTACGGAGAGGAGTAAAGAGCAAATACCATACTAAAACCAAAAACCAAACTATATTTGGTCTTTGGTTTGGTCTTTGGTCGGGCGAAGTTTAAAGGTTGCGCCTAGTGGGGCGAAGATTAAAGTTACGCCCGAATTTTTAAAAAAAAAAAAAAAATTGGGCGCAACTTTAAAGTTCGCCTGATTGGGGCGCAACTTTAAAGTTGCGCCTGATGATCGGGCGTAACTCAAAGTTACGCCCGAAAAAAAAAAAAAAAAAAGTGGGGCGCAACTTTTAAAGTTTCGCCCCACCAAATTTGGTTTTCCCACCGTAGCGTCGCACCACGGAGTAAACCCATTTTTTTCAATTTTTATTGGTTTAGTCTTTGGTTATAGTCTCCCCACTGCAGTTGCTCTTAGGTCATTAGATCAAACCACACCAAGACCAAAAACCTTTTACTAAAAACTCAATTTCTCCAACAACTTATTCATAAAGTAAAACAGTCTATCTATCCAAAGTCTCGCCCAAAAAAGTCACGTATATGGAGGCGTTTTTGGACCTGCCATTTAAAGAGATGTGAGGGGACGGCTTTTCCATAGTTTTTGGCATGGGTCTAGAAAATTTTTTGAATAAGAAGAGAAATTGTTACGGTTATGCACCCTAGTTTAATAGGAATGCACAAATTTAGATTCAATAATTCATCAAATGGCTAAACAGATATATTCTCTCGTTAAACGCATATATGCCATATTACCATGTACTTACTCTATCCGGTGGGGCTCATGCCTATACAAAAATTAATCTCCCACTTCTTAGTCCTAGTACTACTGTGTACCCTAATATTTTCATAATAAAATCAGCTAAAAACGACCCATTTTCATTGGTCCAGTTCCACATATCTACTTCCAAAACCCTAAGAAAAGGTTCTGGAACATTCTAAGTTGCATTGTATAAATACAGGGGAGATAAACCCTAAAAAGGTATGCCTCCAAACCCTAAAAACTCCGGTAGAAAACTCTATGCTAACTTGAGTGTCGGAGGGTTATTTGCAGGTACCCCCACTCCATTTATCAGGAAGAAAAGATCGAGCATCAACTTCAATTGAGATTGTTTGTGGTGAAGATCAATTTTTTCCCAAACATCTTTGGCGCCGACTAAGGGGATAACGAGAAAAGAGATCATTCTTTCCCTGACAAAGAATTATGACTAGAACAAACGAATAAAATAATCGTGCTTTCCCAATGAGAAGGGTATTACGGAAACTTGATATTGTGTTCGTGAATGATATCCTGTCTCTGTTCTTCGAGAACAGATCATTGCATCAATTGAGATCGTTTAAATTGCATCAGTAAAAAATACGAAGCAGATCTGGCTGAATGTTATTCTGATAGCAAATAACATCTGTTTTGCTCGCTTGAATCCTACCAGCTGCAGCCATCAAGTTCACAAGGAGACCAAATAACAACAGGCTTTGGAAGCATTAATCTCGAACTAGCAGCTAGGATAGCGCACTGGAAAAGGATAAGCTTTATATTTTTACTCTTAACCTTTCTTTATAATTTCTTTTGTGGTCTTATTCCATAAGTTATAAGAACCAATTCATGGTTAGTGAAATCCATTAGACTTAATTTCAAACCTGTTAGCTTACTGAATATAGGAGTTGACGACTTAATAATATCTGCCTTGGTTCCCTCTTTTGCGTATATGTGTCATTTTCACATAGACCTTGCTTCGCCGAGCATTAATGAGTACTGTCGACGTCAGATGGTAGTCGACCATGCATAAGGAGGTTTTTCTGAATTCTGAACTAAAAGCTCGTTCCGTGCATTTTTTTACTTCGAAAATCATTTAGCTCTCAATGCCAAGCCAACGCTTATCGTGTTGAAAATTAAAATACGGTATATCATCGAATGTTCTTTACAACTCCAAACTTGCAACTGAAAATCACAGGATCATTAGAACCATGTGGTGAAACACGATTAAGAGTATCAGATTTGTTGAGGCGGACACCAATGCTAACTGTGAGGTTGCACCAACAAAATCAATGTGCCGACTGTTTTGCTGTGCGGAGGACGAATGCACTTATACGTTCCTCACCACTAAAAAAGAAAAAAAAAAGTCTAGCTGCTGGTGATCCTCATGTATCAATTATTAGAAAGTACCAATGTGACCTGCTCACATTGCTCTTTTCTTTCGTTTCTCTGCACCACGTCTATACTGGTTTACGCATCCTGTTTCTTTTATCAATATATGTTGATTATGCACGGTGACCATACATATATAGGTATGATACCCAGTAATCGTGGTTTGTGTCTTTTTAAAAATTCGTGATTAGCAGGGTCTAATATGGATAACTTCAGTTCCACCATAATTTGGTTAATTCATGTAGTCAACTTCAAGGATCTAACAACAACAACTGTTTAAAGTTTTCTATATGTATTAGTTCTCCTGTCAGTATGTGTGTACAGAGCCACACTTAGTTTTCACTATACTTCTATGAACGTGACAAAGCGCTACTGAACGTTTTAATATGGCCGCATGCGTTAGATTTACTTTTTTTTTTTTTTTTTTTTTTTTTTTTGATTTTGACAAGGCCCGCTGGGTTAAGGAATCCCAAACCAAGGAAAGAAAAAAACACAAAAAAATAAAGAACATAAACAAGCAGAAAATAAAAACTAACTATCTTCTGCTGCGCCTATGATATATTTGTTGAGCCTTGTCAGCAGCTAGGATTTCTCTGAAATCAGGAGAGAAATCATCATGTCGAAGCTCCACCCAAGTATCACTAGGATACAACCCTGCAAGATGATCAACTGCACAATTTGTTTCTATGTAACAATGAGTTACTTTCCAAGAAACAAATCTTCTTCTCAGATGCTTTATTCTTCTCCATATTTGTAAGACATTCCAAGGTGGTTCAGGTTCAGGAGTTGTGAGCAGATTATACCATGACCATGGAATCGAAGCAATGTGCAGTTTAAGTTTATCAAACTTTAGAGCCATTTTTAACCCCAGCTCAACACCCTGTAGTTCATGAGCCAAAACTGAAATAGGAACACTTCCACCACTAGCAACACTTACAACCTCTGCAGTATGATCTCTAAGAATAGCACCAAAGCTTCCAGCATCATCAGACTTTGAACCATCAGTATTTATCAAAATTTCATTAGTGGCAGGACCAAGCCAGGTACAATTTATAATATCTGGCTGAACAAATATGCAATCAATGCTCCATCTGCTCATAAACCATCTCACATTTGAGTTATCCTCTTCCTTGCAATTGAAAGCAAATAGTTTGTACCTCACATCTTGAACAATGAGTAAACTGACTTGGTCTTGAGAGTTAAAATATCTAAAAATTATATTATTCCTTTCTCACCAAATGTGGTAAATAAAAGCATTAAGCACCAGTATTTATAGCAGCAACACAGTTATGACCTGTAAAATTTTGAACACACCAGCATATTTCCTCCTCCCAAGAGTTAGCAAGCTCTCTGATGAAACCTAATTTTAATAGAAGCCCAATCCAAATACCAGAAGAGAAAATACAGTCATGAAATAGATGGTCTTTAGTCTCACTTTCATCTCCACAAAAATACATGATGCATCTGAGATGATTCCCCAGCTTAACAATTTACTTCTAGTTTTTAGCTTTCTTTGGAAAGAAAGCCATGAAATGAAAGAATGCTTGGGTATATGTTTTTCAAACCAAACAAGAGAGTGCCATGAAGGTGAAGAAAGGTGATCAGAAATAGCAAGGTAAGTATGTTTCATTGAGAACTGACCTATGATGCTAGATTTCCAAAAGAATTGATCCCTTTCTTGAATATTAAAGTCTGCAGTAGTAATTTGCTTCACCATATCTTGGACAGTGTCTTCCATATAAAAAGAAAAATTCCAACTCTCTTCAGAAGTAAACTCTGCAACCTTAGTATCATCAGAAGCTCCAATAGTTTCTAAGGTGTTTGAGTCAATCCAATCCACTAATCTTCCCTTGGAATGCCAATTATCATATAAGAAACTAGTGGAAGTGCCATCACCTAATAGAATGCCAATATGTTGTTTTGCTAATTCTCTGTGCTCTAAAATTCTTCTCCAGCACTAAGAACAATCTTGGGGAATAGGAATACTTCATAAATCATGATTTTTAATAAGATTGCATTTAACCCAGGATGTCCAGATGGTTTCTTCTCCATAATTGAGGTCCCAAATGTGCCTAAGATTAACAGCAACATTTGTGTACTCCAAATTTTTAACACCAATACCCCCTCCTCATAAGAATGACATAAATAATTCCAACTGATTGGGTTGTAGCTCTTTTTCATATCAGCTCCAGACCATAAGAATCTCTTGAATTTAGAATTAAGTTCTTTTATTACTCTTTTAGGAAGGATAAAGCAAGAGAACCAGAAGTAAAGCATGCCACTTAGAACAAATTTAATAGGTAAGGCCCTTCCTGGGTAAGCTAAAAATTTTGGTTTCCAAGAATGTAATCTATCATCCACACTCTCCAGCAAAGGGAGACAATCTGTGTAAGATAATCTAGTTGATAAGAGAGGAATACCTAAATATCTAACAGGTAATTCCCCCACATAGCAATCTAGAATATTATAATTTGTTGTAAAATATCATCTTCAATTGCAGAGTAGAATAAGGAAGTTTTTTGGTTATTCATTTCAAGACCAGTACATAAACTAAACTCATTCAAAGCAACTTTAATACTAGAAGCAGCTGAGGTAGTACCTTTGAAGAAAAGCATTACATCATTAGCAAAACATAGATGAGTAAATCTTGTAAGTTTGCACCTTGGATGGAAACCAAAATTCTGCAACTGCACCTGTCTGAGAAGAGTGACATTTAACATCTCCATAGAAAGGACGAACAAATATGGAGAAATTGGACACCCTTGTATAAGTCCTCTTTTTGCTCCAAAAAAAACATAAGGTGAACCATTCACTAGCACAAATAATTTAACTGAAATTTTATTATACATAGAGAAATCCAATGAATAAAAATATCCGGGAAACCCAATTGTTGTAAGACATAAAAGATAGCACTCCATTTAACTGTGTCATAAGCCTTTCTTAAGTCAATTTTTAAAGCACATCTTGGAGGACCATTTGATCTATGATAATTCCTAACCAATTCATGCGCCAACATAATGTTATCTTGTATACTTCTTCCAGAAATAAAAGCTGATTGGTTCTGACTGATAAGACCCCCTAAGATCCTCTTCATTCTAAGAGAAATGATTTTTGTAATGCACTTGTAAGTTACATTGCAGCAAGAGATGGGCCTGAAATCTGAGACAGTTGAAGGATTCTTATTCTTAGCAATTAAGGTGATAAAGGTGCTATTAACTTCCTTTAGAAGCTTAGATTTAGTGAAAAAATTCTGAACTGCGGCAACCAAATCATCACCCACAATGGACCAACTTGTCTTGAAAAAATGGCTTGAGAACCCATCTGGTCCTGGAGCCTTGCTTGAACCAAAAGAGTTTAAGGCTATAACCACTTCCTCTCTAGTAACAGGTTTAATGAGGTCAGTGATATCATCTTGTTTAATACAAGCCTCAAACCTTAAACTAGTAAATTCATCATTCCCACTATCCTCTAGATCACAACCAAAGAGATTTGAATAATAATCTACACATTCATTAGCAATATCTTTGTCTTCAGTAAGCTTAACATTATCACTATTATAGAGAAATAGCATATTATTCCTGGACCTCCTTTCTTTGAGAGAATTATGAAAGAAAGAATTGTTAAAGTCTCCCAGATGTAACCATTTAACTCTAGATTGTTGTTTAAGAGCAGATTCCTCATATTTAACCAATTTTACATACTCAGCACAGTGTAGTTAAAATCTCTCTCCAAGGCCGATTACTCGTCAAGTAATCGCTACAATCTATATGACCGAAGAGATTTCTGATTCCAAGCCATCTCCGATTTTTAGCGATTAAGTCGGCCGATTTTGGCGATTTGGACCGATTTTTTGGGAAAACGAGTTGGCGATTTTTCTGAGTTGGCCTTGCATGTACCGAAATCATTAAAGAAAAAAAATTCGTAACCCCTCGGATGAGTGATGAGAATTTCAATTGAGTTGTAGTAAGATGATTCGTTCAGACTTGTGAAAGCAAAAGATTTTTAGACTTATAAAAATTAATAATAAAGAAAATTTAACACAAAATTAATTCAAGATATGAGAGAATAACCAAGACACTGATTCCACTATTACACATGAATGAATAACGGTAAATAACCCAAGACTCTAATTATCTTTTAAATCCTTAGTTTCTTAATTCACAAATAATCAAGCAAATTCCCAAAAATTAATTGTATCCCTAAGCATAGATTATCTTAATACAAAGCATAACCTATCTAATTGAATCACAACTAATGAAAAGAATTTTTCGAACAATTTGAAACTCTGCAGAAGTAGTGATTGAGTGAATTATAAATTATAAATTAGAGAAAATAAAATGGTTACCGCTTATTCATGCGTAAATAGCTTCCTCATTGCCTTGGTTGTGGGAGAATTAGCCGCTCATCATGTTGGAAATACGCTCAAAATTCATTATTATTGCTCAAAAAATGGTTACAAATGATGAACAAAGGAGAATGATGAAAACCGGGTTTGCAACAGTTATAGTTGTTGCAAACACCGTTACAGACTACGATAGAGATTAAGTGCGGCTGTTACGACAGCTGCGACCCACGGTTGGTGGTCGTTTTTCACTGTTGAAAAACGACTGTCTTCAAGAGTCCGTTCTTCGCGTTCTTCAGAGACGCAGCAGCAGAAATGGTAGTCTTGGTTCCTTCGATTTTTGGCTCTTCTCGCGTTCTAAAACCTCCCAAACTCTCCGTAAACCTTCCCTGAGTCCCAGTGATCCTTTTTATACTCGACAAATGACAAAATATCACATTATAATTGCGTATAATCCTCCCATCACTCGGTGTTTAAAGAAAATATTTTCTTTCCCTGTTTTACTTCTACACGGCTTCTGATGATGTAAATACGTGCTGAAGCTTCCTTACTTAACTCCTACACGTTTTTGAAGTGACCAAACACGAGCAAAACTCGTCCAAACACGCTGTAATCCGTGTTTTTTTTCTTTCCCGGCGTGTGCTCTCTGTTTTTCTTCTCGCGACAATTCCAGCCAAATTGAGACGACCAGTCGACCCACACCAGCCCTGTTAGGCCCATAGGAAGATACCCAATCAATTCCAGCCATTGAGTCTCCTTATAACTCGTCCAAAAATCCGACCAAAATCTGCCAGTTCTTGATAAAACATTTCCCGCCAAAATAATTTTCAAACGAGGAAGAAAGGGTTGCCCCTTATCCCACAGCTGGGGGTGCGAATATCAACAGGGTGCCCCTTAGTAATTCGGTTACCCCTTATCCAAAGTGGGAGTCCGAATATCAAATGTCCTCCGGGGGTGTTCCGCGCAACTTTTCGAGCCGAATTTTCCAAAAAATATTTATTTCCAAAAATGCCTAAAAATACATAAAAACACAATATTAGTACAAAAATCGAGTTCCAACAATACCAGCACTGAGGACAATTCAGACACAAAAATGTGTCTATCAAATACCCCCAAACTTATTATTTGCTAGTCCTCGAGCAAATTTATTCTAAAAATAAAAATTATTTGAACCCCTAGGTGGCCCTAGAGGCGGAGTGTTGTCTCCGGAGGGTTTACCGTGAGGTGTACCCACAAAACCTTTACTCCGGACCTAGCTATCTACACGTAACCTTGGAAGGCACTAAAGAATCTCCTTGGTTGGCATACTTATTGACTACGGGAGGAAGTACCCCGATGCGAAATTCCAATTCTTTGTACACGAGTTTGCACTCAAGCATACTAAAATTCATATAAAGTGTGAGCTCTACTCGGATAGTTTCTGGACATCATAAACCGGAGTCAACCAATCACATGAAAAGATTAAGAAGATGGATGTAGAGAAAAACGTGGATGATGTTTGACTAAGGTGAACCTATCCTAATGGACTGAGATACTGGTCTGGACTAATATCAACACACTGGCATATACAAGGGAACCAGTGATCGATAATCCTAACTCTAGGTCAACACAACTGGCATATACAAGGGTTCCAGTGGTCGACTTTATTGAATTTATTCCGGTTGGTCTAATGGTCTGGTCTCATTTTTTTTTTTTTTTTTTTTTTTTTTGTGTCTCAGTCACTCTAATTCACCCTAGCAATGGTAAAGAGAAAAATAAAAGAAGTGATCAGGATTCTTTCGATGTTTCCATCACGAGGATATGGCGAAACTACCATGTTTTATTTTTCTAACACCTGAGCTCTGTGCTTCTATGAATAGACTCTTTAGATGTTTCCATCTTATCAGATTGGTTCCTCAACCCCTACAACCAAAATGCTTCCATCCACTTAGATTGGTTAGTGCCATCCTTAATAAACATAAATTTCTAGGCTCTGGATTTTATTTATTGCAACTAAAAACTAACAAGAAGTTTCTTCCCCACCCCCAAACTTAAATCTAACATTGTCCTCAATGTTTCTAATGAAAGAGCAATACCAAAAAGTAAAGTAACATGAGGAATCAGTAAAGAGAGAAGTCGGAAAGATAGTACTGGGTGAAGAGAGAAATCAAAAACTAATATACAACATACAATCGCCTCGATGGTCAATCAAGGGTAAACAGGGTCCTCCAGAGGGACCTCCTCAACATCACCTGTAGGAAAGGGTTCTAAAAAGGGTTTCAATCTCTGACCGTTAACCTTCGAAGAACTACTACCGTCCGGTGTCTCGATCTCAACGACTCCATGAGGAAATACAAGTGCGAACAATAAAAGGACCCGTCCACCGAGAACGTAACTTCCCGGGGAAAAGATGCAAGCGGGTATCATACGGTAAGAACTTTTTGACCTGGAGAAAATGACTTCCGTAAAATATTTCTATCATGCACAAGTTTCATTTTGTTCTTATACTCCTTCGCACTATCGTAAGCATCTATACGAATCTCGTCCAACTCATTGAGTGGAGTTTCCTATGGGCTCTGCCTTGTCAAGTGAAAATTTTAGCCGCTTAACATCCCAATAAGCTCTATGTTCTAACTCAACAGGTAAATGACATGCCTTGCCATAAACAAGCCGATAAGGCGACATTCCAATAGGGGTTTTAAACGCAAAGACGGTAAGCCCATAAGGCATCGGTAAGCCTAGACGACCGTCTTTCCGATTAGGATTAACTGTTTTCTCTAATATACGTTTTATCTCCCTATTAGAAACCTCTACTTGACCACTAGTCTGTGGATGATACGGGGTAGCTACCTTATGTGTAATACCTTATTTCTTCATCAGAAGCCTAAAAGGTCCATTACAAAAGTGCGACCCTCCATCACTAATTATAGCTCGCGGTGTACCAAAACGTGTAAGTATATTATTTTTCAAGAACTCAATCACAACCCTATGGTCATTGGTTTTACACGCAACCGCTTCAATCCACTTAGAGACATAGTCTACGGCGACAAGGATGTATAGGTTACCAAAAGAATTGGGAAACAGACCCATAAAGTCAATACCCCACACATCAAAGACCTCAACGATTAAAATAGGGTTCAAGGGCATCATGTTCCTACGGGAAATGGTTCCTAATTTCTGGCAACGTTCACAAGTAACACAAGAATCGCGTGGGAGTCTTTAAACAACGAAGGCCGGTAGAATCCACACCTGCAATATCTTAGCAGTTGAGTCTTCTTAGCACTAAAGTGACCCCCACAAGCATGATCATGACAAAAGGAAATAATCTTGGACTGGTCACTCTCGTGTATACATCTCCTAATAACTGTCGGACAATACTTAAATAAATAAGGATCATCCCAAAAGAAGTGCTTAACCTCGGCTAAAAACCTAGAACGATCTTGTTTACCCCAATGTTGGGGCATTCGACCAGTAACAAGATAATTCACTATATTTGCATACCAAGGTGATTGGGAAACAGAGAACAATTGTTCATCAGGAAAGCTATCCCTTATATGAATGGAATCATCAGGGGAACTAACAACTAGCCTAGACAAGTGGTCTGCTACTACATTTTCTGCACCCTTTTTGTCTCTAATGTCAGGACAAAATTCTTGTAATAAAAGGATCCATCTAATCAATCTAGGTTTGGTATCCTTCTTAGACAAAAGGTATTTCAAAGCAGCATGATCATTATAGATTACGATCTTAGAACCTAAGAGATAGGGTCTAAACTTGTCTAAGGCAAACACAATGGCCAACAGTTCCTTCTCTGTAGTGGTATAGTTCAACTGGGCATCATTCAGAGTTTTGCTAGCATAGTAAATCACATGAAGTAATTTGTTTTCTCACTGACCTAGCACAACACCAATAGCATAATCTGAAGCATCTCACATGATCTCAAAGGGTAGGTTCCAGTTAGGTGCCTGGACTATGGGGGCGGTAGTAAGTAAATTC
Organism: Papaver armeniacum; assembly: GCA_023531295.1. NCBI lineage: Eukaryota > Viridiplantae > Streptophyta > Magnoliopsida > Ranunculales > Papaveraceae > Papaver > Papaver armeniacum. The sequence continues at coordinate 120,000 of JAJJWW010014476.1, forward strand.
TTAAGCTTCTCAAAAGCCTCTAAACAAGCATCATCAAAGTCAAACTTAACATCTTTTGCAAGCAAATTGCAAAGAGGTCTAGAAATCAAGCTAAAATCCTTAATGAATCGACGATAAAAACCAGCATGCCCTAAGAATGACCTAATATCTTTTACGGTTTTTGGGACCTGTAAAGTCTTGATAAGGTCAACTTTGGCTTTATCTACCTCTATACCCTTAGAAGATACGATATGCCCTAAGACAATTCCGATTGAACCATGAAGTGACATTTTTCCCAATTAAGCACTAAATTCTTTTCCTTACATCTAGTCAACACCAATGACAAATGATGCAAGCACTCATCGAAAGACGAACCAAATCTTGAAAAATCATCCATAAAGACCTCCAAGAACCGCTCTACCATATACGAAAATATGCTCATCATGCAACGCCGAAAAGTTGCGTGGGCGTTACATAGCCCAAAAGGCATGCGTCTATACGCAAAGGTACCAAAGGGACAGGTAAAAGTGGTTTTCTCCTAGTCTTCAGGGGCAATGACGATCCGATTATAGCCGAGTAGCCATCTAAAAAGCAAAAGAATGACTATGTCTAGCTAATCTCTCAAGCATCCGGTCGATGAAGGGAAGGGGAAAGTGGTCCTTCCTAGTGACCTTGTTCAATTTCCTATAGTCAATACAAACACGCCAACCCGTGGTCACTCGGGTAGGGATTAACTCATTGTTATCATTCGGACTACGGTGAATCTAGGATTTCTTGGGAACAACACGAACGGGGTTGACCCACTTACTTGTACGAAATGGGGTAGATAATGCCCGCATCTAATGACTTAAGGATCTCGGTTTGAACTACTTCTTTCATATTGGGGTTTAGTCTTCGTTGCATCTCCCTAGAAGGTTTGGTATCTTCCTCTAAATAGATCTGATGCATACAAACAGTAGGACTTATACCCTTAATGTCTGCTATGGTCCACCCTAAAGCTTCTTTGTTGTTTTGAAGGACGGTTACTAGTCTACTTTCCTGATCACTATCCAAGTTGGAAGCAATAATCACAGGTAAAGTTTCAGATGGGCCTAAAAACACATACTTCAGGGTATCCGGCAATGGTTTTAGGTCCAACTTAGGAGGCTCTTCTAACGAAGGAACTAGGGTAGACTTAGAAACTGGTAGAGGTTCGAACTTGGGTTTCCAGCCATTACTAGTGTCTATCAAAGGGGTTGAATCTAACAAGGCATTCACCTCATTAATCACATCATCATCATCAAAATCAATCCCAAAGTGAGCTAGGCATTTTTCTAATGGATCTTCTAACAAAGTGTTTGGTAATGACTCCTCGACTAATGTTCCTATCATGTTCACCTCTTCTATGCTCGAGTCATCTAGTTCAGAGGGTAGCTTACTAATATGGAAAACGTTCAGCTCAATAGTCATATTACCAAAAGACAAATTCATAATACCAGTTCGACAGGTTAATGATCGCATTGGATGTAGCTAAAAATGGGCGACCTAAAATTAGGTATCCGGTTTCTGGGTCGGGGACAGGTTGGGTATCTAGGATAACAATATCCACCGGATAAATAAACTTGTCGACCTCTATGAGAACATCCTCGATCACACCCCGAGGAATTTTAACGGACCTATCGCCTAATCAAGAGTCATGCGGGTAGGTTTCATCTCACCAAGTCCTAGCTTAAGGTACACATGGTATGGAAGTAAGTTCACACTGGCTCCTAAGTCAAGCAAAGCTTTCTCAACACGGTATTCACCTATTGTGCAAGAAATGGTAGGGGACCCTGGGTCCTTATACTTAGGAGTAGTGGTATTCGAATAATGGAACTCACGTGACTAGCTAGGAAGGCTTTCTTCGAACACTAAGCTTACGCTTTCGTGTACACAAGTCCTTAAGGAACTTGGCATAAGCGGGAATCGCTTAATCGCATCCAACAATGGGAGGTTGATAGTAACCTCGCTTAAAAACCTCCAATATATCATTAAAGTTGGACTCCCTCTTAGCTGGAACTAGCAGTTTTGGGAATGGGGCTCTAGGGACAAAGCCCGGCTCAATATGACCCTCATTGGTCTCATTAGAGACTCTATCAGTCTCCTTATCATTTTCCGGCTCAGCAGGGTGAACTACATCATGTTCACTATCAGGCATGGTTACCTTGTTGTCTACAACTCTACCACTCCTAAGGGTTTTAATAGCATTCACATGATGGGATGGTCCTTCACCTACTTGATGAACTCCTCTAGGATTGGGCTGAGTTTGACTAGGAAACTTACCTTTTTCCCTCAAAGACTCGTTTATCTGACTAACCTGGGTTTTCAACTCGGAAATAGCCTGAGGGTTAGCATAACCTATACTCTTACTTTCTTCTATCCCTTGCGCAACCATTTGGTTGATCTTTTCAGAGCTTTTAATAAATGAGGCGAGAGTATCCTCTAAACTTGTGATCTTTTTATCCGAAGGGTTTAAACCGAGTTTGACCCGAAGGGTTCTTTGCATAACCAAAACACGGGGAGGCCGAGAATTACTATACTGACCTTGATTCTGGCCCTTAGACCAAGAAAAGTTAGGATGGTTTCTCCAACCAGGGTTGTAGGTCTCTGAGTATGGGTCAGACCTTTGACGGTTCTCAAACCTAGCGTTGTTGTAGACAGCATGGGCTTGTTCTTCACTAACCTGACCTTCCCAAAATGAGTTATCGGGCTCTATTCCACAACTAGAGACTTGAGAGGCTCTATTAGGTTCAACAAGGGACCTATTTTTAGACTGAACCATTTCCAAAGCTTCTAACCTTCTAGACAAAGAAGCAAACTTAGCATCTGACTCGAAGCTTGTATCTACCACATTGGCGCTACTTCTATTCACCAAGAGTCTTTTAGGGGGTTCAACACAAGACTCCCACTGTTGGGATTTCTCAAAGAACAACTCCTAAGAAGGTAAAGGCATCCTCAGCACTTTTATTAGTAAACTCACCAGCACACATAGACTTGACCATGGCTTTGGTCGAATAGTCTAAACCATCATAAATAATCCCTACAAGTATCATCTTATCAAATCCATGGTGAGGACACTGAGATAGGAGATCATTGAATCTCTCTAAAAACCTATAAAGAGACTCTCCCTCTTGTTGCACACTAGTACTAATCTTCTGCCTAACAGCTGCAGTTTTATGTTTAGGGTAGAATTTCATATAGAAAGCAGCAATAAGTTCCTGCCATGTTTCAATGGATCCGGATGGTAGGTTGTTTAGCCAGTCTTGGCTTTATCTTTTAAGGAAAAGGGGAACATCTTAAGTTTCAAAACTTCATCGAGTAAGGTCTTTTATTCTAAACTGTCCCACAAATTTCCTCAAAGTCCCTAATATGAAAATAAGGGTTCTCATCCTCTTTTCCTAAGAATATAGGGATCATCTCAAGGATACTAGCTTTTATCTCGAAGTTAGCCGTATTGGCCGGCAATTTAATGCATGAAGCTCGGTTGGTCCCGTTGGGAACATGTAATCTTTCAAAGTTGCCATCGTTGGCACAACCGAAGTACTAGGGGTACTTTCCTCACTAAGAGACAGATTCTCAAAACCGAAGTTTCCAAAAACGGGGCTCTCAAAAGAAGAGTCTTCGAGTTCCCCGCCTTCGCAAGAAGAACTACTAGGTTTGTCACTAATCAAACGACCTTGAGTGTTTCTTTTCCAAGCCCGTTCTTTAAAGACCTCGGGCATACAAAAAAAAAAAATAAAACAAAAAGAAAAATCCTAAAAGGAAGGGAAGTTCTATGCAAGCACAAACAAGGCTGACTCCACCACAACAAACCTAATGATATCTAGCAAACAAAAAGCATGATGGCTCCACTTAGATTGTTTTCTAGACCAGCTTCTAATCGTCCGAAAGGGAATTCGTTACAATTTAAGCAAACCCCTCTGGATCAATCCGAGTCAAAGTAAGTTGAATCAAGGCAAGGGAAGCTCAATGGAGCTTTGATACCCAAGGCCTTACCGCTATTACAAGGCGGCGCAGTCACGCATTCAACTTCACAGAGACCGTCATGAACTTCAAAGTATGCTAAAAGAGTAACCAATATTTTTCGGAAGACTTTCCTACTAAGCTCGTTACCCTATCGGTCTCGTTCTATTCCAGATTTTAAGGCTTAGGTTCGCGTTAAGTATTGTTTTCCTAAGGCGGGCAAGAAGAGAACGGTGATGAAATCCGAACCCTTATCTTATATGGCCAGTCCTTGCCCTTTACTAGGAAATTAAAAACAGCCGTTTTCAAGTCCTCAACATATATTCACACGAAGGAAGACAAGAACTCTTTGGCGTGGGATTCGCGAGTGTTTCGACAAACTTACCTCCCGTACAGGACGGGGGATGAACCGTTGTAGTCGACTCGGGCCACGACTCCTATGTCATGTACGAACCCGAGGGGCCGAGGTGATATCGTAATCACCGTCCTTCTCTGCAAACAGTTTGATATTTAATACTACCCTTCCGTAGGGTTTAAAAAATAAGGAATGTCCGAATGTCCAAATGTCCAAGTCCAAAAAGTAAAAGAAAAGGAAAGGAAAGTCTAAAAAATAATAAAAATATCTAAAAAAAAAAAAAAATGCCTCTCTTTTTTTTTTTTTTTTTTTCTCTCTTTTTATAAAATATAAAAAAATCTTCTTCTTTCGCTCCTTTCGCTTTGTCTTTAACTCCAAATATTTAAGTATCCACCAAAAGCTTTGGCAAATATTTCTTTCGCTCCAAATCCCAAAATCTGAAAGGAAGAGACAAAAACCCAAAAACGTAAAGAAGAACAAATAAATAAATAAAAAACTAAAAGAAAATCTAAAAAAACTCTAGCCTAAAGACAAGTCCGCGTCGCAGCGGCGCCAAAAATTGATGAGAATTTCAATTGAGTTGTAGTAAGATGATTCGTTCAGACTTGTGAAAGCAAAAGATTTTTAGACTTATAAAAATTAATAATAAAGAAAATTTAACACAAAATTAATTCAAGATATGAGAGAATAACCAAGACACTGATTCCACTATTACACATGAATGAATAACGGTAAATAACCCAAGACTCTAATTATCTTTTAAATCCTTAGTTTCTTAATTCACAAATAATCAAGCAAATTCCCAAAAATTAATTGTATCCCTAAGCATAGATTATCTTAATACAAAGCATAACCTATCTAATTGAATCACAACTAATGAAAAGAATTTTTCGAACAATTTGAAACTCTGCAGAAGCAGTGATTGAGTGAATTATAAATTATAAATTAGAGAAAATAAAATGGTTACCGCTTATTCATGCGTAAATAGCTTCCTCATTGCCTTGGTTGTGGGAGAATTAGCCGCTCATCATGTTGGAAATACGCTCAAAATTCATTATTATTGCTCAAAAAATGGTTACAAATGATGAACAAAGGAGAATGATGAAAACCGGGTTTGCAACAGTTATAGTTGTTGCAAACACCGTTACAGACTACGATAGAGATTAAGTGCGGCTGTTACGACAGCTGCGACCCACGTTTGGTGGTCGTTTTTCACTGTTGAAAAACGACTGTCTTCAAGAGTCCGTTCTTCGCGTTCTTCAGAGACGCAGCAGCATAAATGGTTGTCTTGGTTCCTTCGATTTTTGGCTCTTCTCGCGTTCTAAAACCTCCCAAACTCTCCGTAAACCTTCCCTGAGTCCCAGTGATCCTTTTTATACTCGAAAGCGACAAAATATCACATTATAATTGCGTATAATCCTCCCATCACTCGGTGTTTAAAGAAAATATTTTCTTTCCCTGTTTTACTTCTACACGGCTTCTGATGATGTAAATACGTGCTGAAGCTTCCTTACTTAACTCCTACACGTTTTTGAAGTGACCAAACACGAGCAAAACTCGTCCAAACACGCTGTAATCCGTGTTTTTTTCTTTCCCGGCGTGTGCTCTCTGTTTTTCTTCTCGCGACAATTCCATCCAAATTGAGACGACCAGTCGACCCACACCAGCCCTGTTAGGCCCATAGGAAGATACCCAATCAATTCCAGCCATTGAGTCTCCTTATAACTCGTCCAAAAATCCGACCAAAATCGCCCGTTCTTGATAAAACATTTCCGCCAAAATAATTTTCAAACGAGGAAGAAAGGGTTGCCCCTTATCCCACAGCTGGGGTGCGAATATCAACAGTGGTGCCCCTTAGTAATTCGGTTACCCCTTATCCAAAGTGGGAGTCCGAATATCAAATGTCCTCAGGGGTGTTCCGCGCAACTTTTCGAGCCGAATTTTCCAAAAAATATTTATTTCCAAAAATGCCTAAAAATACATAAAAACACAATATTAGTACAAAAATCGAGTTCCAACAATACCAGCACTGAGGACAATTCAGACACAAAAAATGTGTCTATCAATGAGAGTTATTAAATGGAAAAACCTCTAAAAACATTATAAATAGATTCAATGTAACAATATTACAATTATTTATATGATAGTGTTAAAATTTTAATTTTAATTAGGTACAAATCTTGACTCATGAGTAGAATTCTATAAGTATCTAATAAATATGCTCAGAGTATTAAGCCGAGTTTTAGCGATTTCCAAGTCCGAACTTACTACTCCTCGCTCCAAGCACCCAAACCGAGTAGGACCGAGAAACGATTTCGATTACTTTGACTCAGCAACATAATCTCTCTCTCTTTTAGCCGAGATCGATCAAGTGGGTGTGATTGAAGAAGTAATTGAGCGAGAATCCATGTTATCTTTAGCTTGATCTCACTTCCTCAGACATAGTTTTGAATCTAAATTTTCTCCATTTAATAAGGTCAAGCTTCACATTCTTCAGTTTATTTACAAATTTAATCATAGGGTTACCTCTCACAGATAAGGTCCATGCTGCTCTAACCACATCCAGAAAATCATTTTCCTCCGAAAAAATTTATAAAACCTAAAAGGTGGAGGGCCATGTTTTCTGTTTTCACAAATTGACACTGTAGCAGGAGAGTGGTCAGAAATACCTGGTAAGAGAAATTCTGCTTTTGACAATTAGAACTATTGAATCCACTCCAAGTTCACCATTACTCTATCCAATTTTTATATGATAATAGCACCATCTTGTTAACAATTAGTCTAGGTATAAAAACAGCCAGTAAAAGAGAGATCCATAAGTTGAGACAAATTTGGCTACAATTTTCAAATCCATCATAATGATAAGGTAAAATGGGAGAACCTCCAACTTTATCAGAAGTAACAAGAATTGAGTTGAAATCTCCAATAAGAACCCAAGGCTTGCTATTTGAGGCATCAAAAGAAGTAATCATATTCCATAGATAATTCCTTGTAAGATAATAGTTATCTCCATAAACAATAGTAGCAATGAAATTCATCCTAGAAGAAGTAACTTCTAAAAATAAAGCTTGAGAAGAAGCTAGAAGTAAATTAACTTGAATTTTATTTGGGTCCCAACCAACCCAAATTCTTCCAAAACAATTATTAGTATCATTGTCAAGAAAACACCAAGAAGGATTAATATTGTTTCTAATTCTTGATTTATTAATAGTCTGAACATGAGTTTCCACTAAGCCAATAAAAGAGAGATTATTATTCCTAATAAGATTTTTAACTTCCACTTGTTTCAAAGGGTCATTTAACCCCCTGATGTTCCACCATCCAATGGTGAACCTCATTTTAATTTAGGGATAGAGACAGTACCTCTAGCAGACTTTTTCAAGTCTGCAATCTTTGGAAAAAGGTTCATAGCTGGTGGTGCAAGTGCTCCTTTGTTCTAAAAATGTGCTCTAGAACCAGAACCAGAAGCTTCATTAGAAGAGTCAAGGCAACTAGGCCTGCACAGGAAACCGGCCGGGCCGAGATACCGTGCCGAAACCGGCAGAACCGTTCCAAAACCGCGCCGTACCGATTGCTCCACGGCCGGTGACGGTATCTAAATACATAACCGGCTATCCCTCGGCTCGGTGCACGGTATGAGTAAAGAAGCCGGCCGAGCCGAGCCAATTACAACCGAAGCAATCGTAGCCGTTCGTTGTAGATATATATTCCCTACCCTAATGTCATATCTCTCCCGTAGACTCTCATTCTCACAGTCTCGACCTCTTCTTCTTCTTCCCTCTTGAAACACTTCTTCAAACCCTACAAAGTGCAGCCACCAACACCATGCTTACCATGCATCTTCTTCGTTACTTCTTCTTCCTTTTCTTAATTACTTCTTCTTCTTCCTCCTTTTGATTCTACAAAAGAGTGGTACCGCAACACCACCGTCACCGGCCAATACCACCATCACTAGCCTACACCACCAAGAATACCACCTTCTACACCACCATTAATAATAAAGACCACCACCTTTAAAGGTTAAAGATTGATCTATATTTCATAGGGTTTGTATCATTTCAAGATTAAATTGAATTTTAGGTTCTTACAAAAATTGGGTTTCTTAAATTGTGTTAAAGAAGCTAATCTCTTTATGTGCAATTAGTTTTCCCCTCTTCGTATATCTTAATTGTAAGCTTGTAAGTTGTAACACTAAATCAACTCATGCAATTGCTATTTTTTTTTCAATTGAAACCCTATATTTGTTTTTGCTTAATTTGTTGATGTTGATAGCAGCTGCTTTCGATTAATGTTGGTCATCATGTATGATTATTATGAAAAACAAATTGTTGTTATTCCTTTGAAATGAATCAATTGATAGTATCAATTTGATACCGTATAAAGAACATCAGTGGTGTAGAATCGGTAAAGCTCGTCGGAAAAACCGAGACCGCCGATCCGATCGGGAGCCGGTTTAAACCGAGCCGAGGGTGGTCGGCTCTGGGCGGTTACAAATTCCAAAACCGGCCTATGGTCGCTCGGTGGCGGATTTTGGCCAAAAATCGGGCCGACCGGCCCGATGTCTGTGCTTAGCGAAGAATCGAAATATTCCCTTGGAGATTCTCCTTATTTGAATCGAAACTCTCAAGCAACTATCTTCATTCATCTTATCTAGTAAAATAAACTTATTATTTATAAGAAGATTTCCTTGTTCTCTTAATCGAATAATGGGAACTTCATTAAGAACAAGACTATCCAAATTTACATGCACCGTATTGTCGCTAAGATCCATCATAAATGGTTGAGAACTTTCATTATTATCTTCTCAAGTATAGGATCCGGTTCGTTGGATCCCTAATTCCCAGTATTTGAAATCCTGCCTTCAACATTTGTAGAAGTACTATTCTTATTAAGATTCTTTGCACCATTCTTAGTTTTTGAAATCCAGCCATCTTCATCCATAGAAGTAGTATTCTTCTTCTGAACCCATTTCTGCACCATCTTCTGAATAGGTTTTACTTGTTTAGGACAGTGAGACAAAGTGTGACCAAAGACTGTACACTCACTACACTTAGGAGGTTTCCAAGAGTAATCCATTTTTATTTCTACTTTATCCTTACCCCCAAGAGTGAATGTAAAGGAATCAGAAAATCACAATTAACATCTACTTCAACACATATCCTAGCATAACTCATTCTGGTTTTATTTAAAGTTTGGGTATCCATCATAAGAGGCTTACCTAGATAACTAACAATCATGCTCGGACCCTTATTATTCCACATAAACATAGGGACATTCCTGAAATTCATCCAAACATGTAATGATTTTATTTCCACAATAGCCTGTTCAACCTTTCTAGACCACGGTTTAATAATAAACAATCTATTGGATATAAACATAGACCTCATTTCCAATACACGAGTTCTATCCTCAGCAGATTGAAAATCAAATATGAACATACTCTCACCATGAATAGTCATTTGAAGATTACCTTTTGGTTTCCAAGCACGAGTTACAGCATTTCACACCCAGTTAAATGGTAAACGTCCCCGCCCACAAAAGCTCAAATTACTTTGTCTTCACATTGACGGATATCTTCATCAAAAACCTCATAAGGTATATCCATAGTTTTCTTCCCATCAAGAATTAGATATGAATAGAACTCCATATCTACAGAGATAACCGATTCTTTCTTCTGATCAAAAAGAGAGGACCAAGCAGTCGGAGATCCAACAGACTCTGAATGAGGAAAACCTTCAAAACCAGGTGGAATAACTGGATCGAGCACTAAATTACTACCAAAAATCTGTGAAATAATAGCATCCCCCATTACAGGAACCTCTAGAGACATGGGGGTAACCGCTAGAGGGGTTATTCTTGGAGAGAAGAAAGTCGCATCTCACCAGAGGAGATGCAGAGAAGACGAGAAAAAACCCTAACCTAGATCGCTTCAGAATCTCCTTTGACTAAGTCAATACTCGACGACCCTCATAGCACTCGTATACCGACATTTGGTTTTGTGTTAGATTTACTGTTATTTGTAGCCATATATGAAATTATAATAACCTGGATACTTCCATGTTAGATTCTCCATTTGCAATCACTTGCTTTTGGTCAATTTTGTCATTTTTCTATTAAATTTAACTGGAATTGCTATGTCAGTTAGCCACATCGTAATCTTTCTTGACTCAAAACCAGACCTGACACTTCATTGAGAAACAGGTTACGCCAAGATGTCGATGACATCCTTTTTGCATATATGAAGGATGATTACTTGTCACGGCACATGCATTTTTGACAATGGTTGACCATATGGCAATATTATGGATAAAAATTACAAGACCCCTCACCCAGTTTAGACTTGCATGATGCAAGCACCCAAAGTCTCACCTTGCACGTGAGCACTTAGGACTTGCTCTAACGGAAAGCATAAAATCTCGCCTTGCATGCGAGTATAAAGCTTTGCAACGAAGCAAGCATAGAGTCTCGAGCCTAACACTCGATGCTAGATCAAAGCCTTGTACTCAACACAAGCAACATGACATCTGCCCTAGAAAACGAGCCTTGTAGTATAAGTGCTCGCCCTAGTCGTGAGCATATCAAAGCCTCTAGAAAGGTTCGAATATGGCGCAAAGCCATTGTAGCGTCTCATCATTGCGGTACCAGACATAAAGAAGATAATAGAACAACTCGAGCTAAACATTAAATTGTAAGCGGAGCAGTCTCCTAGTACTTCCATGCAGCTCAAGCTCGATGCTATTTTATGTGAAATAGTAGCCACAAAATTGCAGAGAATGTGCTTAGTCAAAGGCCCGAAGATCAACCAACTGCAGTTTAGCTATACACATATCGTATCCCAATCTACTGGCGATCTCCCTACTGTAGTGGCATGATCCGAAAGAAGTTCAGATAAATCTAGATGTGTGGGCAATATGGCTTGAGGAATGCAACTCCATGCTAAACCTTATCACAGAAGCTGTAGCAAGATGCCAAGTCGTGCACTTAACATAAGGGATGAGAAGCATCTCTAGGCGTTTCCAAAAGGACATCAATATCGGACACAACAGCATTGGGTACTACTATAGCAAATGCATCAGCAATGACTTTCTGATGGCAGATGCAAGCAGCACAGTTTTCCCATCTAAGAAATGTGTGACACACCCAGTGTAGTTAAAATCGCTCTCTAAGGCCGATTACTCGCCGAGTAATCGCTTCAAGCTATATGAACGAGGCGATTTCCGATTCCAAGCCATCTCCAATTTTTAGCGATTAAGTCGTCTGATTTTGGCGATTTGGACCGATTTTGGGAAAAACGAGTTAGTGATTTTTCCGAGTAGGTGGCCTTGCATGTACCGAAATCATAAAAGAAAAAAAATAATATTACACTTATTTATATGATAGTGTTAAAATTTTAATTTTAATTAGGTAAAAATCTTGACGCATGAGCAGAAATCCATAAATCTCTAATAAATATGTTCCGAGTATTAGGCCGAGTTTTAGCGATTTCCAAGTCCGAACTTACTGCTCCTCGCTCCAAGCTCCCCAACCTAGTATGACCGATGAACGATTTCGACTACTTTGGACACACCCTTAAGCAGCTTCAGTCTAATAACATATAAGGCCTGACAACGCCAAATATGTATACATCTGTATGCACGTAAGTTCATGAATTTGTATGCATCTCCATGAAAGTGAAGCTGTGAACGCATTGGGCTAGGGCGTTTCTCTTTTGGAGCTTTGCACTAAGGAATATGGATCATGGAAACCTACAAGATCCGCTCAACCATACTTTTAACAACTAAAACAGGTGTCAGCAGCATTCCCAAAGGCTCAGGTTTTCATTATTGAGAGCTGACATGGTTTGTGGATCTAAACATCTTTGTGGATCCAAACTTTGCTATGACTATGCTTTCGTTACATTATATTTGCAAAAACCTCAAGCTAATATTCCGTCATTCCGAAAAGCCGCTTGAAGACTAAAATTATAACAGAGTATAAGGCTATAATCCTGAGCTCTAGCTCGATTACAGTAATTTTGCAAAGTCGCCCTATATTACACCAATTTACTGTAGGAGAAAAGTAGGTGTATACCGGAACTAGGATCCGTTTCGGTTATGGATAAAAGATTCAAAATTGATTCACATAGATTAACAATAGACATGCGTTATCCAGAGACTGTCACCTTGGGAGTGTCACTGCAGAGACGGTCAAATCTTGTAGCAGTCGTCGAACTGCTGGGTTGCGTAGAGTCAGATTGTTGAAGGAACTGATTATTCATCGTATCTGACCATATTACGCTACCACACAACAACATCTTGGAAGACAGAAAGCTATCATCCTGAATCAAGCGCTGTGAAAATAACTTTTGTATAAGTGGCCTGGTAGGCTGGTACCACACCAATTTTAAAATTCTAGTAATGGAGACCAATGGTTATTGTATCGTGACAGGCACCTAAACTTAATGGCCATCAACATCCACCTCCATCCATGTAAGATATCTAGTACTTCTAATACCACTCCCGCTGTAAGTTTCTTTCATATACTGGTGCGTAAGCTATAAAGAGATACATAAGTCTCCACTCCGTATGTTTGCATTTGGACGTCCAAGAAGCAAGTGAAAACCAGACCTGCGCATGCTCAAGAACAATAGGACGCTTGTCCTATGCAAAATCTAGCAGTATGATTCAGCCGAGACATAATCCCATTATTTGGGATGATCACGATGAGCAAATGGAGTGCGTAACTTGTTTCAAGTAGTTGTCTCAATTGTTTTCGAAGCCTCTCCTACTTTGTGAGCGCCAGACCTTGTTTCAAGAACTTCCTAGCATCTCCGAGAACCATTCTATCTAGGTTCTCGAACAATCTAGTGGGGGCGAGACGCAGGGAGATATGCTGGATAATACTACTAAGGACCTAGATGTTATGGATACTGCATTGTCGACGCAAGAGAAAGAAGCTCGGCTAAGTCTTATGGGCTAGATATCTAGCTGCTAGATTATCCATCCACGTCAGCATGTGAAACCTCCTAAGTCTTATGGGATAGATATTTAGCTGCTAGATTGGCCATCCACGTCATCTGTGAGCGCCGAACCATTCAGCGTTTTTCTGAGCGCCGAACCATTCAGCGTTTTGGTTACTTTTTGAGCGCCGAACCATTCAGCGCTTAAATCTCAGCCCGCTTGATTTTGTGATTTTTTGTGAGCGCCGAACCATTCAGCGTTTTTGGTCACTTTTTGAGCGCCGCACTATTCAGCGTTTCAATCTCGATAGTTCGACTGCGAGCAAATGTTAGGAGAGAGAAGTAGTCAGAAAGAGTGTTAACTTTTTTCCCACACTTTTTTCATGATTTGCAACACTTTTTGGCCAATCTTGCAGTCCAATCTATCCCATAGGACTTAGCCTTACTGACAGTAACAAAGATTGGCGAGAGCCTTATGTAGGATATCTGACAACTAAAGATATCCCACAAGACAAGTACCTCGCTAAAGAATTCAAAATGCATGGCGATATGTTTTGAGGATAACTTGAGCGTGGTGAAACTAAGCACAGGGAGAGATTACGACATAGACATAGACCAACCACTCACTGCACTCAATCCAATCTCCGGTGTCCCTGTCGTAATATAGTCCTTTGGCATAGGATTGACTATGTACAATTTCCGCTGAAGAGGAAGGTCATCGTGTTGCGGTAGACACCTATTAACATTTCGAAATACTACCAAAAGGAGTTTTTATTCTTTCCTAATCAACACATGATCTGGTGGGAATGCTTCTGAGGATTAGTATCAAAGCCTTTATCAGGTGTGAACAAGGGATGCAAGCCTAAAACCACAACAAGACTCGTTGGTGGTGGGCATGGGATATTCGGGGTGGTCGTCTTGAAAGCGTCAATCGAACTTAAATCACATGGTCTTCATCTTGATTTGTAAGCTACATGCATGATATTGGTATTTCCAATACCACCCTAACTGTGAGTCGACTTCATTTAATCACACTGCTTATCACATATTTCACCTAACAAAATACAGTATGTTCGCATTTTGGATAACATTCGACGTTCTCAGTTTTTATATAAGCTAGTACAACGAATATACCGATGTCCTTGTAGAGCATGACTTTTAGGCTAAAATACAAGCCTATCTTTATACTTTACCACGAGTATTATTTACTTTCAGATATACTTTGTCATACTTTGTAAAATTGCCAGGGAAAGATGGAGGCTTTTTATGAACTCCATTTCTCTGTTTATATCTCAATGAAATCTTCAGCCTTATCTCTATATTCTGTGGTTGCGATACTGACAATTCTTGTAGAATATGATAAGCTGACCAGTGCAGATGAAATTTAGCTTCGATAATACTACTAAAGAAAACTGGATTTCATCACTTATTTCAAATCTATGCTGCACAAAAACAGTAGAGACTCATGTCCTACGTGAGTTCTGGCAATATGATTAAAACATTTCTCCACATGCTGAGAACAGAAGTGACGTCTTAATCCTACGCGAGTTCTAGCCGTATAATCAGTGTTCCTACATTATGCTAAGAGTAAAAAGATGTAGCGAATTCCGGGTCCTACTCAAACTCTAGCAATTTTGCACGAATCTTGAATAGTAGGATTGGCCCCCTGGGCAAATTCAAGATAGCAGAAAACTTCCATCTTCACTCCATGCGTGAGTAAAATGCAGCAAGAAAGTGCACCCTTGTGCGAGCATTAAGCATCATGACTTTCACTATTTACTGGGGACGAGTTACGTTTCACTTCAACCGCGATGATCATCGTTTGGGGCGTGATACATAACACTTCGGCATAAACTCACACTGCTAGTCGCTTCTTTCTTGATAATCTTCCGCATCCTGTGCTTAACCGGTAGTCTTCCACACACATCTTGTGTTTAACTATGTATCACCGCCGTATCTCTTCTTGAAAGTCTCAGTAATTACCTCGAAAATATTGCTGGGGAAAAAATTAAGAGACTAGAGTCAAACTATTACGTGGTCGTATATCAGCTGTCACGAGAAAGCTTCTTGGAGATAGTTTGCAGCGATCATATCTTCCAAGATTAATTTTGGTGTACCCATCAACGGGTTTTGGTCCATGATGCTGATTACACCCACCTCATTCTTTACCTTGGTTGTCCGTGGTATAAAAGTCTCACTTAAGAAGCGAGCATAGAAGTTTCTCTCTACCGCAAGCACCGACCGACAACACATGAGCAAGTAAACATACTAGCATAAACCAGTACCATTGGCTTGTAGTCCATTTTTGGACTAGATCTGAGCAGATTTCTTCATTATTCCTTGTTTTTTAGGTTAGTTAGTAGTTTAGGGTAGTTTTTATTATGTTTTCTACTTATCTACACCATTATGGTGGTTTTATCTACTCTTTTGAGGTTTATCTTCGCTTTAATGGCGATTCTTGGTTATTGGGTTGGGTTTTAAGATTAATAGTGATGCTCTCCATGCTCTCCAACGACGAAATCTTCATCTTGGTTGTCTCCGGCGACGGAATCTTCATCATCAACTTATCCGGCGACGGAACCTCCATAGGTGGTCTTTTTGATGACGGAAGCTTCATCACTAGTTACAAGAGATTTGAGCAAGTCACTCCTACTTTGGGAGCACATCTTTCTATAGAAGAAAAACTAACTAAATGGTTGGAAGTTAATTCCAAGAAAAACCATCCTTCTTCCGATTTAATCGGATCTTATTCATACTTGTATTTGTCTTACTCACGGTAATCCTTCTCTTTATCTTGTCGGATTTCTCGGTATTGTACTTTTTACGGTATGTTCTTGTTACTTTGGATTATCTTATTTTCGATCTTAAACTCATTGTAATCTCGAATTTTCATTAATGAAAAGGTTCCTTGTTTATCAAAAAAAAAGTACCATTGGCTTGTACGTGTATGCTAGTGGGGGCAACAACACTATAAGGAGAGTCAGAGAATTATTTCAGGTTCAATATTATTCGTTAAATTGAAGAAACCTACTATTCGCCGTATCAGACTGTACTTCGGCTTGAGGCGGAGAAAGTAACATTCTCACACGAGCAGTAGGTGATACGTATTGATCTCTGTACCTTGGTGGCTATTATTATAGAGGCGGAATTCAGAATAATAATAGACGAAAACTAGAAAACAGAACACAAAGAAGTAATTCGAAGAAATATATCTTCTCTAGATTATGAACAAGAAAACTATTACAATTCTCTTTTTTTTACGCTCACAATCTCTCTAAACAGTGGATAAACCTTAAACTATTTTGCTGAGTTTGCTTTTACAATAATTAATTGCCTCACAAACTTCTCTCAAGGTGATTTGTCTCACAAACCTCCCTCTCTGGTCTAGGTGTGTATCGTATCACAAGCCACACTCTAGATGTCTTAGCTACTGAGCTAAACATCTCTATTTATAGATTTAACGGTTTCACAAACCTTCTAGGAATCTATTTCCTTATCTAGGAACAATTCCTTTTCTAGGAATATTTCCTTGTCTAGGAATATTCCTAATCTAGGAATAAATCCTTTTCTAAGTATATATTTCCTTATCTATAAATATTACCTTGTCTAGGAAATATTCCTTTCTAGGTATATTTCTTTATCTAAGAATATTACCTTGTTTAGGAATATTTCATTATCTAAGAATACTGCCTAAAAATCAGTATTCCTTCCTTAAATTATAATTCTATCCTCAATCCTTCTTGAGGATCACTTGTTCTCTGAGAGAGGAAGATACACATGTATCATGCGCCCCCACTCAAGAACTTGAACTCCTGTGAAAGTTAGATTTGGAGGTTAGGGAGCTAGAGGGTTCCTTTCACCCTGCTGAACCATCTCTCTTTGCTGGAAACTGGACCTTGACGTCTAATTTGAAAAGCTTTCATATCTCTTCGTCTTGTCTTAGTCAATCTTCGCTCCATAACGCAATCTTGTTCGAGTGGTTCTATTTCTTCTTCCTTGTTATTTTCTTCAAAAACACCAGATGAAAACATAGTCTTTTTCTTCGTCTTCAACTTGGGTGTATAAGACTCCATGTCTGTTTGTAGCAACCACCTTTTCTTCCATAGTTTGTGGTTCGCTTTGCTTAGGCTCATCATCTGACTTATCCATCTTGATTCCCTTGTTCACCTAATGTCTTCTAGCTTCTCGAGCACCTCACCAAGTTTTACGTAGAGAGACCTAGTGAAAACCATAAACCACAGGAATCTTCCCTAAAAGAACGAACCTGGCTCTGACACCAACTTGATATGTATTGATCTCTGTACCTTGGTGACTATTATTATAGAGGCGGAATTCAGAATAATAATAGACGAAAACTAGAAAACAGAACACAAAAAAGTAATTCGAAGAAATATATCTTCTCTAGATTATGAACAAGAAAACTATTACAATTCTCTTTTTGTTACGCTCACAGTCTCTCTAAACAGTGGATAAACCTTAAACTGTTTTGCTAAGTTTGCTTTTACAATAATTAATTGCCTCACAAACTTCTCTCAAGGTGATTTGTCTCACAAACCTCCCTCTCTGGTCTAGGTGTGTCTGTATCACAAACCACACTCTAGATGTCTTGGCTATGAGCTAAACATCTCTATTTATAGATTTAACGGTTTCCCAAACCTTCTAGGAATCTATTTCCTTATCTAGGAATATTTCCTTGTCTAGGAATAAATCCTTTTCTAAGTATATATTTCCTTATCTAGAAATATTACCCTGTCTAGGAAAAATATTCCTTTTCTAGGTATATTTCTTTATCTAAGAATATTACCTTGTTTAGGAATATTTCATTATCTAATAATACTGCCTAAAAATCAGTATTCTTTCCTTAAATTACAATTTTATCCTCAATCCTTCTTGAGGATCACTAGTTCTCGGAGAGAGGAAGATATACATGTATCAGTAGGAAGCCCGGAAAACAAACCTTATGAGTTATGAAATTAGCTTTGTACGTTATGACAGAACTGCACAAAGACCAGATAAAGAGAATTGAGTTGCATATGATCGACGCAAAATACAAGAGAGAAGCTACACCAAATGACTACTAGTACTGTATATCAGTTTCACTCCCAAGTAAAGAAAGTGTCTTGGTGTCATGAAAAATATGAAGGAAGATCAGGAAAATTATATCCTTGAAAATCATTTTGGAATATATCTATTGCCTATGGCATCGGATGGGGCGCGTTGGTGTCATCAGAGGCTGCAGACAAAACACCCTTAATTATGTCATGATTACTCGCTCGTGACTCATAAATCTGTAACTCTTCAGGGACTTGGAAATGATCGACAATTCTAGTATGAAGAAGAAGCTTGCTCGAGGTTAGAGATCTTCTTTCCAGTGTGACTACGTATGCGAACTTAAATTATAAAGGACTACGTATGCGGCTGAATTACAAAGGATACGATGCCGATCGTTCGGAATCAGATAAATTGATAACATCAATAAATTCGTGATCCGAATTTAAACAATAACGGCAGTATGCAACAAGTTATGATGTTCGATTGCTAAGCGAACAAGATCAACCAAGTACGTGAACACTTTAAAGGTCAAGTACTGTAGTTGCAGGAAATCCTACACTACACCCCTCACTAGAATCCATACAACTAAACCATTTGAAGATGAATAACTATGTTTTTTATTGATTAATTCCTTGAATATTACAAGATAAAATGTAAAAGAGCTAAAGAAATTACAATCAATACAAAGTTTCTCTCTCCTAATGACTTGTCTAACACTCGGAAAAAGATCTCTCCTACAATAGACTTGCTCAACTCTTTATATAGGGTAGTACACAGTGGATGACAGCTAAGCTGTCCTTTATTTTCGGGAATGACTTGCGAAATATCGCAAGTGTACAAGTATTCATTCTCGCGACACTCCTAAACTTCGCTAGATCTTCACATCTTTCTCGTGTTTTGGCTGTCGTCATTCATTGCGTCATTTATATTACTCTTCTGCGACGCCTTCGCAATGCTGTCGTTTACTAATCTCGCGAAATATTGATGTTGCGATATTCAGATCCTACATCTTGCCTCTTCTCATGTCTTCTCTGCGAAGAAGAGAATGTCATGAGAACTAGTATTTTGAAATGCCGCAACTGTTCATCTTCATCTGTTACAATCCCGTACTTTTACACAGAATTTATTACACATTTTTCTTCTTCCACTCTTTTCTTGACACGTCTCTTTCAACCGTTTTTTATTGACCATTCACGTCCCCTCTCGCATTAAATGCATTTGTCTTCTCGAGAATTATTATCTCTATATATAGTTTTCTCACCCTCCACTTCTTCTTTTTTATTTTCTCTCTGCAACTTTTCTTCAACTCTCTTCTTCCGCAATTTGCGTTTCTGCTACTGTAAATCTTCCTTTTCTTCTTTCTCTTGATCTTCAATTCTCTAATCATTCCCATACTATAAGAATGGCTCCACCTGGTCGTAGATATGAAATCCTTTTAGATGAAACTTGTAGGATCAGAATATCGCAACAGCAGTACTTCGCAAGATTAATAAACGACCGCGTCGCGAAGGAGTCGCATGGAGGTAAATAAATGACGTAATAGATGACGACGATTAGAACATGAGGAAAGTATGAAGGCTTGGCGAGATTTAAAGAGTGTCGCGAAGGCAAGCAGTTGTACATTCGCGAGCATTCGCGAGACATTTCCGAAAATAAGGGACAGTATAGCTGTCATCCATTATGTAATACCCTATATAAAGGGTCGAGTAAGTCTGTTGGAAGAGAGAGGTCTTTTGAATTGTGAAACAAGTCATTAGGAGAGAGAAAGTTAAGAGTGATTGTAATTTCTTTAGCTTTGTTCTATATTTCTTTGTAAGTCTTTCAAGAAAACAATTAATAAACATATCATTCTTCATCTTCAAATGAGTTGATTTAGCAAATTTGAGTGAGGGGTGTAGTGTGGGAAATCCCGCAACTACATATGCGCTAGAAACAGGGATTGATTAAGATTAACCTTGTGAATTGAAGGAATTAGGAGCAACAAGAAAGAATTAAGAAGAAAGGAACATAGTGAAGAAATTGAATATAATTCAATTACAAAAGCAATGGTTAATGAATTCCATGAAAAAATTAGAGGAAGGATACATAAACGAGATTTTGAAGGAAAGAAGATTATAGATGAGGAGAAGACATCATCTTTGAAGGAATGGGAAAAGCAGGAAATAACATTTACAGCCGCGGAAGTTCCTAGAGAAAATTTGAATCATACATCTCCACTAGTGATCACGATAAATGCAAGCAAAAAAAGAGAAGAATCGGAAAAGGTAGCGGAAGAATGGGAAATAAATAGAACTTTGGTGGATACGGGGAGTTTGGTGAGTATCATGTTTTACCATACCTACAAAAAATTAGGATATAAAGATGAAGAAATGAGTTCTCCAAGATATAATATTCATGGATTTGGAAAATCTCTAACAATACCAAAAGGGGAGATGAAATTGCGAATTTTACTGGGAGAAATTGAAACACAAGTGACATTAAGTGTAGTAGATATACCACATATTGCTAGGGAGACCTTGGGTACATGCGATTAAGGCAGTAGCATCAACACTTCATCAGTGCATCAAATTTCCTGTGCCGAGTGGAATTGGTGAGATCAAAGGAGATATTGATAAAGGAAGAATATATTATCAAATTGAAGTAAAGCATTATGAAGGGCAAATGAAGAAGCGAAAAGATCGCAGGAAGATGATAAAACAGCTAAGAAAGAAGAGGAATTTAGAATTTACATGATAAGAGCAAAAGAAGGAAAATGAATACAGCGAAATCATGGGAGAAGGGAGCGAGTTCGCGAAGGAAATAAGAGGACCAACTCCTATGGGAGAACCGAAGTCTAGCTATGTCGCAGCAGAACAAACAAAAGAAGTGAATATTGGAACTAAGGAAGAGCCTAAAATCTTAAAAATTGGGACTAAAATGGAAGCAGATGAAGAAAAAAGAACTGTTGAGTTGTTGCGAGATTATAAAGACATTTTTGCATGGGATATGGATGAAATGCCTGGTATAGATCCATCTGTGGCTTGCCATAAATTGGAAATTGACAAGAATGTAAAACCCTTCAAACAAAGAATTAGAAAGATCGCGACAGCATATCATCCTCAAATAGAAGAAGAATTGCAAAAAATGTTGGACGCAGGAATTATTAGACAGGCAAAATACCCTGAATGGATAGCGAATATGGTTATAGTTCCAAAGAAGAAAAAGGGGATAAGAATTTGTATAGACTTTACTGATCTAAATAAAGCTTGTCCTAAAGATAGTTTCCCGTTACCAGATATTCCACAATTGGTTGAAGCAGCGGCAGGAAATGAAAGGATATCTTCTCTTGATGGATACAAGGGTTACAATCAAATTCCTCTTTGAAGAAGAAGACCAAGAACATACTGCTTTCTTTGCTCCAAGAGGATTGTACTGTTATACAAAAATGCCATTTGGTCTGCGAAATGCCGGTGCGACATACCAAAGGATGGTGGAGAAGGTATTCGCGAAATGGATACATAAAACATTGGAGGTATATGTTGATGATATGTTAATAAAAAGCAGAAAAGCAAAAGACCACGTACAGGATTTGAAAGAAATTTTTGAACAAATGAGGCAATTTAATATCAAAGTAAACCAGAAAAATGCACCTTTGGGGTCGCCTCTGGAAAATTTTTAGGGTACATTGTATCCAAACAAGGAATTCAAGTCGACCCAGAGAAAGTACAAGCAGTTCGCGATATGCCAACACCGGCGACAATAAAAGATGTTCAAAAGTTAAATGGGTTGTTAGCTTCGCTAGGGAGGTTCATCTCGCGTTCGTCTGACAAATGCAAGCACTTTTCAACATCCTTAGGAAGGGATCAAAATTTAAATGGACAGATGAGTGTGAGAAAGCCTTGCAAGGAATAAAAGAACATTTAATGGATATATCAATTTTGCAAAAAGCGGAAGAAGGAGAAGAATTGTTGATCTATCTGGCAACAACCTCGCATGCATTAAGTGCGGTGTTACTGCGAGTGGACGCAGGAGTAGAAAAACCAATTTATTACATCAAGCAAAACTTTCAACGCTGCGGAAAGGAATTACTCAAAAATTGAAAAATTAATTTTAGCATTAGTTTATGCAACATTTAAACTTCGTATATATTTTCAAGCGCATGTTGTCAAGGTGGTGACAAAAGTACCAATAGAATCCGCAATGAAGAATTCAAAGAGGTCGGGAAGAGTTGAGAGATGGAATGCTCAAATAAGTCATTGCAAACTCAAATATGAAATACTATCTTCGCCAAAATCACAGGTCGTCGCAGACTTTTAGTGAGAATTCCCTTTAGAAGAAGATGAGTCGGTAGAAGATATGATGGATATTGAGGAAGAACATGGAGATCCGAAAGATTTTTAACGGAGCCGAACAGGATGGGAAATATTGGTAGATGGGTCATCGAATGGAGAAGGAAATGGAATAGGGATTGTTGTGATATCCCCAGAGGGTAATAAAATAGCTCTTTCTTTAGATTGGAGTTCGCATCAACCAATAATGAAACAGAATATGAAGCTATAATACATGCTTTGCGATTTGCAATAGAAATGAAGTTGGAGAATGTAAGGATTACTAGTGATTCACAATTGGCAATTCGCCAGATAAAAGAAGAATATGCTATAAATGAGTTGTCTTTGCAAAAATATAAGAAACTTGTTGACGAGTTGTCGACGCAGATACCAAGAATAAAGTGGAGACATATATCAAGGAGAAATAATAGACTCGAGACGCTTTTGCCTTTATATCAAAAGTATGATGACAGATCCGGTCGCGAGGAATATTAAAATACAAACACTATCGATGCCGTCAATTGATAAAAAAGAAGAACAAGAAACCGATGTAATGATAGTAGAAGATGGAACACAAACACTCTGCGAAGAAGATTGGAGAGCAGAGCTTCATGCATATTTGATGACAGGAGAAACACCAAGAAATAGATTGGAGACACACAAATTGAAAAGCCGAGCAACGAATTATGAATTAAGAGATGGAGTGCTATATCGACGATCTTTTAATGGACCTTCGCTTAGATGTTTAACAAGAAAATAAGGAGAAATCATATTGAAGATGTTGCATAGTGGGGATGCTGGTAATCACAGCGGAGGAAGATCTTTAGCATAAAAAGCAAAAATGCAGGGTTATTATTGGCCGTACATGCATGAGGACGCGAAACAAGTGTCAAGGCGTTGCGAGGACTGCCAAAGACATGGGAAGAAAATACATGCACCAGGAGCTCTGTTAAATTCTTCATCAAGTGTTTGGCCATTTGGAAAATGGGGTTTAGACATTGTAGGACCATTTTTACCAGGAACGGGACAAAGAAGATATATTTAATAGTCGCTACAGATTATTTCACAAAATGGGCAGAGGTGAAAGCGGTACAACATATTCGCGATAAGGATGTTTTTACTTTCATATTCGAGAACATTATATGCAGATTTGGGGTTCAATGCAGTTGGTATCGACAATGGGAAGCGATTTGAAGGACAAAATATAGAATTGCTACTTAATGCATTTGGATACGGTGTGGGAAATCAACTCCTCTATACCCGCAGGCTAATGGTCAGGAAGAAGCAACAAATAAAACAATCGCGGATATATTGAAGAAAAAATTGGAAGGATACAATAAAGGATGGTGCGAACAAGTACCCAATGCGGTATGGGCTTATAATACAACTAGAAGAGAAGCTACAGGCATGTCCCCTTTTGTTTAACATATGGAGTCGAAGTTTGTACTTCCAATGAAGTGAGAATTCCAACTACAAAGAAAGAAGCTTGGGAGAAAAATCTTAGTGCGGATAACATCTTAATCAAGTTAGATGAATTAGAAGAAAAAGAGAGAAAGCACTACAAAGATATGGAGAATTACCAAGTGAAGATTGGCCAGAGAATATAACAAGCGTGTCAAGATACGTGAATTTCAGCCAGGTGACTTGGTGTTGCGAGAAACACCTATATATCAGCGAGAAAATGGTGGCAAGCTGGCAAGAAAATGGGATGGACCTTATATTATCAAGGAGATAGTGGGCACAGGGGCATATAAATTAATGGATCCTGAAGGCAAAGATGTAGGGCAAAAATTAGATAGGCCGTGGAATAGGTTATATCTTAAGAAGTATTATCCATAGAAGATGGGATAAATAGAATGAATTGGTGATGTAATGTCTTCGCGACAGATAGATTGCGAGATCAACGGAAATGAAACAAAATTATGCGATAAACTGAGACAAATGATTGAATAAATTGGTAAAATGAATGAGTGAGTGAATGGGACAAACCTTTATGGCGTACACCCTAGTTCGCGAATGATATTTCGCAAGAGGCAAATGTAAGACCTAAAGTACGTCATATAAGGGGGTATCTCTTAACATGACTCGGGTGGAAGGTTACACCGCTCACGAAACCTGGGTCATGGAGATTTGGGGCCCATAAAAGCCTATCCAGGAAAGATACCTTGGATTCCCAACTATATATATAAGGTTATACCCTGGTTGGGCGACCGAGGATCTTTTCCAAGGAGTCAGTGTATGACCAAGGCGCCGAGGTACACGGTTGAGTCAAGAGTGCGGGGAGCATGGAACTTCCTTACCACTCTTGACAAGTCTTGGCACACGCCGCACTCGGCCGAAGAAAACTCCACTTAGGGTGCAGCCTTGTAACCATAAACCATATAGGTATAAGGGATAAGAGGCTGCGAAAACAACTGGTTGTTGTTAAGACCGGATGGGAGGAGCTAGCCTTGTATGGCCGATGTACGCCTCCTTGAAGGGGCAACCAGGGAGAAGATAAGGGCGGCACCCTCCATTAGGGAGCTAATAAGTGTCAAAGACACAAATGTCATGAGTCTTTATTTTCGCAAGAGAATTTAGGCTTGTCATATTTGTGCAATGATCCTGAAGAGGCAATAATACTAACGCGAGGGTAAGACGAGATCAATGGGTCTTTACATGAAAGTGTAAAGACATCCTGCGATTAAATCGCAAAGACGACAATATCATGGGGTTTTACGTTCGTAAGAATATTTAGGCCTATCATATTGTCGCAAGAAAAATATCCTGCAGAGGCAAAAATACTAAAAAAATGATAAGACAAGATCAATGGGTTGTTACATGAAAACGTAACGACGTCCTGCGATTTTGTCGCACGACGGTAATGTCATGGGGCTTTATGTTCACAAGAATATTTAGGCCTGTCATATTGTCGCAATGAGGGGTGGCATAATAAGACCTTTACTTAGGAAGGAAAAATAAGACCACACAAATAATGATAAGGCAAGACCAAGGGGTCATTACATGAAAATGTAGAGACATCCTGCGATCTTGTCGCAATAACGGCATTCAAGAAAGATCTTTAAACATTTTGAATATAGACAATCAAGATTTTTCCATCGCGAGAAAGATTACAACAAAATATTCAATGGAAAATAAATGGATTACTTGATAAGATGGCGACATGAGTTCTTATAATCAAACAGAAAGAGAAATTAATTCATCCAACACCAGACTTAGTACTTTGCAATCAAAAAGAAAAATTCAATAAAGTTACGAAGAAACTTAATTTTCTATATCAACTTGCTCAACTAAAGGATGTGGTAAAGGTTCTTCGACAATCTTATCAGCTTCATCCTCGCCAGTTGGAGGGTTTTCACCAGAAGTTCTTTCGCAAGGTTCCTTATTGATAACTTCATTATTAGCGAGGTCTTCGCAGCTTTCATAATCATAATCACTGTCAGGTGGATTGGGTACTTCATCATCTTCAACATCCAATGGTTCAACATAGACAGGATCAAGGGATTTAGAAAGTAAAATATTATTCACAAGAACTTCTGCTTTGGGAGGAAATTGGCGAAGAAGCGCTTTCTGTTGATTTCTGCTCTGGATGTCTTTAAGATGATTAAGGTAATTAAATCTCCTTCTGGCTCGATCGCGAGATTGGGCAAGAGAAGCAACTAGCGTTGCATTTTCCTTACAAATTTTAGCATGTGCCGCTTCCAAAGTAGATAGAGAAGAGTGGAGATCTTTCGATTCGCAAGAGTAAAGGAAGATATTAAAATTAAAAGATGAAAGATGGTATATAATGGAAAAGAAAATAATGGAAAAGGCAGTCAAATCTTATGACTACCTTCCTTCGCGAGACAAGATATTGAGTAAGGGCCAAGCAATTATTCCCCAAGTTTTCCATGGCATTATCAAAACCATCACCGACAAGACCTTTTAACCGCGACCGCAAACTCTTTTCGTTAGAAATCAATAACTTATTTTGTTTCGCAAGGGAAGAATGGGATTCTTTTAACTTGGTATAATCATCCTTGAGTTGGTTGGCTTTCACACTAAGATTTATTCTATTCGAATAAGTTTATCTCTTTCAAAGTGGTAGTATCTTCAAGTTTATTTTTCAAAAGAGGCGAGATAGACTGTTCTTGCTCATTCAATGCTTTTTTACAAGCATCAAGTTGTTGCGAGGATATTGCCACCTTATCCAATAAAGCTCGCCTCTCAAAAGATAAAGTTCCATTTTCATCTGATAAGGTTTCCAACTCCAAATTAGATTTATTCAAAGAATATGAGAGACGCGACACTTCATTACTTAATGATTCTTGATTTTGAACTAAGCAGATGTTTTCTTGGGAAAGATTATTTATTTGATCCATAGAAAACGTATGAAGATTATCTAAACGATTATCTTTGTTCCATCCAGGCATCTCTTTCAGTTCGGGTCTCTTCCACAATAGATTCCAGTTGATATATCTCCATCTTACGTTTCTGGTGCAAATCTTGAGAGGCGAACCAAGTTTTTTTTAAAAAAAAAAAAAAAAAAAAAAAAAAAAAAAAAAAAAAAAAAAGGGGGGGGGGAGGAGAGATACCTTTTAATTCTTCATTCTTCTTGCGAAGGTTATCACGATCCAGTGAAGTATTATGAAGGCTATTTTTCAAGGTCTTAATTTCTTGTTCCAAGGATGCTCGCGATATAGTATCGGAACCAAAATGTTTGCCCAAAGACTCAAAAACACTAGATTTGGTGGGATCAGTGGAGGCTTTCTTGACATCATTCATAGTATCTGATAAAATTTTAAAAGCTATATCCATCCCTTCTAAATGTTCTTTGCTAAGAGAAATAGATTTCGAGGGAGAAGAAATAGTAGAGGAAGAAGGAAAAGTTGAGTCGCCCATAGTTATAAGACCGCCAATGGGAGGAATTTGATCAGTAGGTGGAGGCGAGGTAAAAGTAAAAGTAGGAATAGGCATGACCTGAAGAATTTCATTCGCGAGAAAATTCAGAGGATTAATTTATCCTGTGATGACGTCTGTAGGGAATGGTACAAGTATCTTGAGAAGAAGGAATGTGATTATCTTGCGAAGAGGATGCTGTAATAGGAGATTTGTCTTGCGAAGACATCGTGGGGAAAGAAGAATGCTTGAATCCCGAGAAAGGAACAGTTGGAGCAGCAGCCGAGGCATCAAATGTATTATGGCGAGATCTTTTGGGAGATCTATCACTCTTATCATCCTGCGAATAATAAATCAACTAAGAAACAGAGGCAATAAAACCGCTATTAAAGGAGTAAATATTTCCAAAAATACCTTACTACTCGTGAGGTTGTTTTTTAGAAGCCGGAGACTTCACTTGCGAAGAAGGTTTTGGTTGCGAACCAACGGGAATGTTAGGGTTCACCACAAGATATCTAGAGCTGGACTTGTTCTTCTTTGAAACAAAAATGGCGATATCAAAAGAAGAACAGAATCAAGATGAAATAATTTCAATAAGGAAGATCAATCAAGAGAATAATCAAAATCAAAGAAAATAACGAACCTGGATGCCATGAAAATGATAACAAAAAGATAATGAAAAGAAGATGATGAAGATGAATAGCAGGAAATAGTTGCAGACGATGAAGAAGATAGAGAAGAAGAGAAAGAATATTTTTCACAGGCAGTTTTCCTTTAAATAGAAGAAAAAAGGGTGACCGGATAACATTAAATATACCGGTAAAAAGAGTAATTTTAGACACGTGTAAACGGTCATCCCAAGATTCAAGGAATCAAATTTCTGTGGGGAATAGAAGATATATTACTTCTTGTTTACTTCGCAAAGCTAAAAAGGGGGGGAGGAGAGATACCTTTTAATTCTTCATTCTTCTTGCGAAGGTTATCACGATCCAGTGAAGTATTATGAAGGCTATTTTTCAAGGTCTTAATTTCTTGTTCCAAGGATGCTCGCGATATAGTATCGGAACCAAAATGTTTGCCCAAAGACTCAAAAACACTAGATTTGGTGGGATCAGTGGAGGCTTTCTTGACATCATTCATAGTATCTGATAAAATTTTAAAAGCTATATCCATCCCTTCTAAATGTTCTTTGCTAAGAGAAATAGATTTCGAGGGAGAAGAAATAGTAGAGGAAGAAGGAAAAGTTGAGTCGCCCATAGTTATAAGACCGCCAATGGGAGGAATTTGATCAGTAGGTGGAGGCGAGGTAAAAGTAAAAGTAGGAATAGGCATGACCTGAAGAATTTCATTCGCAGAAAATTCAGGGATTAATTTATCCTGTGATGACGCTGTAGGGAATGGTACAGTATCTTGAGAAGAAGGAATGGGATTATCTTGCGAAGAGGATGCTGTAATAGGAGATTTGCCTTGCGAAGACATCGTGGGGAAAGAAGAATGCTTGAATCCCGAGAAAGGAACAGATTGGAAAGAAGTGAGGCATCAAATGTATTATGGCGAGATCTTTTGGGAGATCTATCACTCTTATCATCATGCGAATAATAAATCAACTAAGAAACAGAGGCAATAAAACCGCTATTAAAGGAGTAAATATTTCCAAAAATACCTTACTACTCACAGGTTGTTTTTTAGAAGCCAGAGACTTCACTTGCGAAGAAGGTTTTGGTTGCGAACCAACGGGAATGTTAGGGTTCACCACAGTATATCTAGAGCTGGACTTGTTCTTGCTGAAACAAAAATGGCGATATCAAAAGAAGAACGAGAATCAAGATGAAATAATTTCAATAAGGAAGATCAATCAAGAGAATAATCAAAATCAAAGAAAATAACGAACCTGGATGCCATGAAAATGATAATGAAAGATAATGAAAAGAAGATGATGAAGATGAATAGCAGGAAATAGTTGCACGACGATGAAGAAGATAGAGAAGAAGAGAAAGAATATTTTTCACAGGTGCGTTTTCCTTTAAATAGAAGAAAAAAAGGGTGACCGGATAACATTAAATATACCGGTAAAAAGAGTAATTTTAGACACGTGTAAACGGTCATCCCAAGATTCAAGGAATCAAATTTCTGTGGGGAATAGAAGATATATTACTTCTTGTTTACTTCGCAAAGCTTCGGAACATCGCAAAAGAATAGAGGCAAGTACGTACTTTTCAAGTCCAGTATTCTTTCGCTCGTTCCTTCATCAACAAAGATCAAAGACTACTACAACAACAGATTTTTCCTTAAAGATCGCTCTTCAAGCAATTTTCAAGGAAAAAGAGGCAAGATGTAGGATCAGAATATCGCAACAGCAGTACTTTGCAAGATTAATAAACGACCGCGTCGCGAAGGATTCGCATGGAGGTAAATAAATGACGTAATAGATGACGACGATTAGAACATGAGGAAAGTATGAAGGCTTGGCGAGATTTAAAGAGTGTCGCGAAGGCAAGCAGTTGTACATTCGCGAGCATTCGCGAGACATTTCCGAAAATAAGGGACAATGTAGCTGTCATCCACTATGTAATACCCTATATAAAGGGTCGAGTAAGTCTGTTGGAAGAGAGAGGTCTTTTGAATTGTGAAACAAGTCATTAGGAGAGAGAAAGTTAAGAGTGATTGTAATTTCTTTAGCTTTGTTCTATATTTCTTTGTAAGTCTTTCAAGAAAACAATTAATAAACATATCATTCTTCATCTTCAAATGAGTTGATTTAGCATATTTGAGTGAGGGGTGTAGTGTGGGAAATCCCGCAACTACAAAACTCAAAAGAAATTACAAGAGAAGGGTTTCACCTTGTCTACTATTCCCAATCAAGAATCTTCATCTATTCTTTCTGCAAAGTTGTTTACTGATCATCAGTGTAATGATCAAAAAATTATAATCTCGCTAGGTCAACTCCTCGCAGGTCTTCCCATTCCTCTCTACAATCCCGAACTACCCTTGTTCTATGAAATTCTTGCTCATGAGAAATTCTCGCGAGCTATTTATCAATTAAGTGGTGATTGCATTCGTCTAATGCTTGAATTCGCCAATCGTGGCGCTGGTAAGGGGTCTCTATATCCTGATAATGTCAAAGATCCTAATTTCGCAAACTTAGAGATAGTCGCTGAAAAGTACACGGTAGAAAACTTTTTTGAAAATTATGAAGTGATAAATATGAAGAATGATAAATCTCGCTGGGGTGCTCGATTGAAAAGAAAATAGAACGTTCCCGACGATAAGATACTCATGTTAGGTATTGATTGGCACTCTGGCAAGAATAATGTCCCTCGCTATTCTAAAGATGAGAAGTGGTGTGTCTTCCCGCTATTTTTGAACGGGCCTTACATTTCAGGTTCCCATGTACTCCCTGCGAATCTCGCAAATTATCATCCTTGGGTATTTAATTGGCCCGAGAAAGCAAAAGAGGTATAACTCCTAACTTTTACCTATTTTATAATCTTTACTTCCTTTTATGTCTAATCTTGCGAATTTTTCAGATCATCAAATTGAGAAGGAGCTACAAAAGAAATCCAAAGGCAAGTATTCTGGTGACACTT
The DNA here is from genome assembly GCA_023531295.1 of Papaver armeniacum. Classification (NCBI taxonomy): domain Eukaryota; kingdom Viridiplantae; phylum Streptophyta; class Magnoliopsida; order Ranunculales; family Papaveraceae; genus Papaver; species Papaver armeniacum. The sequence goes on from JAJJWW010014476.1 coordinate 151,077, forward strand.
CGTTCAATCAAGGATGAAGTAAGAAATATTTTTCCTTATTATTTTTAACAATATTGTTGCCTTTGTTTCTTATCTTCATTCGTGTGCGAAGGTTGGCGTTGAAGAGAATGATATTTCTAAAGCTGCGAAGGCTAAAGGCAAGAATAAAATCACTATTCGCAAGGATAAATCTTCTGCTCCATCTTCCAAAAAATGGAAAATCCATCCCTCTTCTCACTCTAATTCCCAAACCAGCGAGAACTCTGATGATGATAATGATGAAGTTGACACTTCTTTTGCGAAGGAGAATCATTCAGTCGAATCTGCTATGGCACAACTGTCTAGTGTTTTCTCCGATTCTATGCAAGTTTTGGGAGATGATCATTTTTCTGCTACATGCGAAGCTCTCGCAAATATCTGCGATGCCCCCCTGTTAGCGGATAATGATTCTTTTCGTGGAGTTTCCAGGACAATGACTCCCAGTTTCTTAAATGCACTTAGTGCCTTGGTATGTTCATATTTCTTTATTTCTTTGTGATTTCAAATATAAATCTTACCTTAACAATTTGTTTACTTTCCTTTATAGTCTGGGAGAGCTTCCTTTGTTGTTGCCTCAGATCTCGAGAAAAGGCGCAACAATCTTGAAAAGAAAAACCTTCAACTTAAGGAAAAGAACAAAGAACTAGAAGTTGAAGTTGCGACATCTCGCAAGAAGAGTGAAAGTGGGACTGCTGCTCTTCGCGAAAGGATTCAACAACTGGAAGCTGAATCTGCTACTCAAAAGAATAAAATTTCTACTCTTCAAAGTGCTAATCAACAGCTTTATGGTACAAAACTCTTATCTCTTCCTCATTTTTATTTTGTCATTTATTTTTCTTTGCCTAACTTATCATTTTTGCAGACATTTATAATCTTTCTGAAGAAGCCATCCTTCTCCATTCATTTCCTGAGCCTATGGATAATGATGCTCTTCTTGCTCATCTCAACGAATCTTTAAGTAGTTCGTCGAACAAAATTAACTCTCTTTCAATAAATGAACTTCGAACCAAATTTCATCTTTTAGAAATTGAGCATAGATCTAGTTTAGGTTTAGCCAACCGATTTAAACGTTTATATCTTAGCTCCCACGAGAATAATAATATTCTAAGGAAGAAAATTAGTAGCCTTATAGATGACAAGGATCGCATTGCTAATCAAGGTGCACAAGTATTAGCGAAGTTCCAAAAAACCCTTCTTGAAGTCCAAATTGAACGAGATGAATCTCTTCGCCAAAATGCCATACTTAATGAGTGAGAAAATCAAATTCGTTCACTTCTTGTCATAAATAGTGATGATGAATTCGCTTGGGCTGCGAAAGTTCTAGATAATGCCAGAAATAACTTAGGTGTTAACATCAGTCTTCATGCTGATCATAACGCCTTGGTTAAAGATATGATTTCTGACAGAGAAGGTTGTTAATTGTTCTTCTTTATTTTACCACTTCTTTTTTATGAAATTGTTATTAAATTACTGACTCATTATCATACGTGTCACAGGCTGAGAAGAGATATCAAACAAGGATTAAAGAACTTGAATCTGAGAAAGAATAACTTGCAAAGAACCTCTCTCTTCGCAACGACAAGTATTCCATGTTGAAGAAGCAATTACAAACTACTGTAGCGAATTTCAATAATAATGTTGTTCGTTTTCGCAATCAAACTATTAAGACGCGGTTTGCGATGACCATAGTATTCCTCATTCTTCATATCCTTGTCTTCTTGATGAAATTCCTGAAGATATACCTTCCTTTGATGTTTCTGATAGTGAAGCTAGCGAAGAGGAAGAATCTGATAAAGAATCTGATGACAAAGAAGAATGAATTAAGAGATAGATCCATTTTCCTTTTTCTCTTCTTGCGATATATGTACATTTATCCTTTTAGCTTTCCATTTTTGTAATTTCTCACTGTAAATCTATCATATGGAAATAAATAACAAATTTTTACTCTAATCATTCCCATATTTGCCTCTGTTATTTATTTTCACATGAGAGATTAAATCGATAATCTTTAAGTAATAATATTTCTTAGTTTCGCAACTGCTGTTTCTAACTCTTCAAATGAATTTAGAAATATAGCCACTTTCGCAAGCTTATTTGCTTATTCACTTTTTGTGTGATCTTATCTTCATTTATGTTGAAATTCATCATTGCGACAAGATCGCTGGACGTCTTTACATTTTTATGTAATGACCCATTGATCTTGCCTTATCATTATTTTTGTGTGGTCTTATTTTTCCTTCCTAGTTAAAGGTCTTATTTTGCCACCCCTCATTGCGACAATATGACAGGCCTAAATATTCTTGCGAATATAAAGTCCCATGACATTGCCGTCTTGCGACAAAATCGCAGGACGTCGTTACACTTTCATGTAATGACCCATTGATCTTGTCTTATCATTTCTTTAGTATTATTGCCTCTACAGGATATTTTTATTGCGACAATACGACAGTGTCTAGAAATTCTTGCGAACTTAAAGCCCCATGACATTGCCGTCTTTGCGACGAAATCGCAGGACGTCTTTACACTTTCATGTAAATACCCATTGATCTCGTCTTACCCTCGCGTTAGTATTATTGCCTCTTCAGGATCATTGCACAAATATGAAAAGCCTAAATTTTCTTGCGAAAATAAAGCCTCATGACATTTGCGTCTTTTTTTGACACTATCAGCTCCCTAATGGAGGGTGCCGCCCTTATCATCTCCCTGGTTGCCCCTTCAAGGAGGCGTACATCGGTCATACAATACTAGCTCATCCCATCCGGTCTTAACAACAACCAGTTTTTTCGCAGCCTCTTATCCCTTATACCTATAGGGCTTATGGTTACGAGACCGCACCCTAAGTGGAGTTTTCTTGGCCGAAAAGATGTGCCAAGACTTGCCAAGAATGTCCGAGACACTTCAAATGCCCCAGGCACTCTTGGCTCAACCGTGTACCTAGGCGCCTTGGTCATACACTAACTCCTTGGAAGAGACCCTCGGTCGTCCAACCAGGGTATAACCTTATATATATAGTTAGAAATCCAAGGTATCTCTACCGGATGGGCTTTATTGACCCCAAATTTTCATGACTCAGTTCCGGGGCGGTGTAACCTTTTCCCCGAGCCATGTCAAGAGATACCCCTTATATGACACACTTTAGGTCTTACATTTGCCTCTTGCGAAATATCATTCGCGAACTAGGGTGTACGCCATAAAGGTTCGTCCCATTCACTCATTCTTTCATTTCTGTCAATATCATTCATTAATTTTTGATTATCTCTTCTCATTATCCTGCGAAATTATCGCATAATCTTGCTTCATTTGCTGTGATCTCGCTACAATTATTTAACCATACTTTCATCAAATTTATGAATCGCGAGACTTTCGCGTACTCCTTCTTTGATCATCATATTCTTTGTACTTTTGACATGTCTTTGTCCTTCTTCGATCATCAAATTTATGAATCGCGAGACTTTCGCGTACTCCTTCTTCGATCATCATATTTTTTTTTTTTTACACAACTCTAAAATCAATTATTTATTTCTTACATTTCTTACTCTCTGTTGCTCTCTGTTTCTTCATTCAAATTCCCTCGCTATTTCCTTCCCTTTTGAGAGAATCGCAATTTCCAATTGTTTTCAATCATCGTTCTCGCAATATATCTTCATCTCTCACTTCTACTGTGTCCACCATCAGTCTTTCTCTTCTTTGTTCTTCTTTGATATTCCGCTTCCAATTCTTCTTTTGAGTAGCCCTTTCCTCGCAAGATTCCACTTCAACTTCATAGCATTTTTGTCCCTCAGCCCAATCTCCTTTTATAACTCCAACACCACTGGGATGTGGAAATTTGATGCACTGGTGGTAAGTTGATGCTACACCCAAGATTTCATGCAACTAAGGTCGCCCAATTAATGCATTATAGGGGGATTCCACATCGAATATGCAAAACAAGATTTCAGTTGATAATCCATTCAATGGTATTCGCATGCGAGCTTCTCCTTTAGGTTTATTAGCAAGATCTTATTAAAACCATAAATCTTATAGGTTGAAGGTATCAAATCTTCATCTTTTCCCCCCATAGTCTTGTAGGTGTGGTAAAAAAGGATGTTTACAAAGCTTCCAGTATCAATTAAGATTCTATTTATTGCCCATGAATTTTCTGCACCATCACTTTCATCATCAACAGGTTTTGGATTAATTTCTAACCTTACCACTAATGGACTGTCATGCAACTCGCCACCCTCAGGTACCTCTTCTGCGGTAAAAGAAATAATCTGTGTTTGCCATTCTTTTAGTGGCGATGTTTTCGCGATGTTCATTACTTCTCTATTGTCAACATCCTTTGCGAAAACCCTACTGAGAACACTATCATGAAAATCCTCGACTGACCTGTACGAATGTACGATAGAATTGCAGAACAAGTTTTTGGCTTTCGCTCCAACTTCTACTACAAATGTTTCTTTCCCTTTTGTTGTATTTACTCTGTGAACTTGATGTGGTGGAGGTGGTGGTAGCTGTTGAGTCTTCTCTTCACATTTTAAGAAATGGTTTAGCTTCCCTTGGTCTATCATTCGGAGGATGATTCTTTTTATATTCCTACAATCATTTGTTAGATGTCCATGAAAATGGTGATAGGAACAGAATTCATGACTTCTGTCACCTGGAGGTGGTTCATTCCCCATGTTCCATGGTGCAGGTATGTTTTCCATCAGGATTATAGCTTCCCATATTTTTTCCACGCTAGCATTTAGTGGAGGCATCTTGATTTCTTCCCATAAGACTCTATGACCTCGCTGCCCTCTATGATAATTCTGCCTCTGGCCTCCGTAAGTTTCTTGCGAATGATCAAGTCTTTGAATTTTATTATTTCCGCCACGGTTGTAGAAATTTCTTTCTCTTTCAAATTCTTCTTGATCGCGACTTCCCATGGCTACCAACTTTTGCTGGCCATCATCCGGTATCATCATTCCTTGTTGACCTTGCGAGGTACTCGCCACAGTGTTTATCAATTTGGGTAGCAAACTTGCATTCGCAGCTCTTGAAGTTGTATTCGCGACAGGATATGATTCCATCTCATTTTGCTTTTCCTCTAAAGCAATATACTCCTCCTGAAGCTCTCGCAACTCAGTCATTGTGATTGTATTTTTGACTCTAAAAATTTGAATATATAACAGATTTGTTGCGAACATAGCATTAATGAATGATAAGATGAGATATCTTTCCTCCACACGACCAGCCATTTCGCTACACATTGTCTTCCATCTCACAGTTAAATGCCTCAAACTTTCACCAACCCTTTGTTTTAACCCAAATACATCTTCAATACCAGGTCGCGAGGAATTATTACTTAGATATGCCCCTAAAAATATAGCCTGCAAGTGACTGAAAGATGTTATTGTGTTCTTCGGTAGTCCTTCAAACCATTTCAAAGCTTCTCTCTGTCAAACTCGATGCAAAATATTTGCATAATATGGCATCATGATTCTCCCATTGTAACATACATCTCATATAAGCTTTGATATGTTGTATCGCACAAGTTGTTCCATCAAAAATGCTGGTTAATGAAGGTAAGTTGCACTTTGGTGGTATTCCTCTTAATTGTATCTCTTGTGTGAACGGAGTTTTCGCAGCTTCTTCTATGGCTTCATCCAACTGTCTCTTTCCTCCTCCCCTTTTAGTGTTCATAATCCCTCTCATTTCTTCCAATTCTCTCAAAATTTGCTCATTTGCATCAGAATTTGATTCCATTGGTCTTTTTAGTTTCGCTTCTCTTCTCATGCGTTCATGTCTACTTTGACTTTCTTGTTCATCATTCTCTTATCGTCTTTCTCTGCGATCTTCTCCTTCACTTCTTTCACGAATTCGCACACCGTTATATCTATCAATTTCTCTTCTTTGTTGCCTATCAGCTCTCCTTTGTGCTCTTTCATATTCTTCATTAATATTATCATTGTTGCGATTTTGTTCTCGCCTTCATTCTCGATTATCATGATTATTCTGGCGAATTGCCTCTTCTAATTCTTGATTTTCCATTTCTGTTCTTAATCTTTCCCTCTCGCAAGCCAGACGTGCTTGTTCAGCATAATGTCTTTCAATGTCATCTTCAATCTCTTTTTGCTTCCTCCGTGCTTCTCTCCCATGCAATATTCTTCTTCCTTCTTCTTGATTTTCTTCATCAACTGGATTATTCCGCCCCTGAAGCTGCCTATTTCCTTGATTTCCACCATTCTGCTCATTTTGAAGATTCTCGGGACGCGGAATATAACGATCTTCCATTATTTCTCTTCTCTCGCAATGTTTCGTGCCTGGATTTTGCGCTTCTTCTTGGTTTTCTTCATCAGCATTTTCTGTAGGTAAAATTCTCCTTCTTTCCTCTCTAACTGATCTTGAGCTTGACCTTGTAGTGCTCCTTGACCTTCTGTTTTGTAATCTCATGTTTTCCATCCTCAACTCATGATTTTGTCTTGTCAAATTTGCACGTTCCTCTGCCTCTAATCGTCTTTCTTCATGTATTGTTTGTCTCAACGCCTCTAATGCTGCGATCTCTTCATTTCCATGAATTGTTTCTCCATTCCCTTCTCGGTCTCTCTCCCTTTGTCCATTGTTTACCAATTGTTGTTCTTCTCCCCTTTCGTCCACAGAATCTGATCTCCAAGTATGCACGCTTACTCTATCATAATCCACAGTTCTATTTACTACTGGTTGAATTGGTGATTGAATTTGATTTTCTTCATTATTCCTCATGTTCATTCTTGATGATTCTCCCATTTCATTTCTCCTTCTCCAAAGAAGTCTCCTACTTCTTCTCACGCTTGTTGGTTGTTTGGATGCATTTCTTCTTCTAGCCATTTCTTAATTTTGGTAAACCTGTTGAAAATTATATGAAATTTCTTCCCTACTACTCCAAATTCCTTCAAATCACGATGTCGATCCTTACTCTCTCCCTGTTTCTAGCGCCATTATATAGTTGCAGGAAATCCTACACTACACCCCTCACTAGAATCCATACAACTAAACCATTTGAAGATGAATAACTATGATTTTTATTGATTAATTCCTTGAATATTACAAGATAAAATGGAAAAGAGCTAAAGAAATTACAATCAATACAAAGTTTCTCTCTCCTAATGACTTGTCTAACACTCGAAAAAATATCTCTCCTACAATATACTTGCTCAACTCTTTATATAGGGTAGTACATAGTGGATGACAACCTAAGTCTGTCCTTTATTTTCGGGAATGACTTGCGAAATATCGCAAGTGTACAAGTATTCATTCTCGCGACACTCCTAAACTTCGCTAGATCTTCACATCTTTCTCGTGTTTTGGCTGTCGTCATTCATTGCGTCATTTATATTACTCTTCTGCGACGCCTTCGCGATGCTGTCGTTTACTAATCTCGCGAAATATTGATGTTGCGATATTCAGATCCTACAAGTACATATGAAAATGTTCGAGGTTCGAGAATTACAGGTAGTTCAAGAAGCCGTTCACGGATCAGCTGCTCCATGAATAAAGATGTCAAAATATTTACACAAATATAACAGGGATGCAGATAAATAAACCTGGCTTGATTGGGGTATACCCAAACTAATTGGGGTATACCCAATAAGACAAAATAGGGTCATTTTGAAGTAAAGCCAAGCCACCCCTTAACCTTGTATTTTCAAAATGGCTAATATGCCCTTGTTTAATTAACATTAAAAAATTGATTAGGTTAATTAATTGAGTTTAGATTAAAATTTTGAAAATGAAAATCCAAAAGAGGTTAAACCTTTAATCCATCTTATGAGTTCGATTTCGATCAAAAAATTTGGTTTTCAAAAATGTCAAAGGTCGGCAAGATATACGTTTGAATAAGGTGCGGCTATATATGGCCTAAGCATGGTCTTTGTTTGAATAAAATGCCGACCAATTTTAGCCGGCAAGGTATTTAAATGAAGAACATGCCGACTTTATTTTTTTTTTTTGACACATAGGAGATGGATATTGAAAAATATTAGTCGGCAAGGTCTACAAAAAACCCCCGTACTGGTGAAAAATACCCCATCTGGCGGTTGAAAAACCCTCACTGGCAGATAAGCTCAAGCAAGGTATTTAAATGAAGAACATGCCGACTTTATTTTTTTTGACACACAGGAGAGGGCTATTGAAAAATATTAGTCGGCAAGGTCTACAAAAAAAACCCGCCGGCGGTTGAAAAACCCCGCCGGCGGTATAAGTCGACAAGGCCTTCAAAATACCCCGCCTACTGTAGAAAAAATTTACTGATCGCGCCATGGATGTTATGAAAAGTCGGCAAGGTATAGATATGGATATCTTGCCGACCCTGTAATTGCTAAATTTAGAGATAAAAAGTCGGCATGTTATTCAACCTTATACCCTGCCGATTATATTTTGGCCGGCAAGGTCGACAAAAAATACCCTGCCGACTTTTGGTTCGTTTTGATTCTTCGTTTTTTTTTTTTTTATTATTTCACATGTATAGTTAGAGTGTAGAAGAAAGATTTTTATATTTTTTTTTATATGTTTTGGCCGGCAAGGTTTTTTAGTATGGGCAATTTGGTCTTTTAACACCTTTTAGACACCCCTTAGCACACTCCTTTGGATGAGAACAAAATGGGTATACCCCAATTAATCTGGGTATACCCCAATCAAGCCAGGTAAATAAACGATACATTATTTTAACATCAACTAAGATGAATAAAGAGGTGGACGACTCATGTTGTCAAGAATTGATGTGTTTTTAATTTGTTGTAGAAAGTGGTAAAAAGAGATTCGTTCAACTCGAGAGGTACTGAGACTCAGGGTTCCACCAAACTCATAACATAAGGTTCAAATATTAATTCCTTTAAAAATTATAGATCAATAAATAAAGACATAGACCCTTATTTTTTCCAAGGAAGATTCTCAAAATATTAGTTGTAAATCCTAAGCATGGGACATCAAAACATCTAAGCAAGCATGACCCATCAGATGAGATGACAACTAATTAATCAAAGTCATAATTCAATTTTAATTAGTGCAAAAGTCATATAAGAATTAAATACAATTACCCACGTATGATATTAGGCTTCCTCCGTCATCCCAGCGTTGGGGTTTAGCTCTTCATGGTGAAAACACGCTCCAAAGATATAAACATGACTCAAAAGGTGTTTTATTGAGGAAAATAGTATTACAACGAATCTGTAACAGATATAATTGTTACTGCAGTCAACTGTTATGTAAATTGTTGCAAATCAAGATAATAGTTACTAATGGATCACATTAGGATTCTAATTTAAGACCCTACGAAACGACTATCCTTTACGGTCTTATGTTCTTCGCTTTAGTCTTCTTCCCTGCAGCCTTGATTCTTAACTCCGCACCGTACCCAAACTCTCGACCCCCTCTCTAAGACTCGAACAGCACCTTTTTATACACAACAGGTAATTAAATCCCGAAAATTTCTTCTCTTTCTTCCAAGCAAAGCTACGGGTTATTTTCTTTTTTTTCTCTACTCTGTTGTACGCGTCTTCTGTTGATATGAGAACTTTCATAAGATAGATTAGAATCGATAGGGAAGATATTCTTTTCCCTAAACTGCACGAAATTTTCCAACAGAAATAAATCCGCGACTTTCTCCACCTCCCCTGTTTTGTTGAGTTTCATGTGAATACCTTCTATTTTCTCGAAACCAAACTTCTTTGATCCCCTTTTTAACCGCAACAAGCCAAGACCTGTCCAAATAACCGAGAAATATCCGAGAACTACTCCCCAAATTCAATCCAGGGGATGATGAATATCCTCACCCTTGTTTTGCTTCAAATCAATATCTAGCCCAGTTCGGTCCATTTGATCACCTATACCAACATCGTTTGGCCCAATCCAGTCTATCCTGATAAAAATCAGCGATTGAATCTCCTTTAATCGCGTTTAAAAATCCAACCCTAATTCTTAACCTTCACGCTCACATTTCCCTAGCAATTTTGAGAATTTGAAACCGTGAAGAAGAAGGGTGTCCCCCTAATCCACTGCTGGGGTGCGAATATCAAGTGGTGGTGAGTAGTAAAGAGGATAGCCCTTATCAACTGGGTGCCCCGTAGTAATTGAGGTACCCCTTATCCAAAATGGGGGTCCGTATAGTAATTTTCTCCCACGAGCGCAAAAACCACTTTTCGAGCCAATTTCGCCGCAAAAGCTTATTTCTCCAGAAACACCTACAAAAACACAAAATAATCAAATAAGTATAAAATCGAGCACTAACAGTACACATAATTGAGATCAAAATACAGTAGAAACTCTATAAATTAATACTGTCGGGACCATCAAAATTTATTAATTAAGCGAGATATTAATTAACCGATAAATTAATAATTATTAATTTATATATCATATAGCGCCGAGGGAGGCATTTTATTAGCAAAACCAAATAAGGTTAATCACACATCGGTAGCAGGTAGCCTGGCAACGAGCTGGGCACCTACCCCTTTTTGAATCACGATACCAAGTCTATGAAAAGGGAGTTACAAAACTTGTAATTAGCATCACGACTAATAAGTTAGTTTGTATACAAACAAAATGCCATATCATATCTTTTATATTTCATATATAAATACAATATCAATATCAAATCATATTTTTATAAACACTATATCCAATCATATTTTTTATTTCCTATATAAACACAATATCAATAGCGATGTTCATACAAGTACACTTGCAAACTGCTTTCGTTATTGTAAACTTCGATCAACAGATAACACAAGTTTAGACAATTTGGATGAACATACAGACAGTGAAATCACTCAAGACTTGCAAAATTTGATCGAGAAGATGGGCTATCGCAATTCAATGAATGTCGAAGATGTCCTAAATTATCCGGAAGAAAATGAAGTTACACAGTTGTTGACTGATGAAGAAATAATCGAGAACGTTATGGGAACTGATAAAGATGTGGAAGAAGGTGATGAAAGTTTTACAATAGAGCTCCCTTCACGAAACGAGCCTATTAAAGCGGCATTCACATTGAATAATTTCTTACTGAGCTATGAGAAAACAACACCAAAAATTCTTATAATGATAAGAAAAATTAGAGATGAAATTCAATGGGATATTGATTTTAGCAAAAAACAGAAGACAATTAAATCATTTTTCAAAAAGTCTTCGTAAATCATTAATGTATTGAATATATATATATATATATATAATGCATTATTAATTTATATTTCATATGGGGCCTACATAGGTAATCAAAAAAGTATTATCTTATAATTTTAGCGAATTATTAATTTGGCACGTTGTCCCCGACTCGGGACCGGCCAAAAATATTATTTAAGAGAGTTTATTAAATAATCGAGTATTAATTAAAAGAGTTTCTATCGTAGATCGACAGGTGTAGAATACACCGTATTTACTATCTAGTAGTTACGCTTTTTTGCTATTTTTCTTGTGAATTATGCACTTTACGCGTGCTTTTGAGTTTTATAGGTGCAATGGAGTCACACGGAGAAAAAGAAGGAGAAGTTACCCAATTTGAGCAAAAGGGCGAAATTGTCATCTCACAGGCAAGTGATACATGGAGCTGACCCAAGGTTAAGGGGCAACTCTATTTGGAGAGGTTTTAAATGACAGCCCACAACTTGTTATGGGGCATCCATTGGGGTATCCCCTTATCTGATGCAGAGGGGTGGCGTTATCCAACATTGTTATTACAACCCTAGACTGGTTCTTTTCTTCCCATTCATTTCATTGAATGTGTCTCACCAAACCGAAATTGAGAGAGAGAACTATGATTGCCGCTAACGAGAGTTCTTCTCACGGAAAACCAAGGTCGATACGGGTTCGTGTGGTCGATTGTTGTTGGTTGAAGTTGATGCCATCGATTTCGTTGTTGCTTAATGGGGAAATTCGGATTTAATGAGGATTCGCTTTGCAGCTTATGCTCTGGATTCGAATTGAAGCCGATTTGAGAGGATTCAAGGACACAGGGTTGAAGCAGAGTTGCGGTATGAAGTGAAGAATTGACACTTAATTGAAGGAGTTAGGGTTGCTGATATCGATTGGTTAATAGGGTGGAATAATGTGAGATCTGAAGAAGAAAAGATGAAATAGCAGAGTGGGTTTTGAGTACACTGTGTTTCTGAGGAGCAAATGTTTGATTTCTGAAATACAAAGGCTGGGTTTGACCTGATGTGGCAAGCTTGTAGTGAAGAATGTGATGATTTCTATATCCCAGAGATGATTATGTGTTTATTCTTTTGGATGCTTTGCAATACAGGGAAGAATGATGGCAGCAAGAAGAACAGATGGGGAATGCAATGGTCGTGGGGTTATGTCCGAGAGAGAGAGCAAGGACCCCGAGAATGAGTGTTGTTATGAGCCGCAATGTTGGTGCCGGTGGAATGATGGCTCGAGATGAGATATGAAGGCTTAAGAATAAGCTTGAATCGAATGTGTTGGTGGTGGTAAGAAGTCGCGAGATTAAGCCAAGTATGAGGTGTGGTGGTGCATAAAATGATGATGAGCAAGGGTCACGTTTAATAATAAATGAATCAAGTTTGTTTAGAATGGAAGGAAGTGGCTAAGAGTTGTGGAGAAGCTGGGGAGGAGATGGAATTGTTGATGCCGTGGAATGTAAAGGCTGGGTGGTGTCCGTGACTAGGCCATTGCAGGTAGCCTTGAGAAGACAAGGGAAATGGCTTGAGGCATTGTTGCTTGAGGAAGGTGGAGGCAATGAGCGGGTAATCGTGTGGTTGTCTTGAATGAATGGGAGTTGCGGGTAGATGTTGTGGTAATTTTGCAATGGCCTGTTGAAGCCGCATTGAAGTTTGAGAGCCGATGTTGCAGATGGTGCCTACTGTTAAAGGTGCACCGAGAATTGGTGGTAGTGTGCATTGTGGGGAGTTGAGATGTTTGGCAAAGGCAATTGGCTGGTGTTGTTTGTGTGGGAGCAGTGCATGTGAATGTGAATGCCGAGTTACAGGTTTTTAGTCAAGTCAAAGGCTGTGGCAGGCTGAAATGGTGGTGCTGGTGAGGTTGAGTGCAGGCAGGTTACAGGCAGAGCTGGTGTTGATAAAGCTGACTCTTGATGGAATTGCAGAGTGAGAATTGAGGCTTCTGTGAAAGCTGGTTGAGCTGAACTGAGTAGCAGCTGCAAGAGGAGTTGTTTGAGATGCAGTGAGGTCATCAGTGGTTCATATGGAATGCGGTGAAGTAGAGTGAATGTGCTGGCCTCGGGAAGAATGGTGTTGTTGGGATTGTGTTGGAGCTCAAATAACATGAATGAGCAGCTGTTGGTGGTAATCAGATTAGGCTTTATAGGAGAGTCCGATGGTTGAAGTCATTGGTACTATAGGGAGAGAACGATAATGGGTGCCGATTGAATTGCTGGGAATTGGGCAGAGGTGCCAGTGGCATGATGACTGAAGTTTTAAAGGTGAAGCACAAGGATTGTGCAACACAAAGACAAGCCCGGCAACTAGCTCAGTGCAAAATGGCCTAGGCTCGACTACCTAGCCGAAGACCAGACTACATCCGACTCACCCGATCCGATCCGAGCCTGGCCCGTTGACCCGATTCAACTCGTTGACCGGTGACCGGTGGGCTTTGCCTGGCCACCGGGCTGTTTTTCCAAGAACTTTAGGGCCGATTTCCGGCCACAATCCCAGACTTCCTAAGGACCGATTTTGGGGCGTATTTTCTACACGGGTTTCTCATCCTCGTGGGCTTGGTGGATTCTCACCTAATGGACTTTGAAGACTTGACCTAATTTTGGAAGGAGAGAAAGGCTATAAAAGGGAGGTTTTCTACAACACATGATATATCTTTTTGCTTGGAATTCTTTTGGAGAGCCACTTTTGTTTACGCTTCTAGGGTTTGGTTGTGTTCTTCTTCTTCCTTGTTTATTATTGAATATTGATGATGATGAACTCCTTAGCTATGAGTAGCTAAACATCTTATTGGTTATGGGATAAAAGTTGATTTCTCAACATGCTTTTGATTCAATGAATTAGTTTTGTCTCAGTAATTATTGTTTGTGATTCACAATTAATAGTGTTATAAGATTTGAAAACTTGTTAGGTTGAGTCCGGAATCAATCCGATTTGTGTTCATCTCTAGAGCTATATTAGGGTTTTCAATACGAAAAAGTTGTTTATCCCTGATTCTAAGTATCATAATTGTGGTTAGTGCTTGTAGTGATACATCCTATTAGTCACAAGTGAATCATAACTTTTGTTAAAACGTCTAGTGCTTTTACACATTCGTTTGCATTGATGAGTCTTATTCCATAAATCTTAATGCTCTTAGGGAGTTAAACTTAATTGTGCTTTTACACTTTAGGTTGCTTTCGACGAAGAATTCACATATGCATCTTTTAATGTGGTTGTGATGAAAACAGGGAATTAACGGGTTATACTTGCGATCAAGATATCCTAGGACTTTTAATAAATACGAGATTAAAATACCAATTCTAATCATTGATGAAAATACATGTTTGTGAATGATACTATCCCTTGACCAATATCTTCTCCTTATTGATTTCTCAAACTATTTACTTTGCTTTCAACTACTTTTTAATTCTTAAACAACAAACATACCTTGGGTTACTTTAGAAACTGAAATTTACATAACAACAAACGCCCCTCTGTGGATACGAACTCTTCCTTACCTTGTGCTTCATTTAAATTTAGTGCGTAAGAAAGTGAAATTATTTTTGACGGATTGACACACGATCAAATTTTGGCGCCGTTGTCGGGAGGCATACGGCTTGTTATTAAGTTTTTAGTTTCTTTTTACAATTTCGCTTTTATCTTTGCTTTTCGTTTCTTGTCTTGTTTCTCACTTGTTTTGGAGAATTGTTTTCAGTGCATAATATCCGGCTTCTAAGGATTGGAATTATCCAAGGTGCGGGATAGCTACTCGACGCGGCACAATACTCCAACCAAGGCGAAACACAACGGACGAGCACGAGGAGGAAGTAGGAGAAGAGATTTTCCAACAACACGAAGGAGAAAAAGAGGTTCCAATCGTAGAGGAACCACACGTGGAAGAAGAAATGGGTGATGCAAATCGTTCACTCAAGGACTTAGCTTCTCATAGGCTTGATACACAACAGGGGTGTATTCAAACGAACTCTACTTTTGAGATAAAGCCGGGTTGCTTAGAGAATTACCAAAATTCCATGGCATGGTGAATGAAGATCCTAACAAACATCTTTTGGACTTCCACACCATTGTCACGGCTATGCTTCCAAAGAAATGTTGAGGCGGATGGTGCAATGTTGAAGGTTTTCCGTTTCTCTTTAATGGATAGTGCTAAGGATTGGTTGTACTATTTACCTCCCTAAGTGTCACAACATGGAATGGATTGAAGAAACTCTTATTGGAGAGATATTTTCCTGCATCCAAGGCTACTCAAATTCGCAAAGAAATTTGTGGGATGAAGCAAAACGTGGGAGAATCCTTATATGAATGTTGGGAACGGTACAAGAGATTGGTTGCAAGCTGCCCTCACCACCAATTCAGTGATGCTATGATCATCCAATATTTCTATGAAGGACTCCAATCAAGTGATAGGAATCTTATTGACGCTGCGGGTGGTGGTGCACTAGTTAGCAAGACGGTGGCACAAGCTAGGGAGTTGATTGAAAACATGGCAGCGAACTCACAACAATTTCTGAGTCGTGGTTCGGATGTGATTCTAAGAAGGGTGAGTGAAGTAAGCGAGGTGGAGGAACTTCGTCAACAAATGGGTAACATGACAGCAATGTTGCAACAAGTTGCATCCGCTGTTATACCAACTTCTCCTCAATCTTATGAAGACGAGCAAGCTAATGCGATCTTTCCAAATCAACCAAGACGGTATGATCCCTACTCAAACACTTACAATCCGGGATGGAGAGATCACCCCAATTTTAGCTATGCCAACAAGCAAGGTGCGGTTCAACAACCTACTTTCAACCGTCCTAGTGGATTTCAACCACAACAACAACAATTTCAGCAACCTCAGGCACAACAATCAATGCAAACTCAAGGTGCTGATATTGATGCAAAGCTTCAAACTTTTATGCAAGGTATTTCCACCATGTTCAAGGAAAGTCAACAAGAGACTAAGAGTGCTATTAAGGAGTTGCAAACACAAATGGGCTCCATGGCGATTGATATCAACAATTTGAAGGCACAAAATAGTGGGAGACTTCCTTCTCAACCTATTAACCCAAAAGAGGGTGTCAATGCCATTACGTTGAGGAGCGGTACACAACTTGTGCAACCCGAAGCTGCTGATTCGGGCAAGGTGGAGACACCTAAGGAACCTGTTTTGGAGGAGAAAGTCGAGGATTCTCCCCAAACTTCTGAGGTACCTATTTCTAACGCTAAAACTCCGGTTTGTACTTATGTTCCTCCTCTACCTTTTCCTCGCAGATTTGCAAGTTCTAAGAAGGCAGAACTAGAAAAGGAGATTTTAGACGTTCTAAAGAAGATCCATGTGAACATACCACTCATTGATGCTATCAAGCAAGTTCCAAAGTATGCAAAGGTGTTGAAGGACTTGTGTACCAACAAACAAAGGCTCAAAGGTAATGAAGTGCTTAGTGTGGGGGAGAATGCTTCGGCAATCTTACAACACAAACTCCCACTTAAGTGCAAGGATCCGGGTAGTTTCGACATTCCCGTCAAAATTGGTAACACAACTTTTAACAAAGCTATGTTGGACTTATGTAGTAGCAGGATTTCCCACACTACACCCCTTACTCGATTTTGCTTAATTAATCCATTGGAAGATGTAAGATCAAGAACATTTATTGATTGAATTCATGAAGTGTTTACACAGAAAAATAGAATTACACTTAGAAGTTAAAACACTCTTAAACTTTCTCTCTCCTAATGACTTGCCTAACCATTCCAAAAAGATCTCTGCCTTTGCTGCATTCATTGAGCCCTTTATATAGGGTAATACATAGTGGATGACAAGCTAAGCTCCCCTTTATTTTCAGAATGTCTCGCGAAGTGTCGCAGATGCACAAACATTGACTCTCGCGACACTTCTTAATCCTCGCCAGTCTCACGTCTTCTTTATGTTTTGCCTGTCGTTATTCATTGCGTCGTTTATTTTAGCTCCCTCGCGACTCCTCGCGACGCCGTCGTTCATTAATCTCGCGAGCTTTGTACGTTGCGATATTATGATCCTACATCTTGCCTCTTTTTCCTTGAATATTGCTTGAAGAGCGATTTGAAGGAAAAATTCATTGTTGTCATATTCCTTGGTTTCAATTGGTGAAGGAACGAGCGAAAGAATACTTTTCTCAAAAAGTACGTACTTGCCTCTATTCTTTTGTGTAGTTCGAAACTTCTTTGTAATACATTTGCGAAGTGCCATTTCTTGTCTCGGGAATTACAGAAAATAATCAAAGTATCGCAATTTCTCCTCGCCTACCAAGAAATACACTGTATATTTGGATTTTACTAAAGTTCTTTCCGTCAGGTTTCCTTGGATTTAGCAGTGACCGCTTACACGTGTCTATATTTACCTCTTTTACCGGTGCATTTAATGTTATCCGGTCATAATATTTTTCTCGTCTATTTATAGGAGCATCCCTTGTGAAAAATTTTCCTTTTCCTTTTCATCTTCTTCATTAAATCGCAAGTGTTCTTCTTCTTCATCGTTCGCAAGTGTTTGCTTATTTTTGTCTCTTATCGTCTTCTTCACCACCCTTACTATTCCCTACCAGCTTGTTATTCTCATGGCGTCCGTGTTTGTTAATTTTGCCACCTCGGCTGATTTTGTGGTTGATCAAATTTGTGATCAGCTTTCTTTGTTGAAATCATACTGGTATGATTAACTTTGTAGTTTTCTTTTCGCCATTGTTGTTTAGCAAGAACCAACCTTAAATAAGTTTACCGTGAAGAATCCTCTTCTTTCTTTGGGCTCGCCATCGAAATCTACTTCGCAGCAAGAATCCCCGCACAACCAAAGCTCACTTCGCGAGCAAAATCTATGGCTTCAAAAAAGAAATCCCTGCGAGTGACAAGGTATTCAAGAAACATTTATTTTTTATCAACAATACATTGTTGCCTCTGTTTTTTATTTAATTTGTCATTCGCAGGATGATAAAGCTACTGGTCATGCTCCCAAAAAGCCTCGCTACTCCAAACCTGTTACTCCCGACGTTCCATTTCCTTCGTTCACACCTTCATCTCCTGCTGCGAAATCTTCGCAAGATAATTTTGTGCCCCCTTCCCCTGGTACTACTACCAACGACAATATTTCTATGCCTCAACTTCTCATAGACCAAGTTCCTTATAACTGTCCTACTACAAACGATCTTATACCTTCTCCCCGCTACCAATATCCTCGCTATTTCTCCAATCACTTCTCTCCCCGAAACCTCCTCTTCTCATGAGGTTCCTTTGACAAAGGACGACTCGTCTTCTTTGTTTGAACAAATTCCTCTAACTCGCTGAAAATTTGGAGGGGATAGATGTGGCTTTTAAGGTCCTTTCGATCTCGTGAATGATGCCAAAAAGGCTTCTACCGATCCTCATCAAATCGAATGTCTCGAGATTATAAGTAAGCATCTTGGCTCGAGAGGATCTCGCAAGCATCTTTAGTTGAAGAGGTTAATAAGTCAAGGATGATCTCCAAGTTATGGCTGTGAAGTGCAATAATCTCCACCTTGAAAATCAAAAATTTCTAGTATCTCACTAGATCGTGATAATCTTCGCAAGAAGAATGAAGAATTAAAAGGTATGCTCTTGCCGTCCCCTCACTTTTTTTTTTTTTTTTTTTTTTTTTTTTTTTTTTTTTGCAACTCAAACCCTTGCTCGCCCTCATAGTATTAAACCAGAAACGAATAATGGAGATATATCAAGCGGAGTCTATCGCTGAAGAAGTTCGAGTTGAAAGAGATGCTTGGATGGAGCAGTATAATCTCTTAGATAATCTTCATACTTATGCAGCTGATCAAATAAATAACTTGTCTAAAGAGAATTTTGATTTATCGCAAGAGCAAATCTCATTAAGTAATGACTTATCTCGCCTCTCTTATGCTTTGACTAAAACTAATTTGGAGTTGGAAACTTTATCAGATGAGAATCGAACTCTTTCTCAAGAGAAACGTTCTGTTGAATAAGATGGCGAGCTACTGCTTGCACAGATAATGCTTGTCAAAAGTTATGTGAAGAACACAAACAAGCTAATCATACTTTGAAAAGCCAACTTGAAGAAATTATCACGAGAGAGATAAACTTATTCAGTGGTAGAATAACGTTGAGTGTAAAAGCGAAGCAATTCCAAGAACAATGTGTCAAATTAGAAAAATCCAACTCTACTCCTCGCGACCGAAAACTCCATACTTGTTTCTAATGAAAAGAATTTGCGATCTCGATTGAAAGGCTTAGTGGGAGATTCATTTGATGATGTCATGGACCGCTTGGGGAATAATTTCGCAGCCTTTAATTCAACACCTTACTTCTCAAAAGGAAGGTAGTCAAATTATTTGACTATCTTAATTTATGTATTTATTCCATGAATGCTTTATTACCCCGAAGATGCCAATAATGTTCGATAAGAATTTTCTCTCGATCTTGTGTATTTGTTATGCAGGACTCGAGAGAAAGCTTCGCTCCACTATCTCCACCCTCGAGTGTCCGATTATTCTAGAATTCGCAAGGAAAACGGACTACTCTCCGCGTCTCTTGCTCGTTCTCGCGACCGTGCGGAGCTTAAGATTTGATTATATGTCTTATTGTAAGGACATTGATAGTAAGAATCGCCGAAGGCATTGCTTCGCCAATTCTCTCCTAAAGCGGAAATTCTTGTGAATAATATTTTGCTTTCCAAGTCTCTTGATCCTATCCACGTCGATCCTTTGGAAGTAAGTGATGATGAAGTTCCCAATGCTCCGGATAGTGATTATGAATATGAAAGTGGCGAAGATCTCTCCGATAAGGAAGTCGTTGATGAAGATAGAAAAATTTCGATGAAAATCCAAGAATTGGCGAGAACAAAGGTGAAGAAAACATTTCTCAAGAAAATCCATCAATCGGCGGATGTGAAGTCGATAAAGGCGCGTAAAAGCCTCAACCATCCTCTCGTAGATGCAGAGAGTTAAATTCTCTTTGTAATTTGTTAGAATTCCTTTTTGTTCGAGTGACTTAACTCTTTTGATTGAGTAATTTCCATATTTCTTTCTTCCTTTCTTAAGTAAGATCACTTTGCGAGCATGTTCGCTCATTGAATCTTTTATTAAGTAAATCCATCCCAATCAGGGATTTGATTTTAATTCTTCTCACTGCGACAAAGTCGCAGGCCGCCTTTACATTTTCATGCAATGGCCCATTGACCTTGTCTTATCATTTTTGTGTGGTCTTCCAAGTCAGACCTCCCTAATTAGAGGTCTTCCCCTGCCACCTTTCATTGCGACAAAATCGCAGGACGTCTTTACACTTGCATGTAAAGACCCATTGATCTTGCCTTATCATTTTTCAAGTATTTTTGCCTCTACAGGATATTTTAGTTGCGACAATATGACAGGCCTATATATCCTTGCGAACACATAGCCCCATGACATTGCCGTCGAGCGACGAAATCGCAGGACGTCCGTACACTTTCATGTAAAGACCCATTGATCTCGCCTTACCCTCGCGTTAGTATTATTGCCTCTGCAGGATCATTGCACAAATATGACGAGCCTAAATTCTCTTGCGAGAACAGAGCCTCATGACATTTGCGTCTGTTTTGACACCCCCTAATGGAGAGTGTCGCCCTTATCATCTCCCTGTTGCCCCTTCAAGGAGGCGAAACATCGGCCATACAAGACTAGCTCCTCCCATCCGGTCTTAACAACAACCAGGTTGTTTTCGCAGCCTCTTATCCCTTATACCTATATGGTTTATGGTTACGAGACCGCACCCTAAGTGGAGTTTTCTTGGGCGAGTGCAACATATGCCAAGACTTGCCAAGAATGGCCAGGGTAGGTTCATCCATCCCGGCACTCGGCTCAACCGTGTACCTCGGCGCCTTGAGCATACATCGACTCCTAAGAAGAGACCCTCGGTCGCCCAACCAGGGTATAACCTACATATATAGTTGGGAATCCAAGGTACCTCTTCCGGATAGGCTTTCATGGGCCCCAAATTTTCATGACTCAAAGCTTCGTGGAGCGGTGTAACCTTCCCCCGAGCCATGTCGAGAGATACCCCTTATATGACGCACTTTAGGTCTTACATTTGCCTCTTACGAAATGTCATTCGCGAACTAGGTGTACGCCATAAAGGTTCGTCCCATTCTTTTACTCATTCATATTTGTTAAATCATTCAATCATTCATGTTTCATTATTTGTGATACTTGTTTGCGAAGTATTCGCACAATTCGTATTTTCATTTTTCTTTCTTAACCGAATTCCCATATACTCTTGTCTCATGTAGATTCTCGCACGTCATTACTTCAATTGCTACTTTTTCTCCTGTTTTTGTTGATTATTCACTTCTTATGCCTTTTGTTCCTCATATCTTTTGCTTCTTTATTACCATAATATTCGCCTGTCTCTAGGTACTCACCTCGCGAGGTATGTTCAGTCCTTACTCCTACGGCATCCACCATCAATTCTTCCTTTCTCTGCTCATCTCTCACATGTTGCTTCCAACCCTTTCTTTTGGCATTTCTTTCAATTCAAATTTTTAGCTTTTGTTCCGACCTCTATCACAAATGTTTCCTTTCCTTTCGCCGACATCATGCGTGCATTTCTCGGTGGTGGTGGTAATGTCCGGCCTTTTCCTTCTCCCTTTAGAAAGTGATTCAACTTCCCTTGATCAATCATCCCCGAGAATGATTCTCTTTACGTTTTCGCAGTCGTTTGTTTGATGTCCATGGAAGCGATGGTAAGAACAAAACTCATGACTTCGTCGCCTGGTGGTGGTTCCATCCCAGCGTTCCAAGGTGCTGGTACATCTTCCATCACAAGTATAGCCTCCCAGATCTTTTCCACGCTAGCATTCAATGGAGGCATCTTAATTGGTTCCCATACTATTCTGCGGCTTTTCTGCCCTCCATGGTTATATTGCCTTCGTCCACCATAAGTTTCTTGCGCATGATCAAGCCTTTGAATCTTATTATTGCTGTTACGGTTGTAGTAATTTCTTTCTTGTTCAAGTTCCTCCTGGTCATGGCTTCCCATGGCTACTATCTTCCGCTGTCCCTCATCAGCCTTCCCTGCTTGCTGTCCTTGCGAAGTGCTCGCCACTGTATTGATGAACTGAGGTAACAAGCTTGCGTTCGCAGCATTCGAGTTTGTGTTCGCGACCGGATAAGAATTCATTTCATTCTGTCTTTCTTCTAAGGCGATATATTCTTCCTGTAACTCTCGCAGTTCTGCCATCGTGATTGTATTTTTGACTCTAAAAATTTGAATGTATAACAAAGTTAGTCGCGAAAAGAGCATTCACAAATGAGAGGATGAGATATCTTTCCTCAACCCGTCCGGCCATCTCGCTACACATGGTTCTCCATCTTATTGTCAACTGTCTTAAGCTTTCTCCAACTCTTTGTTTCAACCCGAATACATCTTCAATTCCTGGTCGCGTGAAGTTGTTGCTTATGTAGGCTCCCAAAAATGTAGCTTGCAGATGGTTAAACGACGCGATCGTGTTCCCCGGGCAAACCTTCAAACCACTTTAACGCTTCTCCGTTAAGCTTGACGCGAAGTACTTACACAATATAGCATCATGACTCTCCCATCGCAACATACATCTCATATAAGCTTTAATGTGTCAGATCGCACAAGGTTGTTCCGTCAAAATTTGGCTAATGTAGGCAAATTGCATTTAGGAGGTATTCCTCCCATCTCGTACTTCTAACGTGAAGGGATTCTTCGCAGCTTCTCGCGATGGCTTCGTCCAATTGTTTCCTTCCTCCTTCCCTTCTATTGTTCAAGAATCCTCTCATTTCAACCGATTCTCTTAAGATTTGTTCATTTGCCTCGGGGAATTTGACTCTACCGGTCTTTTTAGCTCGCTTCTCTCCTTCTTCGCTCGCTCCTCTGTTTTGACCTTCTTGCTCGTTATTTTCTTCTCTCCTTTCCTCGCGACGCTCTTCTTCATTTCTTTCTTCAATTCGCACGCCATTATATCGGTTGTTCTCTCTTCTTGGTCATTTTTGTCTCTCGGCTCTCATCTCGCCCTCTCATATTCTTCATTAATATTTCTATTGGCACGATTTTGTTCCCTTCTTCTTTCGCGGTTATCATGGTTATTCTGCCGGATTGCCTCCTCCATCTCTTGATTTTCCATTTCTTCTCTTAGCATTTCTCTCTCGCGAGCTAGCGCGCACTGCTCAATGTAGTGTCTCTCAATGTCATCCTCGATCTCTCGGTTTCTTCTCGCTTCTTCTCTCCGTGCAAGATTATTCTCCCTTCAAGACTGGGTCATTCGGCTCTTGGAATTGCATGTTTCCTTGATTTTCTCTATTCCGTTCATCTCGAAGATTTTTGGCCGAGGAACATAACGATCTTCCATCTCCACTCTTCTCTCGCCATGTTCTATGCTTGGATTTTGTGTTTCTTGTTGGTTTTCTTCCTCGGCACTTTCTGTTGGTAAAACTCTCCTTCTTTCTTCCCTAATTGATCTTGAACTTGATCGCACACTACTTCTTGATCTTCTATTTTGCAATCTTATATTTTCCATCCTCAATTCATGATTCTGTCTTGTCAAATTTGCTCGTTCCTCTGCCTCTAGCCGTCTCTCTTCGTGTATTGTTTGTCTCAATCTTTCTAATGCTGCGATTTCTTCGTTTTCTCCGTTCATTCCTTGCTCTCCTTGTCCATTGTTCACCACCTGCTCGCTCCTCTTCTCTCTCGTCTTCAGAATCGATCTCCAAGTATGTACACTTACTCTATCATAATCCTCAACCGCGTTTGCTACTGGGGGAGTTCGGTGGCTGATTTTGATCTTCTCCATCATTTCTCCTATTCATCCTTGATGATTCTCCTGTTTCATTCCTCCTTTCTCCAGCAAGTCTCCCACTTCTTCTTACAACCGTTGATTGCCCTTGTACATTTCTTCTTCTAGCCATTTTTCTTTTTCAATGAAATCTTGAGGATCTTCTCCAAATCTTTTCTCTCGTTAATCCAAATTCCTTCCAATTTCTACGTCAATCTCTCTCGACAGTCCCAAGCGTTTCTAGCGCATATGTAGTAGCAGGATTTCCCACACTACACCCCTTACTCGATTTTGCTTAATTAATCCATTGGAAGATGTAAGATCAAGAACATTTATTGATTGAATTCATGAAGTGTTTACACAGGAAAATAGAATTACACTTAGAAGTTAAAACACTCTTAAACTTTCTCTCTCCTAATGACTTGCCTAACCATTCCAAAAAGATCTCTCCCTTTACAGATTCATTGAGCCCTTTATATAGGGTAATACATAGTGGATGACAGCTAAGCTCCCCTTTATTTTCGGGAATGTCTCGCGAAGTGTCGCAGATGCACAAACATTGACTCTCGCGACACTTCTTAATCCTCGCCAGGTCTCACGTCTTCTTTATGTTTTGCCTGTCGTTATTCATTGCGTCGTTTATTTTAGCTCCCTGCGACTCCCTCGCGACGCCGTCGTTCATTAATCTCGCGAGCTTTGTACGTTGCGATATTATGATCCTACAACTTAGGTGCTTCCGTTAATGTTATGCCTGCGTCAATGTATAATTCACTTGATCTTGGTCCTCTTAAAAGGTCTGAAATTGTATTGCAATTAGCCGATCGCTCTAATGTTTACCCAATGGGTATTGTTGAGGATGTTCTTGTGCAGGTTAATCAACTTGTATTTCCAAGCGGACTTTTGTGTGTTAGAGATGGATGAAGGTGCTCGGACTCGTCTCTTCCATTGCTACTTGGGCGTCCCTTCATGAAAACGGCGAAAACCATAATTGATGTAGATAAGGGAACGCTAACCATGGAGTTTGATGGAGAAACAATACGTTTCAACATTTTCGAGACGATGAGATATCCTAGCGATGTCCACTCTTGTTTCTCCATTGATGTGATGGATTCATTGGCACAACAAATGTTTGAATTAAACGGTGATGACGCTTTGGAAACCGTGTTAACTACATCCATGGATAATGGTGTAGAGTGTGGTAATGAAGTCAAGGAAGCCCTTGGTGATCTTAATTCACTACAAGGATGCCCGGAAACTCATAATATCTCTTTTATTTCTTTACCATGCAAAGTGATGAAAAGCTTGTACCTTCAATTGTTAAATCTCCAAAGTTAGAATTGAAACCTCTTCCCGACCACCTTAAGTACTTGTACTTGGGTGATAATGAAGAGTTACCTGTGATTGTTTCTAATGAGCTTAATGATTTACGGGAGCAAAAACTTCTAAGGGTGCTAAGGAAGTACAAGACGGCCATAGGATGGACAATTGCCGATATCAAGGGTATTAGCCCTGCCGTTTGTATGCACAAAATTCGTTTGGAGGATGATGCAAAGCCTACTAGGGAAGCGCAACATCGTTTGAATCCTCCCATGATGGAAGTTGTGAAAAAGGAGATACTCAAGCTTTTGGAAGTGGGTGTTATCTACCCCATATCCGATAGCAAGTGGGTGAGCCCGGTACAAGTAGTACCAAAGAAATCGGGTGTGACGGTGGTGGAGAATGATAAGAATGAACTTGTCCTAACTCGTGTGCAAACCAGTTGGAGGGTTTGTATTGATTATAGAAAATTGAATGCCACCACTAGAAAAGATCACTTTCCTTTACCTTTTATTGATCAAATGCTTGAACGTTTAGCGGGACACTCATACTATTGCTTTCTTGATGGCTATTCGTGTTATAATCAGATTGTGATAGCAGGAGGACCAAGAGAAAACCACTTTCACTTGTCCTTTCGGTACTTTTGCTTTATAGAAGGATGCCTTTTGGCCTATGCAATGCTCCGGCTACTTTTCAAAGGTGTATGGTGAGTATCTTTTCGAATATGTTGAAAACATAATCGAAGTGTTCATGGATGACTTTAGTGTCTTTGGTGATTCTTTTGACCTTTGCTTGAACAATTTGTCTCTAATCCTTGAACGATGTGTTGAAACAAATCTTGTGCTAAATTGGGAGAAGTGCCATTTCATGGTAACTCATGGCATAGTTTTAGGCCATATAATATCTTCTAAAGGTTTGGAAGTCGATAAATCTAAGATAGACCTTATTCGTGCTCTAACCTCCCACTACGGTGAGGGAGATACGCTCTTTTCTTGGTCATGCGAGGTTTCTATCGTAGATTCATCAAGGATTTTTCCAAGATAGCGTCACCACTTTGTAACTTATTGCAAAAAGATGTGGTTTTTAACTTTGATGAGAAATGTATGGCGGCATTCAATCGTTTGAAAGAACTTTTGATTTCAGCCCCTATCATTAAACCACCGGATTGGAGTAAGCCGTTTGAACTCATGTGTGATGCTAGTGATTATGCGGTTGGTGCGGTGCTTGGGCAACGTGTGGGGAAGCTTCCTCATGCTATCTATTATGCTTCTAGAACGCTAAATGAGGCTCAACAAAACTACACAACCACTGAAAAGGAGTTATTAGCCATTGTTTTTGCTTTGGAAAAGTTTCGCTCTTATCTAATTGGTACAAAAGTTGTTGTTTTTTCCGATCATGCAAAGACTTAGATACTTGCTTACAAAGAAAGAGGCGAAACCGAGGCTCATACGATGGATATTACTCTTGCAAGAGTTTGATATTGAAATCAAAGACAAGAAAGGAATTGAGAACACCGTTGCGGATCACTTGAGCCGACTTGTCGTGGACAAGGAGACTATCCCGTTGCGTGAAAGTTTCCGGATGAGCAACTTTTCTCAATTGCCTTTGGAGAACCATGGTATGCCGATATTGTTAATTACTTAGTTTCTAAACAAATCCCACAGAACTTGTCTCGTGCGGAGAGGGACAAACTTAAGAGGTTAGGGAACCAATACATATGGGATGATCCATACTTATGGAAACATGGTAGTGACCAAGTAATACGAAGGTGCGTGCCCGATTCAATTTAACTCTATCTTGTCTTTTTGTCACTCATATGCTTACGGAGGACATTTTGGGAGTAAGAGAACCGCGCACAAGGTACTTGAAAGTGGTTTTTATTGGCCAACTTTGTTTAAGGATGCACATATATTTTGTACAACTTGTGATAGGTGTCAAAGAACCGGCAATCTA
This sequence comes from Papaver armeniacum, assembly GCA_023531295.1. Lineage (NCBI taxonomy): Eukaryota > Viridiplantae > Streptophyta > Magnoliopsida > Ranunculales > Papaveraceae > Papaver > Papaver armeniacum. Next base: position 178,260 of record JAJJWW010014476.1, read on the forward strand.
GGTGTCCGAAATCAAATGCCACAAACTTTTATTCAATTTATTGAAGTTTTTGATGTATGGGGTATTGATTTTATGGGGCCTTTTGTCAACTCCCATGGGAATTTTTATATCTTACTTGCGGTTGATTATGTCTCGAAATGGGTGGAAGCTAAAGCCACCCCAACTAATGATTCTAAAGTTGTTTCAGATTTCGTGCAAGCTAATATTTTTGCAAGGTTTGGCATTCCAAGGGCGATAATTAGCGATGGGGGTTCTCACTTCAAAAACAGGTTCTTGCAAAGCTTGCTAAGGAAGTACAATGTGTCGCATAAGATTGCAACACCTTATCATCCACAAACCAATGGACAAGCCGAGGTGTCTAATCGGGAGGTGAAATCAATTCTAGAAAAGACGGTGAACCCAACAAGGAAGGATTGGAGCATGCGACTCAATGATGCTTTGTGGGCGTATAGAACCGCATACAAAACACCTATTGGAATATCTCCTTTTAGGCTTGTGTATGGTAAACCTTGTCACTTACCCGTGGAAATTGAGCATAAGGCGTTTTGGGCTATTAAGCAATGCAACATGGAGATGGATGGGGCTGGAAAGCAAAGGAAGTTACAACTTCAAGAGCTAGAGGAGCTTCGCAATGATGCATTTGAAAGCTCACGGATTTACAAAGAAAAGACGAAAGCATTCCATGATAACATGATTTCTAGGAAACAATTTTGCATTGGGCAGAAAGTGCTTTTGTTTAATTCTCGCTTGCATTTATTTCAGGGTAAATTAAGGTCACGATGGATCTGGACCTTTTATTGTTACTAATGTGTTTTCTCATGGTGCGGTGGAAATTCGTAGCATAGCTACGGGTAAGGAACTTAAAGTGAATGGGCACCGGTTGAAACCATATTATGAGAACTTCACTTCGAAGTGGTGGAAGGAGTTAACTTTGTGGATGTGCTCCTCCGGAGGAGTCGTAGAAAGCAAGGAGTTAGTCGGGCCGACGACTTTAAACCAAGCGCTAATTGGGAGGCAACCCAAAGGATGAGTATTTCTTGTCTTGTATTTATTTCTTTTCTTGTTTTTAGTTTTTCTTGTTTTGTTTTTCCTTTGTTTTTTGCTGATTTCTTATTAGGATTTCCCACCTTGACTTACTTTGATCGATTCAATTTACATTGAGGACAATGTAAAGTTTAAGTGTGGGGGAGTGGTTTATGTTGTAAATTTTTGCAATTTTTCAACTTTTTTGTGAATTAGTGAATAAGAAAACTCCAACTTGTAGTTATTTAGAGTCACATAGTATACATGTCGCTAAGATTACATCGAGAATCTCACAATAGTGACTGAACTTAGAGATGACAGAGAACATGATCGGGTTTCTTAATTGTATGAGAGTTAAAGTTGGATTTAACCATGCCAGTGGCAAATAAGGTGCAGGCTGAATTCGGTATTAGAATAGTGATCCCCTATAGTGGAGACTACCCATGTTACATAATGTGAGGCACCGACCTTCAATTCTTTGTACCTGTCTAAATTTGTGCTTTTAGAGTGTGTGTCACCGTACGTAAATTAAAGGCAGAATGGTGAGCTGTCCAATTTCCCACCATAGAAGCACTATTTTGATCTCTTGAGTGCTATTTTTATCAACCATGTTGGTGACATCGAATTGCTAACTTACATTCCACTTGTGATCTTGTTCGCAGTTAGCACCATCCACCTTATCTCTCTCTACACCAACAGGTCCATAGAAACACCATCATCATCAACAAGAGGAGCATCACAAATTCGAAGGAAAGTTGAATACGTTCGAGGTTTACAAACAATGGTATAAAATGGGCAGATTTCAGATTTGAGTAAGGCAACAAAACAGGGAGCATAATTTTTATAAGTTGGAGACTAATATACAAGAGCGGAAATTATTAAGGATGAGAGTTCGAGAAGTTTATGATATCAAGACATATAAGTTGTGAAGATTCAAGCGGTAAAGTACTTACACCATGGCATTGTATTTACATTTTTATTTTATTTTTGTATTTTACTTTCTCTTGTCTCAAAAAAAAAAAAAAATATTGAAAAAAAAAAAAAATATTGAAAAAAAAAAAAAAAAAAAAAAAGAGACAAGAGAAAAATGTTTTTATTTTGTTTTATTTTTATTTGTTATTTAAAAAAAAAAAAAAAAAAAAAACGAAAATTAAAAAAAAAAAAAAAAAAGAGAAAAAGAAAAGAAAAAAAAAAAAAAAAAAAAAAAAAAAAAAAAAAAAAGAGTTTGGGTTTGTATATTCAATAAAGCCTATGGAAAGAAGGAATATTTATAATGAAGTTTCAAGCGACAAGAAATTTGAGGGAAAGAGTCATATTGTCGAGATTCTAAGAAGTTCGAGAGTTATCATCAAGAGTTGAAGACCGAAGACGAAGATGAAGACACCGATAGAGACCGAAGACGTTTCTATGGATCTTGTGAGAGTGGTGCTAGCCTGCACGTTGAACGGATAACGAGGTAAGTAAGCATATTCCCACCTTCGTTAAATGGTTGATTTCCTTTCGAAGAGATCGTCGAGAAAAATGGGTTTTCAAAAATATATAAAAGATGTGGGTTTTCAAAACTTTCGGAGGGTTAAGCCTTCCTACCATTCAACGTGTCGCAGATTCTCTCTTCATTCCAACCTGGACACATGTGTGACCCATAAAAAGTCAGTTTATTATTGAGAGCAATATCATAAAACCCTTTCTTGTGAGGCGATCGAGACTTTTGATCACTCCGAACCCGAATTTTAGTCGAGAAGGGATGGTTACTTCTCTCTCAACTTTTAAGAATGAGATTGTGTTCATTTATGTGTCTAACTTCTTATGACTAGTGTGCAGAATCTCTATGTCTTCTTAGCGCGTTGGATACTATCATTACGGAGAACTAGTAAGTTGGAAAAAATAGGTTTTGTGGGTATATCTCTAGTAAACCCTCACGAGACTATAACTCGTCCACTAGGGACACCTAGGGGTTTAAAGGCTTGTTATTTATGCTAAAAGTGACCGTAGCCTCGACGACACGGAGTTGTTGTATTTTATTGTTTTGTTTGATTTGCTCGAGGACTAGCAAAGTCTAAGTGTGGGGGAATCTGATAGGTGTAGAATACACCGTATTTACTATCTAGTAGTTACGCTTTCTTTGCTATTTTTCTTGTGAATTATGCACTTTACGCGTGCTTTTGAGTTTTATAGGTGCAATGGAGTCACACGGAGAAAAAGAAGGAGAAGTTACCCAATTTGAGCAAAAGGGCGAAATTGTCATCTCACAGCAAGTGATACATGGAGAGTGACCCAAGGTTAAGGGGCAACTCTATTTGGAGAGGTTTTAAATGAGCCACAACTTGTTATGGGGCATCCATTGGGGTATCCCCTTATCCGATGCGAGAGGGTGGCGTTATCCAACATTGTTATTACAACCCTAGATCGGTTCTTTTCTTCCCATTCATTTCATTGAATGTGTCTCACCGAAACTGAAATTGAGAGAGAGAACTATGATTGCTGCTGCTAACGAGAGTTCTTCTCGCCGGAAAACCAAGGTCGATACGGGTTCGTGTGGTCGACTGTTGTTGGTTGAAGTTGATGCCATCGATTTCTGTTGTTGCTTAATGGGGAAATTCGGATTTAATGAGGATTCAGTTTGCAGCTTATGCTCTGGATTCGAATTGAAGCCGATTTGAGAGGATTCAAGGACACAGGGTTGAAGCGAGTTGCATGTATGAAGTGAAGAATTGACACTTAATTGAAGGAGTTAGGGTTCTTTGATATCGATTGGTTAATAGGGTGGAATAATGTGAGATCCGAAGAAGAAAAGATGAAATAGCGAGTGGGTTTTGAGTACACTTTGTGTTTCGAGGAGCAAATGTTTGATTTAAAATACAAAGGCTGGGTTTGACTCCGATGTGGCAAGCTTGTAGTGAAGAATGTGATGATTTCTATATCCCAGAGATGATTATGTGTTTATTCTTTTGGATGCTTTGCAATACAGGGAAGAATGTTGGCAGCAAGAAGAACAGATGGGGAATGCAATGGCTGTGGGGTTATGTCTGAGAGAGAGAGCAAGGACCCTGAGAATGAGTGTTGTTATGAGCTGCAATGTTGGTGCTGGTGGAATGATGGCCTGAGATGAGATATGAAGGCTTAAGAATAAGCTTGAACTGAACTGTGTTGGTGGTGGTAAGAAGCTGCTGAGATTAAGCCAAGTATGAGGTGTGGTGGTGCATAAAATGATGATGAGCAAGGGTCGGTTGTGCAATAATGATGAACGAAGTTTGTTTAGAATGGAAGGAAGTGGCTAAGAGTTGTGGAGAAGCCGTGGAGGAGATGGAATTGTTGATCTTGTGAATGTAAAGGCTTTGGGGTGGTCTTTGTGACTAGGCCATTGCGGGTAGCCTTGAGAAGACAAGGAAATGGCTTGAGGCATTGTTGCTTGAGGAAGGTGGAGGCAATGAGCCGGGTAATCGTGTGGTTGTCTTGAATGAATGGGAGTTGCAGGGTAGATGTTGTGGTAATTTTGCAATGGCCTGTTGAAGCTGCATTGAAGTTTGAGAGCTGATGTTGCAGATGGTGCCGGCTGTTAAAGGTGCACTGAGAATTGGTGGTAGTGTGCATTACAGGGGGAGTTGAGATGCTGGCAAAGGCAATTCTGGCTGGTGTTGCTGTGTGGGAGCAGGTGCATGTGAATGTGAATGCTGAGTTACAGGTTTTGCGGTCAAGTCAAAGGTCTGTGGTGGCCGAAATGGTGGTGGTCTTGGTGAGGTTGAGTGCAGGGCGGGTTCTGTGAGAGTTTGGTGTTGATAAAGCCGACTCTTGATGGAATTGCAGAGTGAGAATTGAGGCTTATGTGAAAGCTGGTTGAGCTGAACTGAGTAGCAGCTGCAAGAGGAGTTGTTTGAGATGCAGGTGAGGCTGTCAGGGTTCATATGGAATGCAGTGAAGTAGAGTGAATGTGATGGCCTGGGAAGAATGGTGTTCTTTGGGATTGTGTTGGAGCTCAAATAACATGAATGAGTCATTGCTAATGGTAATCAGATTAGGCTTTATAGGAGCTGTGCTGATGGTTGAAGTCATTGGTACTATAGGGAGAGAACGATAATGGGCTGCTGATTGAATTGCTGGGAATTGCAGTAGGTGCCAGGGCATGATGACTGAAGTTTTAAAGGTGAAGCACAAGGATTGTGCAACACAGCACAAGCCTGGCAACTAGCCTGTGCAAAATGGCCTAGGCCTGACTCAGCTAGCCAGAAGACCAGTTACATCTGACTCACCCGATCCGATCCAGTTCTGGCCCGTTGACCCGATTCAACTCGTTGACCGGTGACCGGGTGGGCTTTGCCGGTCACCGGGGCTGTTTTCCGGCAACTTTCCGGCCGATTTCCGGCCACAATCCCAGACTTCCGGCGACCGATTTTGGGGCGTATTTTCTACACGGGTTTCTCATCCTCGTGGGCTTGGTGGATTCTCACCTAATGGACTTTGAAGACTTGACCTAATTTTGGAAGGAGAGAAAGGCTATAAAAGGGAGGTTTTCTACAACACATGATATATCTTTTTGCTTGGAATTCTTTTGGAGAGCCACTTTTGTTTACGCTTCTAGGGTTTGGTTGTGTTCTTCTTCTTCCTTGTTTATTATTGAATATTGATGATGATGAACTCCTTAGCTATGAGTAGCTAAACATCTTATTGGTTATGGGATAAAAGTTGATTTCTCAACATGCTTTTGATTCAATGAATTAGTTTTGTCTCGTAATTATTGTTTGTGATTCACAATTAATAGTGTTATAAGATTTGAAAACTTGTTAGGTTGAGTCCGGAATCAATCCGATTTGTGTTCATCTCTAGAGCTATATTAGGGTTTTCAATACGAAAAAGTTGTTTATCCCTGATTCTAAGTAGCATAATTGTGGTTAGTGCTTGTAGTGATACATCCTATTAGTCACAAGTGAATCATAACTTTTGTTAAAACGTCTAGTGCTTTTACACATTCGTTTGCATTGATGAGTCTTATTCCATAAATCTTAATGCTCTTAGGGAGTTAAACTTAATTGTGCTTTTACACTTTAGGTTGCTTTAATTGAAGAATTCACATATGCATCTTTTAATGTGGTTGTGATGAAAACAGGGAATTAACGGGTTATACTTGCGATCAAGATATCCTAGGACTTTTAATAAATACGAGATTAAAATACCAATTCTAATCATTGATGAAAATACATGTTTGTGAATGATACTATCCCTTGACCAATATCTTCTCCTTATTGATTTCTCAAACTATTTACTTTGCTTTCAACTACTTTTTAATTCTTAAACAACAAACATACCTTGGGTTACTTTAGAAACTGAAATTTACATAACAACAAACGCCTCTCTGTGGATACGAACTCTTCCTTACCTTGTGCTTCATTTAAATTTAGTGCGTAAGAAAGTGAAATTATTTTTGACGGATTGACACACGATCATAGACACATAAATGCGTCTATCAAATACCCTCAAACTTATTATTTGCTAGTCCTCGAGAAAATCAAATCTAGAAAATAAAATCTTAACTCACTGTCGCAGGCATCGTCTGTTGCATTTAGCGTATGCAACAAGCCTTTAAACCCCTAGGTGGCCCTAGTGGCCGGGAGGGCTTACCAGAGATATACCCACAAAACCTTTACTCCATACCCTAGCTATCTACCAGAACCTTGGAAGGCACTAAAGAAGCTTCTTGGTTTGCACTTATTGACTACAGGAGGAAGTACCCTGATGCGAAATTCCAATTGTTGTACACGAGTTTGCACTCAAGCATACTAAAATTCATATATAAGTGACAGAGTTCTACTCAGATAGTTTCTGGACATCATAACCGGATTCAACCAATCACATGGATAAATTAAGAAGATGGATGTAAAGAAAACGTAGATGGTTTTGATGTTGACTAAGTCAACGTTGTTTCCCATATCTGTCTGAAGGCCACTACCAAAATAAACCTATCATAATGGACTGAGATACTGGTCTGGACTAATATCAACACACAGGCATATACAAGGGAACCAGTGGTCGATAATCCTAGCTCTAGGTCAACACAACTGGCATATACAAGGGTACCAGTGGTCGACTTAATTGAATTTATTCCGGTTGGTCTGATGGCCAGGTCTCAATTATTTTATTTTATTTTTTTTTCACTTTTTTTGTATCTCGGTCACTCTATTTCACCCTAGCAGTGGTAACAACTTGATTCGTGTGCCCCACCAAATCAGATAGAAAATATTTAAAATAAAAGAAAATAAAAACAGAAGGTGAAAAGGATTCAACGAGATATGGCGACTATCATGTTTTTTTTTCTAACACCCGAGCTACGTGCTTTTATGAATAGACTCTTTAGATGTTCCCATCTAATCGATTGGTTCCTCAACTCCTACAACCAAGATGCTTCCATCCACTTAGATTGGTTAGTGCCATCCTTAATAAGCATAAATTTCTAGGCTCTGAAGTTTATTTATTGCAACTAAAAAATTTCTCCCATACCCCCAAACTTAAATCTAACATTGTCCTCAATGTTCTAAAGATGAAATTTAAAACATGAACAAGGAAAAAAAGTTACCATTTGAAGCAAAAGAGTTAAGGAAAGATATTACCGTGTTGCATGAGCATGGGTTCCCCCAAGAAGTGCTAAGTTTAACGCCTTCAGCCAGACTAAGAAAGGATTAGTCACCTCATATCATAAAGCAATAACCGAAACAATTGTGGATCATCTGCATCAAAAAGTGTTAACACGGATAAAAGGAAACTGCAACAAACCAAGAATAAACATAGCACACCCTTGCCTAGTTTCCTATTTAAGACAACTACATCTAGTTGTGGTTCAGGTTCAAGTTCTATAAAGGGGTCTAAATAAAATATTTTCATGGGCTGCACCTCTTCATAAGTAAGATCCGAAATATCAGGTTTCAAGGTCTAGAAAAATTTAGAAGCACACAATAATAACCTGAATAATTGAGGATCCTCTAAGTCAATCAGATTTGACTTACACGGTTGACCATAATGAGAGTGGTGGTCATTCTTAAGCAAATGTGTCAATTCTATTTTCCTAAAATAATTAGGTTTAGTCTCAGAACTCAATAATTGACACATTTCAAATTCAAACGTTCCCACATTTGGAAGAAAAATATTTGGTGGGAAAACAAAGTCAATCTGGGTATCATAGCCTGGATAAACCACATCAACCAAAGGACGGGTTTCTAACAACTGAACTTCCTTATGGACATCACTAGGTTCAGGAAAACGTGTATGAAGATAATCTTGTAAAATGGTTGAGGCACATATGTCAAGTCCCAAGTGAGGGATATTTCTAAGAGTCAACGGTAAAGCACATGGAGAATGATAATCACCCCCAAACTTAGAGTTTTTAGTGTCTCTAGGTAGACTACTCACAATCTCCCTAATTTCTATGTCATCAGATTCCTGAAAATGGTCGATTGATTCTTATAAGTTATAATCGGGAGGTGCATCCTCACTCATATTTGAACTCTCTACGAGTCTATCTTCTTTGTCTAAGACTAATATTTTTAAATAGCTAGACTCTAAAACAATATTCTCAGAAGAAACTCGTTCCTATAAACCATTATTAGCTTTGTAATCAAAAGGAAATACTATATCGTCTAAAACGGGGGTATCTCTAGTCAAATCCTCGTCCGTTTGAATAGGTGAATAATTATTAAAATTATTTGGATTTGAACTAGAAATAATATTATCGTTATAAAGATCAAGTGGAGTAACAAATTCCTGATCACTATGCCTATATGTGTCCGATTCTTCATCAACACTATCCTCATCATAATCATCATTATAATAACATGAAAATGGTCGAACCTCATCTAAACAATTAGTGTTACCAAGTTTAACCTCGTCATCTTGATTGTGTGAATAACTATCTTCATTTTCAAAGGTACTATTGGAAACACTATATTGGAAATTAAGATTATTTAAGCAGTTCTGTTCTGGGCCTCTAACAAAAGATTCTGAGTCGACTCACATGACTTCCTGATTGAATCTAGGAAAGAAATTTCACTCGTTGCATTGCTTTCGTCCATAACTAAGTTATTCATTTCTGCTAACTTACGTGTCGACTCAGCTAACTTACATGTTGACTCTAGTAGAGAGGAATTTTGCTCGCACGACCGGTTGGCGTGTGGATAGTAATTGGGCTCACCATGGTATGGACCATAACCTTCAAAAGTTTGATGTTCCCAACCACTATTCACACTATGGTCAAAGTAATGTCCATTTTGAAAATCAGTCGGATATTCGTTGTATTGGCTATTGTAATACCAGTTCGACATTCTATTACAGGGGTGTGAGTTGTCACACAAAATAAAACCCACTGATAGGGGATTCGTGGGTGGATAGAGTCTTACCTCCCGTACCAGACGGGCGATAAACCGTTGAAGTCGACTCAGGCCACCGACTCCTATGTCAGTGTACGAACCCGAGGGGCCGAGACAGTATCGTAACTGTCGTCCTTCCCTGCAAACAATTTATATTTAATTTTAACCCTTCCTTAGGGTTTAAAAATAGTAATGTCCAAGTCCAAAAATAAAGTCCAAAAAGTGTCCAAAAATAAAAAGAAAAATTACAACAATGAAACCGTATTTACACTTTCTAAAAATAAAAATAAATAAAGTCTAAATAAAATAAATATGTACAAAATCTTCTTCATGCCTTGGACTCCTCTTTTCTTTCCTTCTTTGGTGATGCTTTCCTTTTATAGAACTTTTTCTTTCCTTGTAGCTTCGCTCCAAATCTGAAAAGAATCAAAAAATACCAAAGGCGTAAAAGAGAACAAAAAATAATAAAAATAAACCTAAAACAAATCTAAATACAACGTGTCTTTAATTTGTTGTAGAAAGTGGTAAAAAGAGATTCGTTTATCTCGGGCTTGTAAAGGTTTGATTTAAGAAAATACTAAAAACAAAGAAAATATATTCACAAGGTTGTCACAAATATCGAGAGGTACTGAGACTCAAGGTTCCACCAAACTCATAACATAAGGTTCAAATATTAATTTCTTTAACAATTATAGCTCAATAAATAAAGACATGGACTCTTATTTTTGCCAACGTAGATTCTCAAAATATTAGTTGTAAATCCTAAGCATGGGACATCAAAACATCTAAGCAAGCATGACCCATCAGATGAGATGACAACTAATTAATCAAAATCATAATTCAATTTTAATTAGTGCAAAAGTCATATAAGAATTAAATATAATTACCCACGTATGATATTAGGCTTCCTCCGTCATCCCAGCGTTGGGGTTTAGCTCTTCATGGTGAAAACACGCTCCAAAGATATAAACATGGCTCAAAAGGTGTTTTATTGAAGAAAATAGTATTACAGCGAATCTATAACAGATATAATTGTTACAGAGTCAACTGTTACAAAAATTGTTGCAAACTGAAGATAATAGTTACTAATGGATCATTACAGATTCTAATTTAAGACCCTACGAAACGACTATCCTTTCTGAGTCTTATGTTCTTCATCTTAGTCTTCTTCCGCCGCTGCTGCAACTTCTCTATGACTTGATTCTTAGCTCGCACCGTACCCCAAACTCTCGACCCCCTCTCTAGGACTCGAACGGACCCTTTTATACACAACGGGGTAATTAAATCCCGAAAATCTCTTCTCTTTTCTTCCAAGCAAAGCTACGGGTTATTTCCTTTTTTTTTCTCTCTACTCTGTTGTACGCGTCTTTCTCGTTTGATATGAGAACTTTCATAAGATAGATTAGAATCGATAGGGAAGATATTCTTTTCCATAAACTGCACGAAATTTCCAACAAAAATAAATCCGCGACTTTCTCTACCTCCCCTGTTTTGTCGAGTTTGATGTGAATACCTTCTATTTTCTCGAAACCAAACTTCTTTGATCCCCTTTCTAACCGCAACAAGCCATGACCTGTCTAAATAACCGAGAACTACTCCCCAAATTCAATCCAGGGGATGACGAAATATCCTCACCCCTGTTTTGCTTCAAATCAATATCTAGCCAAGTTCGGTCCATTTGATCACCTATACCAACATCATTTGGCCCAATCTAGTCTATCCTGATAAAAATCAGCGATTGAATCTCCTTTAATCGCGTTTAAAAATCCAACCCTAATTCTTAACCTTCGCTGCTCACATTTCCCGGCAATTTTGAGAATTTGAAACCGTGAAGAAGAAGGGTGTCCCCCTAATCCACTGCTGGGGTGCGAATAGCAAGTGGTGGTGAGTAGTAAAGAGGATAGCCCTTATCAACTGGGTGCCCCTTAGTAATTGAGGTACCCCTTATCCAAAATGGGGGTCCGTATAGTAATTTTCTCCCACGAGCGCAAAAACCACTTTTCGAGCCAATTTCGCCGCAAAAGCTTATTTCTCCAAAAACACCTACAAAAACACAAAATAATCAACTAAGTATAAAATCGAGCACTAACAATACACATAATTGAGATCAAAATAGACACATAAATGCGTCTATCAGGAATACATATCAATGCTTGATTAAAATCGCATGTCCGAGAATATGTAATTAACTAACTTAACTACAAGGTGAGAACGTAGTGGATACAAAGAGCAGCTCCGAGGAAAATTTTCGGAAACTAGAAACATCATTCACAGACATTGGAAAGAGATTATGATGGCGCGAAACAAAGTACATACAAGTTGAAAAGCCTTATATCTTTTGGACCGTGCATACACTATCGATTGTCGGGCGACATGCCTTCTTTGTTATTGTCACCATCCAAGTACTTTGCATTCACTATCGATTGTCGGAAGACATGCCTTCTTTGTTATTGTCACCATCCAGTTGTGAGCTTGTTAAGTGCCACATAGGAGGTCACTAGTAACACAAGTCCTAGTCTCTGATGACCGCAACTGATCAAGCTTGACGCCTAAGACTCCCATCAAAGAAATGGGCAGAAAAAGAGAAAGAGTGGAGCTATACGATGGAAGTGGCGCCTCAGACAAGAATCGTATTTCTACCATGGGAGTCAGGTTCTATCACACTATCATGCACGCTTTGAAAGTGTTAGTCAAAGAGAATTACATGCCTCAGTATTGGAGTGAAGCTTCAATTTGGTAATGCAGATTCCGTTCGATGAAGTCTTTGTTGTCTCCAGTGAAGTCCCTCCGCATTTTTGCTGCAGAGTTAAGCGAGGAATTCAAAGCATAAACCATTTCGGTTTTACTTACTGGGTGGAGATTACCATTTTTGGGTACATTAGCCAGGCAGACCATGAAAACGATACAAGCGACATGCCAGCCTGCCCTAGCAGCAAGCGTTATAGCCTTGTTGCATTACGAGCAAAAAGCCTTTCCACAATTGCAAGCTGACTACATTCTATTAAAGTCTCGACTAGCTCTCGAGCATCATAAATCCAACAATTGTTCAAAGCCTCGTTTAGCACGCGAGCGAAATTCAACATGATACTACAGCTGGGGTCGTCATTGTGAATACCTTTGGAACAATGGGGGCGACTTGGATAACACTCCGAACATAACTTGGGGGCGAGTTACGGACCTCCTCAACAAGCGCAACTCAAGGGGACTCCGAATTTCTTAACCCCACAACAAATTGGAGGTTAAGAGGGGGCGATGTGTGTACCCTAATATTTTCACAATAATATCAGCTAAAAGTGGCCCATTTTCATTGGCCCAGTTCCACATATCTACTTCCAAAACCCTAGGAAAAGGTTCTGGAACATTCTAAGCTGCATTTTATAAATACAAGGGAGATAAACCCTAAAAAGGTATGCCTCCAAACCCTAAAAACTCCGGTAAAAAATTCTATGCTAACTTGAGCGTCGGAGGGTTTTTTGCAGGTACCCCTACTCCATTTATCAGGAGGAGAAAATCGAGCATCAACTTCAATTGAGACTGTCTGTGGTGAAGATCAATATTTGCCCAAACAACTACATATCATACAGAGGAAGAATCAAATCAGGTAAAAGGAACAACAGCAGGTTTTTATATTCTCACAAATGTCAATAAAGTTGGAATGGAATGGTGGAGTTGAGATTAAGACAGAAAACGATTGGACATAACTAACTTGCCATTTCCATATTTGAGGTTTCCATTTTTGCGGTCAAAGCTACTTGTACTACGCATGAGTGACTGCTATCTCCTCTCCGACTTATTATTATCTGCTATCAATATACTGGTGGTTCACCTAGCTAGTTCACGGATGATTTTTACAGCGGTTGTCTTTTTGATCCAAAAAGTATTTGCTTGATTACGATTTAAGAGTTTTAACAACTTTGCTAATTATGTAGCACTGGAGTATTAGGATACGTGTTTGTGCATGAAGTTAGCTTAGCAGCTCTCAACCACCCAGCCAAAAAAACTGATGGATCTCTCCGACCACTCTTTTTCTTTTCCAATTATATTTTTTGTTATAATTATCAGGATAAGTGAGTAAAGATTTCATGATCTTTCTTTTTTTCAATCGAATACTCATGATCTTTCTCTCTCTCTCTCTTACTCTCTCTCTCTCACACATGATTAGATAGGGTCCTACCCATGATGCCCTGCTTAATAAAGAACCTAAGCAAGAGTCTGTTTTAAGCCATAATTGACCGGATATTTATGGCATGACATCTTTCGTATGTCTGTTCCGAAATTGGTAAGTGCGTTTTTGAACTTCCAAGTTGTAGTTGTTGCCCGCCCTTTTTCTTCTTGAACTTTTTTCTTTTTGGTTCTTAAACTAAAAAAACTAGAGGTAGAAGTCACTTACTTATCGGCTGTTCAAACCAGAAAACATATTTATTATGCTAAAGATGAACATGAGGTATATTGGCCAACCATCCACTAGCTAGTTTTGTTGGTGGGACTATACAGAGCATCTTACGAGTTATGATGATCATCACATAAACAACAAAAGTCATGGCGTGGGCTATTTATACCCGAAATTGCTATGTGAACAGCAAGCTAACAGCTAATTGACCGCAAATCCCATGTGGCAAAACTACTTGGCAGAGATTTTTCTCCATTTGTCATCCACGTTTGCAAAACCGGTATTAAGTGAGCGAGTTAAACTCGGTTGAAAAATCTGATTTGCTAAAAAAAATTAACATTTGCTTCTTCTTCGCAACAAAACTACCGAGCTTCGACCGGTGAAATCAACCTTGTAAAATTATGGTTTCTACATTGTTAACTGTTACAACTCCATAAAAATCTCTATGATGCCTAACTCCTCTTCAAAAATAAATAAAATAATCATAGACATTAATTTTTCAACAATACTAAATTAAATCAAATTTTTAATTCACTCATCATGGTGATATATAATCAGCAGATTAGGAAAAAAAGTTTCAACTTTATGAGATTGAATTGAGCGGGTGGAGGATGAAGATGATCGAATTGTTGGATTAAATCAAAAGACATTGAAGAAATCTGATACTTAATAATTTAAGATATTGTGATAAACGTTTAATATTTGATTTGAGTATAATTTGGTGTTTCAGTAATCCAACGACTGATACGAGTTTAAGTTTTGTTTCCGTGACGTGGAAGATGAGAAGTTTATTCCTTAAACACCTAGCATCCACATATGTATTGCTGTCAACTAGCTGTTACAAAAAGCGGTTCATGTAGCACCGTTGATTTATACCACTTGCGCCAGCAATTTAACCGGTTGGGCAATCAAATTAAGGAAGGATAACATAAAGACTGGTGCTGCCACGTAGTCAAGTGCGCTAACAGCCGATACAATATATAATGGTGAAGAATAGCAACCGGGAAAGAAAAAGATGTGTACTCATGCCCATTAAAAGCTAACACTTACTATTCACTCCATTGATAGAAGGGAAAATAACGCCCGGGGGATCAAATACCCACGAAAGAGAAAAAAATACTCTCTTTTCTCTCATTTCCCGGATATTGGAAAGAAACTCTTTCTCTCTATCTTGCCTCCGATCTGAACAAGATTTATTGTGCTTACGTGGTTGAACGAACTTGATTTCGTAGCTATTTTCGTTGTTTTCAGTAATTTCTTCGCTATTAGAGTGATTTTTATCTTCGCTGTTAGAGCGATTTTATCTGCATTTTTGTAGTGTTTTTTTTATCGATTTGTTCATGTTAGATACAAGTATCTCGGTGATTCGGCACGGGCAAGATCAAGTTCTTCTTCACAGAAAAATATATCTTGGGTTTGGGGTTATTCGCCGCACATGAAGTACTTTTAGGCATATTACTCCTCTGATGCAGGAGCATCACTTTTACAAGAAGAAAATCTATGAAAATTGTCGAATTTTAATTTCGAGTACCATTTCTTCTCCAATCTAAAAGTACAAGATTAGGGTGCTATTTTTGTAGATCGTTATTCTCTTTGTGATTTATTTGCGTTTTGCATGTTTTTTTGTATTTGTCTCGTGTTATGGTGTATTTGTTTTTCTTGAAAACCATCAAGTAAATGTTTCTTATGGAATGAAATACTTATGGTTTGATGAACAAAAAATAAAAATAAAAAATATCCTTAAACTCTCCGATACCTACCCTTTATCCTAAGACACATACACCTCTCCACCCTAATTAGAAAGTCACCATATAATTCGTGAATATAACGACAAACAAGTAATTTGTCTACTTCATAAATTAACCTTGATCAATAATACGCGAGCTATATGGGTTTCCCGAATTAATAGTTCAATAATCAGTTATTTGACTTTAATTTTTTTTTCTTATTTGGTAAAAGTGGACTAAAACTTTATTGATACGAAAGAAAATAAGTTATTGTTAGAGCACCTTTTCTGGTCGAACTCGCAAGTGTCCCTATCTCAAGCTTGTTTGTCAAGTTTAGGTGTCAAAACTATCGGTCTTGATTTCTAGTCTACTTATAGCTATGTCTCGGATTAGGATAAAATGTATAGTTGAGCTTTAGACTTCACGACGTTCATCGATTGAAGACGAAGATCTATTAAGGGGAGCTTGAAGGAATTTCATCAACAAAAGGTATGTGGAGAATTGAACTCATCCATCACTCATAAGTCGATTCTATTTTATCTCCTATTGAGACTAGCTAAGCCGTATAACTATATAGACTTTTACATTATACACATTTGATATTTTGAGCTGAGTTTAACTCGCTTATATCTTTCTCGAAATATATGTTTGAAATCTTTTTGCTTTAATCACGTTCATCATTATTCTTGACGAAAGTCAAAAGATGATCACGTGAAAATCTCCTGGTACCATCTTACATGATTTGTGTGAGACAGTCATTTGATGTAGACTCGGAATGTTTTGTATTGATCATTCGATCACTTGAAAATTACTTATAAGCTAATAGTTTGTGTGAGACAACTATTGTCGTCTTCTAAGGATGTTTCAATGATTGAAATGAGAGTTTAGAACAATTAACCATTGTTTGGATATAGTACAGTATGCATACCCGTATGCAAAATGTTGTAGTAATGATTCAGGTCCGGGAACCAAGTTTGCGTACCCGTATGCGAACAATTTTAACTGTCAAAGTCCGGGAACCAAGTTTGCATACCCGTTTGCGAACGATTTCACCTGAGTTTGGTCTGGAAAGATAGTATGCGTACCCGTTTGCGAACTGTCAGAAAAGATCAATGTCCGGAACTTAAGTTTGCGTACCCGTTTGCAAACTTATGAGGTTAAGTTCTAAAATCGGTTAAGTATGATTTCATACTCATGAACAAATACATTTATATATTAAGGAATGCAATCTTTGCAAACCGTGGCTAAATGTTTATGAATTGATTCTTGTGAATCAAATCCGATTTTGCTTCAATTGTGTCTTGCATACTTCTATCAGAATATAAACAATTGAACAACTCTATGAGTAACACAATTTGATTTATTTGATTATCATTTGTTCTAGAAGTGTTAAGATGAATAAGGTTAATACAAAAGTGTTCATATGGCTAACTTCGATTAACTGTTATTGAGCCAACTCAATATACACGTTTAGGTACGGTTACCCATATCTAAATAAAGGTATATTTTATTTTTGTGTGTAACAAGCTAAGACCATCTAACAGTGCAGAGATATTGCTTTGGTTTTAAGCAAACTTAGCTTGAATCTTAAATCAGATTTTCATCTAACGGTGAATATTGATTACTTTGTTTCAAAGCTATCAAACCCTGATTTGAAGATTAACTCTAGCAACTGGGAAACATAATCCCCACACCTCCTGTGTGATACTAGTTGCAACTAAAGTCAATTATCCTTTAACCTAGGTTTTTCCTAAAACCATTATAGGTTCAAGACTTAAAGACTTTATTGGGATTCTGAAGCCACACCCAACTATTTTCTCTGTAGTTGCGTGTTCTGATCTTACATGTTTTATCGTATTTAATACTATCTTCTCTAAGATTTGCTCGAGATTTATCTCCGATAGGTAAGATATAAAAAGTAATCATAAAGCTCTTCGTCTCATTCTTTATGATTCCACAATAACTTGTTCCACTACAATATGGTTAAGTTATTCTGAGGTGATTGATATTTATAGGATGTTCTTCGAGAATATAAGTCTGGATTATCAATTGGTTCCTGTTCACTTTGATTTATCAAAAGAAGGAACAAAAACTTCGTAAGTATTTATGCGGTAGACAGATTTATCTATCAGAATAGACTTTTCTGTAGGAGACAGATTTGTTTATAAAGTCTTCGACTTTGGGTCGTAATAACTCTTAGTTGTGGGTGAAATCAGCTAAGGGAATCAAGTGCGTAGAGTCCTGCTGGGATTCAGAGGCGTAAGGAAAGCGATTGTACCTTGATCAGTGTGAGATTGGTTAGGGCTCAACTACATTCCAGTCCGAAGTTAACTTGTAGTAGGCTAGATTCTGTAGCATCTTAATACAGTGTGGTGTTCAAATCTGGACTAGGTCCCGAGGTTTTCTGCATTTGCGGTTTCCTCGTTAACAAAACTTCTGGTGTCTGTGTTATTTCTTTTCCGCATTATATTTGTTTATATAATTTAAACTAGTTCAATCAATTGGTAAATCCAACCTTTGGTTGTTGATTGAAATTGATTGACACTTGAACATTGGTCTTTGGTACAGTTCAAGTTGCTTGTCATAATAATTAGGCTCACGGATTCCTATCTGTTTGATTTGCTGATTACATTGAGAAACAAAGATATAACTCTTGGATATATTTTCCTTGATTGAGTCTGACTGTCTATTTGATTCTCTTGGAATTTTATTGGAGTTAGTCCATACAGATTGCCTAACGAAATATTGGGTGGTTGTTAGACCCCCGCTTTTTTAATTGGTATCAGAGCAGGCAAACCTGTTTAAGGCCTCATAAGTCTGTGTTTGTAGCAATCTGATTTATGTGGACAGAAGTTTATCTCGCAAGTACGTACATAGAGATGTCCTCAAAAGTTTTTGACTATGCTAAATATCTTGGGCTTACCTCCAAGGATAACTCCTTAGCTGATTCTTCCGAATCCCGAGGTAGAAAACTTTCGTTATCAGAGCATGATAACATTCCCTCTAAAATGACAGTTGACACTATGTCAGAATATGAAATGGAGCTCACCAGAACCTTAAAAAAATCTGCTGAGATTATTGATGTTCAAGTTTCTAAAATTAGATCTCTTGAAGAAAAATATCCTCAGATTTCTGATGAACTTGAGAAGTCTCTTGATAGAGAACGTGAACTCTATATTATTATTGAGTCTTTCTCTAAAAATATCGAAAACCTTATTCAAGAAACTACTCTACAGCGTGAAAAGATTAGTATGCTTGAAGATGTTGTCAAAAAAGATTCAATTATAGAAAAACGTTTGATCAAGACTCATTCATCAAGAATTAAACAGATTTTCGTGTTGAAAAAGAGAAACTTGTTGCATCTCTTTCACTAGCCCAGGAACAGTACAACTCCTTGAAAAGGGAAAATTCCGTTTTGACAAGTAAACCTTCTTCAGTGCCTTTCTCTAATACTCATGTGGTATTACCTAGCATGGATAAATTTACTTCTAAGGAATTGTCTGCTAAGAAACAGTCATGTGACTTATAGAATCCCAGAGAGGCTACGAATCAGAAACCAGATGCTTCCAACCTTTCTTATCCACGAACCCGTTCTTTCTGTGGGAAAAGGAATCATCTTGCGTTACATTGTTTTGCTAGAAAGAAACAGATTTCTGATCTACAAAATCTACTTCTTTTTACTGTCAGCAGAGTAAATTGTCTGACGACATCTACAATGGATTTCATTCCTGCAGAAAACCAGAACTCTCATAAAAGGGAGTTCAATGATCACTCATCTCTAAATCTCTACAGGAATCGTGTCCCTCTTTATGGTAAAAATTCTCACACCACAAATATACACATTCCCAATGTTTATGAGAATAAGATTGGTAGATCTAAGTCTATGAGATGGAGATCCCACAACTCTGATTCTCTGGAAAAAATCTCTAGAGGTCCTAGACTTAATCCTCAGAAAAATCCATCTGATGGATATTCTAAAAGGTTTATGTCTAATTCTTCTGGAATAAGAAATAACCAAAGTAAGGTAAGGAATACGTTGATCAAACACTCAGATGGTATTTACAACCCATCTCTCAATATCCATGGTGGGATTACATCGCACTCTGCTACCTATCTCTATGTAATTTCATCATTGTATATAACTTGAGAGTTGCAAAGATGATATTTGATAGATGCTCAAGTCTGTTGTATGTTACCATCTTCCCTGTGTTTGAAATTTAGTGGTTTTCTTCTTTTGTGAATGTTGAGTCATATCTTGACTCCCAGTAACTATTGTATCTTATTCATATGCTCTAATTTAAAGTAAATCTTTTAATTATTGAGATATGAATATATGAGATATCTGAAAACATAGTGTAGTTCCTTATTATTGGATCCTTCCCGATCCATTAACCTTCCATAATAGGTCCACGAACGTCCGTGTCTTCTTCTTGGGAGTTTATAGGGTTTCCATAACAAGGGTGTCCTTCTCTTGTTCGTAAACATATATATATATATTATATTGTTTTTCCATCCCTAATAAAAAAAATATGGAGAAATCTTCAAGATCTCAGGAAGTGGTGAATCTTGAGGTGGAAGAAGACATTAAAGGATGCGATTTGGTTCAAGAACTTGTTTTGAAAAAGATGGTTGCAAGGAAAGATTACAACTCTTGGATTGGTGAATCTGTCAAGGATTTAATTCATTTTCAGAATGACTCAAAGGTCGAATTTGCAAACCTTCAACTGCAAATAAATCATCTCCTTGATGGTCAGACCAAAATCCTTCAAAATCAAAAGGTCTTGATACGGAATCAGATGAAACTCATCGTGGATTGCATCAAGGATAGACAGCTTGCTCGTATTTTTGATCGAAAAGTAAATGTTCTAACTCATGAACATGGAATCTCCATGGTCAAAAGAATCAAGGATATCAGTGATACCTTTTATGATGGAGTCATAAAGAGGTATGAGTTATCAAAGAAGCCTGATTTTATTTTGTCTAGGAAACTTCTTATGAGAATTTATTCTTGTGTTTTAAGAAGGATAACTAGGGTTTGGAGTAGCATATATTGTGATTACACATAGCTATTTCCAACGATTTTCATCTTGCAATGTTTTAGATTTATTCTAAGTTATTTGGAAGATGATTTGCAGTATTAATCTTTATTGGTTTTATATATTGTAAAAATATTTTATGGATAAGTGTGTTTACGTCCGTGAACTATGATTGTCCCATATATGTCAAAAATTAAGTCTATTATGTCTTTATGCAAATATTGATAAAAGATAGAATGGAATTTTGAATATTCTGCAGTATTGATCTTTCCCCGATCCACTTCTATGTGAAAGTACTGTATGGCTCCGTAAATTTTTTTATGTTGAGCATTTCCGATTAAATTAATCATTAAGGTTCTCTTATGGTTAATTTAATTGAGTTTTATGGATACAAATTCATGTTTCATGTGATTTGTTAATGTCCAAAGAAATCCTTCTTTTTTTTGTAAAAGTAAGGTCACTCTTGTTGTTCTTTCGGTAATGGCAATTTATGGGGAGAGAGTTCTTAATTGAACTTGTGCTTAATTGCCAAATCGTTGTGGGGAGTGCGGCTGTGGAATATTCTAGGATTTATCTTGTATCTTTATAAACTCCTTGATGAATACACTAAGTTTCTACTATGTGAAATCATCGAAACAAAGTTGATATGTTCTCTTTTAGTCATGAATAATCTCTTTGAGAATTTCATTATGGTCCCGCTAGTTTTCGTACCTTTGCCAATTTATATTGACAAAAAGGGGGAGAATTATTTTGTAGTTCACACTACATACATATGGTTTACAGATCATTATGTAAGGGGGAGTGGTTTTCATTGTGAGATGAAGTATTGACTAAGGGGAGTGATACATATCACCGTAGTATTATTGTCAAAGTTGTGATACGATTGAACTTCGATGTTGTGTAATAACACTATGACACTGTATAACAATAATTGAGAACAAATGTTTGTCATAGGTTTTCTTATTGTTATGGCTACGGATCTTCAACAACTATGATGTTGAGTTGAACACGTTCAGAATTACTAGAGTACTTGGAGTGACGAAGAATTCAAGGAATGTTGAAGAACCAAGTAAATTAAGCATGTTTGATGAGAAGCTACAAAGTTTATTTATTTTGTAATCCATATGTATTGATAGTTTTGTCACTAAAATTGACAAAGAGGGAGATTGTTAGAGCACTGCTCGTCCAAACTCGCAAGCGTTGCTATCTCAAGCTTGTTTGTCAAGTTCAGGTGTCAAAACTATAAGTCTTGATTTCTAGTTTACTTATAGTTATGTCTCGGATTAGGATAGAATGTGTAGTTGAGCTTTAGACTTCACGGCGTTCATCGATTGAATAGATCTACTAAGGGGAGCGTGGAGGAACTTCATCAACAAAAGGTATGTGGAGACTGGAACTCATCTATCACTCAGAAGTCTATTCAATTATCTCCTATTGAGACTAAGTCGTATAGCTATATAGACTTTTACATTATACACATTTGATATTTCGAGCTGAGTTTAACTCGCTTATATCTTTCTCGAAATATGTGTTGGAAAGCTTTTTGCTTTAACCACATTCATCATTATTCTTGAAGAAAGTCAAAAGATGATCATGTGAAAATCGCCTGGTAACATCTTACATGATTTGTGTGAGACAATCATTTGATGTAGACTCAGAATGTTTCGTATTAATTATTCGATCACTTAAAAATTACTCATAAGCTAATAGTTTGTGTGAGACCGCTATTGTCGTCTTCTGAGGATGTTTCAATGATTGAAATGGGAGTTTTAAACAATTGACCATTCATACCCGTATGCAAACTGTTGTAGTAATGATTCAGGTCCGGGAACCAAGTTTGCGTACCCGTATGCGATCGGTTTTAACTGTCAAAGTACGGGAACCAAGTTTGCATACTAGTTTGCGAACGGTTTCACATGAGTTCGGTCTGGAATGACAGTATGCGTACCTGTTTGCGAACTGTCGGAAAAGATCAATGTTCATAACTTAAGTTTGCGTACCCGTTTGCAAACTTATGAGGTTAAGTTCTAACATCGGTTAAGTATGATTTCATACTCATAAAAAATACATTTATATATTAAGGAATGCAATATTTGCAAACCGTGACTAAATGTTCATGAATTGATTCTTGTAAATCAAATCCGATTTTGCTTCAATTGTGTCTTGTATACTTCTATGAGAATATAAACAATTGAACAACTCTATGAGAAACACAATTAGATTCATTTGATTATCATTTGGTTTGGAGGTGTTAAGATGAATAAGGTTAATACAAAAGTGTTCATATGGCTAACTTCGGTTAATTGTTATTGAGCCAACTCAATATACATGTTTAGGTACGGTTACCCATATCTAAATAAAGGTATATTTCATTTGTGTGTAACAAGCTAAGACCATCTAACGGTGGAGAGATATAGCTTTGGTTTTAAGCAAACTTAGCTTGAATCTTAAATCAGATTTTCATCTAACGGTGAATATTGATTGCATTGTTTCAAAGCTATCAAACCCTGATTTGAAGACTATATAAGGGAGAACTCTAGCAAATGGGAAACTTAATCCTCACACCTCTTGTGTGATACTAGTTGCGAGTAGAGTCGATTCTCTTTTCACCTTGGTTTTTCTTAAAACCATTATAGGTTAACGTCTTAAAGACTTTATTGGGATTCTGAAGCCAGACCCAACTATTTTCTCTGCAGTTGCGTGTTCATATCTTACTTGTTCTATCGTATTGAGTACTATCTTCTCTAAGATTTGCTCGAGATTTATCTCCGATAGGTAAGATATAAAAAGTAATCACAAAGCTCTTCGTCTCATTCTTTGTGATACCACAATAACTTGTTCCACTACCATATGGTTAAGTTATTGTGAGGTGATTGATATTTTTAGGCTGTTCTTCGGGAATATAAGACCGGATTATCAATTGGTTCCTATTCACCTTGATTTATCAAAAAACGGAACAAAAACTTCATAGGTATTTCTGCGGGAGACAGATTTATCTATCAGAATAGACTTTTCTGTGGGAGACAGATTTGTTTATAAATTCTTCGACTTTGGGTCGTAGCAACTCTTAGTTGTGAGTGAGATCATCTAAGGGAATCAAGTGCGTAGAGTCCTACTGGGATTCAAAGGCGCAAGGAACGTGACCGTACCTTGATTAATGTGAGATTGGTTAGGGCTCAACTGCATTCCAGTCCGAAGTTAACTTGTAGTAGGCTAGAGTCTGTAGTGGCTTAATACAGTGTGGTGTTCAAATATGGACTAGGTCCCGGGGTTTTTTTGTATTTGCGGTTTCCTCGTTAACAAAACTTCTGGTGTCTATGTTATTTCTTTTCCGCATTATATTTGTTTGTATAATTGAAATATCACAGGTTGTGCGTAGTTCAATAAATTGGTAAATCCAACCTTTGGTTGTTGATTGAAATTGATTGACACATGAACATTGGTCTTTGGTACCGTTCAAGTTGTTTCTCATAATAATCAGGCAGATGGATTCCTATCTGTTTGATTTGCTGATTACATTGAGAAACAAAGATATAACTCGTGGATATATTTTCCTTGATTGAGTCTGACTATCTAGTTGATTCTCTTGGAATTATATTGGACTTAGTCCATACATATTGCCTAACGAAATATTGGGTGTGGTTATTAGACCCCCGCTTTTTCAGTTACTACCTGAAATAAAATCTAAGGCCCACAATCACAACCATACATCAATTAGTTAGAGTCCATTACAGAATCCCGGTGCGAAACTAAATCCCTAAATGACTGGTACTTAAACCAATTTGGTATAGAGCCCTATTGAAATAGAAATCCTTTAATATCTATTATAACTTCATTTTTGTCTCTTCCTCTCAATTTTTCCATTACCTCTTGTTTCTCTCGGTCCATAAGAACAAACAACTATAAAAGGAAGGGACCACAATTTCGAAATCAAAATTTTGTCCTTCCTACATTGTTAATTCTCAAATTGTTCTTTGATTGTCAGTTTATGCATCCAGTCTGAGCTCATCCCTATAGTGAAATAATGACAGGTAATCTGTGATGGACCGAAAAATTACGCATGCGGCCTCCAATCGAGCAGGCCGAAATTCCCCAGTGTATCACTCGTAAACGCAGTACCCGGGCCTAAAACTTCTCTTTTTGAACAGGAAAATAGACTTTCATTTGCCTTTGCAAGCATGTTGCACAACTTCCACCACCGTTCCAACTCATCCTTGTTCTGTGAACGATGCAAGGCCATAAAGGCTAAAGATGATGCATATTGCATGCATCGCTGACTTCCGAGTTCTATCCAGGCATAAGACATGCCTTGGACTTTCATATAGGCCATTGTAATCCTTTTCCCAACTTCCTTACTTCCCCTGGGCATTGAGTTGAAAGCATGCACTGATCTTGCTCGTCTCAAGGGAGCATTAGTCAGGCTCATGTTGTAATTTTATTGCATCATCCTTGTGATGCAAGTAGATTATGCAAGCTCCCCTAACTTGCATACCGCTTTATCTTCTTTCTTAGGCAATGCCTAGTTCACAATTGATGCATATATACGTCGAATAACTTGATATGAAGTATGAGCATCCAAGGAAATGGACTGCAACTTACCTCGTCAAGTATGTTAACAATTATCCCTTGCATCACATTGCCGAGCTAAAGGATATGAGTTACCATAATATAGCAATCATATCGCAATTAAATGATATGAGGGACAAGTTGCTAGAACATCAATGTTGCAACTCATTGCGACTGCATACGTATCCTTCTCCATACTTTGTAGGGATCAAGGATGAATTGTAGTTCATCAACATTGGGACAAGCAACTAAATTATCTCGTGTTGCAAGGCCAAAACCAAGCAAAATCCTAGTTTTTATACACGTACGTTTGTTGCTCAGAATTATCTATGAATCATTAATTGTTAACCGAATAATGAACTAGGCTAATTAGTGATTATCTATGAATAATCACTAATAGATAGTATTATCGAATAATACTCGAATAATACTCGACTGTCTCGAACTTTCTCGTAACTGAATGCTAACTAGGCTCCCAAACTTGTCAAACTGCAACACTAAGGTAATCCTCTATATCAACTATTGTGTGCCTTATCTTGCATCTTTCACATAGTTTTATTTGTTCAAAAAAAAAATGTTCATTTTAGAATAAAATTGATTGTTATGAATATTTCCCGTTGCATACACATCTATAATTTGGTATTTTTATCTTAGATTTGATCGAACATACAACTAATGTTGACTTTCAAAATATCTGAATATTAATGGAACATCATAGGAAGAAAAGGAAAAAAAATAGAGTTTTTTGCATAAATATACGTACGCAACATTTTTTTTATTTTCAATAAAATGAGTTTATTTGATAAAATATCCATGTATCATTGGCTTGTGGAGATATAGGATGATTAATCAATCAACTCTTCTAAACAAATTGAGAACTGGACTTCACAAAAGCCGATTCTTACAAATTTGGATGATGGGTCGATTCTGCCACCGAGACTAGCAGGAGGCTAATCTATTATTTGTCGGTTTTGGGAGAGTTCATTTTATCTGTCCATAAAGCATTCTTGTTAATCAATTTAATCTTGCCGGAAGCTTTAATTTAGTAGCGTAATAGTTGTTGTTTTCTAGGTTTGTGAGAGCAGTATGACTAGTATTTGGGTTCTAAATTCGGATATGACAGTTATGACTTCGTATTCTGGTTGGGAGTTTGTACAATTTGATGTTTGGGTTGTTGACCAGTTAATAACTATTTATACTTTATTAGCTCGAATCCTAACTCTCTTGGGATAATAACAACGCAGTACATAATAATTTACATACACTACAGGCAGGGCCGTCTTAGGGTGCAGGCGACCTAGGCGGTCGCCTAGGGCCCCAAATTGTTGGGGCTCAAAAAAAAATGTTTACAAGTGAATTACTAACAGTCATAAGTGTTGCTAAATGATTTAGCTCTGATTAGACAATCTCGATTAATCAAAATAATTTACAAATGATTTACATACACTACTTAAATACCATAATAAATAATTTGTATGAAAGCGTAATTAAGTTAGCAATCCGTCATGCAACCATGAATTCTGATCGAAACTACTAACTATGATTAATCAATCTCGATTGGGAGAGAATGGATAGAGCTTCGTTGATCTAATCTCAACAGTTTAGACATACAAACAGATTTTCTTACTGAGAATTGGTAAAACTTATCATATGATCGGTTCTTTCACTTCTCATGGACGAAGAAGGATATAAAAACTTTAAATTTTTCTCTAGAGGGACTAAGTAACAATTAAAATTAAATATAAGGATATAAAAACTTTAAAAGATAAAAAACATAAAAATTTAATAAGTTAATCTTTGTCTAGACATATGTGCATATCTAAGTGTTGATGGTGGTTTTTAAACAAGGGGTAAAATCGTAAAACCCCATGACCTAGTGTTACCCGCAACACATTAACTAAGAGCATTTAACTCAGGTGTAAATAATTAATAGGGATATTTTTTCAAAATACCAGATTAGGGTTTTTGACACAGAACCCTAATTCCAAAACCCAGCCGCACACCGCGCACCATGGCAACAATGCCAAACCAAGCCGCACACTGTGCACCATGGCAACAATGCCAAACCAAGCCGCACACTGCGCACCATGGCAACAATGCCAAACCAAGCCGCACAATGCGCACCATGGCAACAATGCCAAACTAAGCCGCACACTGCGCACCATGGCAACAATGCCAAACCAAGCCGCACACTGCGCACCATGGCAACAATGCCAAACCAAGCCGCACACTGCGCACCATGACAACAATGCCAAACCAAGCCGCACACTGCGCACCATAGCAACAACGCCAAAACCAAGCCGCACACTCAAGGCACCATGGCAGCGACGCCAAAACCAAACTACATATCGCACTCATTGGCAACCATGCCAAACTAAGCCGTTATGCCATTGGCACATGCCAAATATAGCGCCCTAGACTTGCAAAACGTGCAACTAGGTCAACATGGCCGTACGTGCCATTGGCACATGCCAACACGTACCACAAGCCATATTTCCAAGCCGCTATGCCATTGGCGCATGCCAAATATAGCGCCCTAGGCTTGCAAAACGTGCAACTAGGTCAACATATACGTGCCATTGGCACATGCCAACACGTGCCACAAGCCATATTTCCAAGCCGCTATGCCATTGGCGCATGCCAAATGTAGCGCCCTAGGCTTGCAAAACGTGCAACTAGGTCAACATGGCCGTACGTGTTGGCATGTGCCAACACGTACCACAAGCCATATTTCCAAGCCGCTATGCCATTGGCGCATGCCAAATGTAGCGCCCTAGGCTTACAAACCATGCAACCTAGGCCAAGTCGGCCACGCATGCCATTGGCACATGCCAACATGCTCGCTGGTAGCTTTTCCTACCAAGGCCACGGCCCTAACGACCACGCATGCCATTGGCACATGCCAACATGCTCGCTGGTAGCTTTTCTTACCAAGGCCACGGCCCTAACGGCCACGCATGCCATTGGCACATGCAAACATGCTGGTAGCTTTTCTTACCAAGGCCACGGCCCTAACGCCACGCATGCCATTGGCACATGCCAACATGCTCGCTGGTAGCTTTTCCTACCAAAGCCACGGCCCTAACGGCCACGCATGCCATTGGGACATGCCAACATGCTGTTGGTAGCTTTTTCCTACCAAGGCCACGGCCCTAACGACCACGCATGCCATTGGCACATGCCAACATGCTCATTGATAGCTTTTCCTACCAAGGCCACTGCCCTAACGGCCACGCAAGCCAACCCGGCACATGCCAAACACACACGCTGGTAGCCTAACTTGCAAACCGTGCAACCTACCACCAAGGCATTCCGCACATGCCAAACACACGCTGGTAGCCTAACTTGCAAACCTTGCAACCTACCACCAAGGCATTAGCACATGCCAAACACACACGCCTGGTAGCCTAACTTGCAAACCGTGCAACCTACCACCAAGGCATTCCGCACATGCCATTGGCACATGCCACACACGCCACTAGCAACTCAACCGGCATTGCCACTTACACTCAACGTACAACCTACCACCAAGGCATTCCGCACATGCCAATGGCACATGCCACACACGCCACTAGCGACTACGGCATTGCCATTTACACCCAACGTACAACCTACCACCAAGGCATTCGCACATGCCAATAGCACATGCCACACGCGCCACTAGCGGCGCCACTTGCACTCAAGGTGCAACCAACGAGATATCAACACAAACTGGGGATGCTTTCCGGGGTTTTGGTTTGGCGGTCACAGCTTGCAGCGTACACTACGCTCACATTAAGAAAGCGTGAAAAGGAATAAAGCGGTCAAATAAATGAGGAAATAATGGTGAAAACGTTTTCACCCATTAACACCATCCGGTTACCACCTCCTCCCATTATTTCACCCTTTACTCTCTTCCTTCATGAGGCAGTGCGTTTCAATCTCGACTTGTATAAATAGGTCTTACCTATTTCCACCGCATAAACAGTCTCGGTCGGGAGAAAAATACTACACTCTCTCGAAAAGGCAACTTTGCAAGCTCTCCCAAAAAGTTTTCATCTCTTGCAAGCTTCCGAAGCTTCCACTTTCTCGATACAAGTCGAGACACTACTCTCCCATTATTATTCTGGTCTCAACACCTTTCTTTGCTTCCCTCCCCAAATCAACCCTTCTCCTCCACTTTGTGACCGAAGCAAGTCCGGAACGGCCATTTCTTGGTTTAGGCCGGACTTGTACAGATTGATCTATCGAATCTATAAAGTGCTCACGTGCAAGCACATTTGTTTAGGGTTTGAACCGGTTTCTCACTCACCAACCGAATTTACCGAAATCTAAACGATTTTTACCCATAAACAATTGGCGACCACGGCGGGAGGATTGATCTATCGGTTACAATACCAACTCCGACTCGATTTCGTTTCCCGAACGTCAAATCCCAACATGGTGGAACTCAGTCCGGAGCGGCTGCCGAGAACACCAAAGAAGAACGCACCCCGATGTTAGCATCTCTCCCAATAACGTTGTTACGCCACCGGCGACAACATCAACATCGAATGCACTCCCTCAAGTGTAACACCGCCAATCACCAGGCCGTGAGCACGCCGCCTCCTCTAGCGTCTCTACACAACCCTCTAATCACGGCAACGAAAATATCTTTTCGGGTGTCGCGCCACGGTCACCAGGGCTAGAGCCGCCGCCACAACCCCAAATGCTTCGTCTAGCATGGCGCCTCCGTCCACGACCAAGATCCCAACTACCCCGCCGACGGGACGAGAAACCGGAGGGACAAGAGGAAGTCGCACTTACGTCACCATCGATCCGATGGAACTACAAGAGATGCTCGCGCAGCCCAGGACAGATATGGTTTCAACACGAAGGAGGTACTCATCTTTCTCAAGACCCCGACGTAACGACTACCACGTGAGTCGCGCCCTCCGAGCCATTTAGGAACGTCTCCAACAACCTCGACGCCGACACCTCGGCGGAGCACGCCTCCATGGATGAGGAAACTCGCACTAGAATCCCGTTGGAAAGAAATCAGCCACCCAACTTTGTCACGAGAGAAGATTTGGAACAACTCCTCTCGCAACCGAATCAAGAATAATGAGTTGGACGTGCATCATCACCAACCCCTTACCCATCCGAAATACTGGAGAATCCCTCTCCCAAGGGGGTACTCTTCTCCTCAATTTACCTGTACGATGGTACCGGAATGCACGTGAGCATGTTTCTCGTTTCTGGAATCCCTAGGTGAACATGAATATAATCACGTTCTTCGTTTAAGGAAATTCTCAAAATCACTTCTTTGGAAGGGCGTATACATGGTACTTGACATCCCACCGAGCAGCATTCCCAACTGAGTAGCATGGTCACTGCGTTTTACAAGAAATACTTCTTCGTGTCTCGAACAAGTTACCTTTTCGGACCTCTAAGAATGTACCGGTGGGATAACGAACATCCGAATGATTTCGTCAAAAGGTTCGGGGTTCAAGCACTCGATTTGTCACGACCCAAACGTGACCGAGCAACAATTGGTGAATGCATGCCAATGGTATGGTTCCAATCTACCGCTGCCTGCTAGAAAACTTGCGTTTCCAAACATTCTCGAACTCCATGAAGCCGCCGGACGATCTCGCAACAAAGCACAAAGATTACTTTTGGAAAGAACTAGGCCAACTCGACCCCGAAGACGCGCGCGAAACCCGCGGAGTAGACGCCTCATCAAGCCAAACAATTTAATGCCGGCTCATCCTCCGTGAACATAGTAAACGAAAGAGGAAAAAGGAAAGCCGCAACTACGAGCCACCACCAAACGTGAAGCGCCGGCGCAACGGAACCCTCGCAACGGAAGATCGTCACTAAAACTCTGTGCGGCATCGTGAGACCGAAGGAAATACCCTTGATTTCCCATTCCCCATCGAGGAGGTGATTGACCTCCTAGAAGCCCGGGTTCAAGATGATGTCATCAGATTGCCACCGCTCGACTGGCCACCAACCGAGGTGAGATGGAGAACCCCAAATACCGCCATTACCACAGGTTCGTTCACCACCCGACTAGCGATTGCAACAGGACTAAAGCATATTTTCAAAGAAAGGATAGAAGCGGAGAACTCCAACTAGGAGACGAAAGAGTGCATCGAGACCCACTACCAATAAGAAAGCTGCGGTTCCTGCGGGGACTCCGTACACGAGACCGTACAATCCATGATGCGACATGTATGCGAAATTCTCTATCTTTCCAAGGTTCAGCGCCAAGATATTTTCGCAGCTCTCAATCGTGTTGTATCCGGCAAACGGCTTTTTCTCTCCTCGAAATCCACGCCAAGGGCCCAAGCTTCCCAAACAGAGCGAGCGGAGGCGGGGACAGCTGACCACGTCCCGTTTAAGAGGTAACGAATTTGACGACACGCTCATCGACACGGCCTCCTACTACAACATCATTACTTTAAAGACATGAAGGCAGCAGGATTTACAAAACAAGACGCTACCTATTCCCCGTCCGTGATTAAGGACTTGAGAGGAGAAGCTTTGAACGCGCATGGCTACATCAACTTAGAGATCGAGATGGGAGACGCTATAACACATAGCAAATTCCATATTGTCAAAGAACTAGATCACGACATGATATTGGGACGTTTATGGGTGCTCGACAACAAAGCGAAATTGGATGTGCGCCCTCCGATAACGTCCACGCCCGAAGGAAATTCCAACAAATCATCCCTTTGGTTATCGCATCAACAAACTCTTTGAAGAAACCCGGACATCCGGAGAAGACCCGTTGGCGCTAGCTCGTGGTTTTCAAATGCAAGTAAGTCGACCAAGTAACCTTTTCGCAACCAGTCTTTCCTTCCCCCTTTTCGTCATGGGGACTCGGCGCGATCGTTCACACAAGCATTTGTCAAGAAATGCGAATGGGAGGCTGGACCATTTGAACACTTTGCAAGAAGCTTGGAAACTTCTATTGAAGCGAAACGAAGCCAAGACTCAAACGGTTGCACGACGCCGAACACGTTTTCAATTGGAGATGTAGTGGTCAAAGAAAGCACGTTTCAAGTTGGGAAGATGACGGTAAAAATGGATTTGCCCAGTGAAGGAGAAGACGAGCCGTATGTCGGTTGCGGATACCCTTTTGGGAGGATATTGCAAGCTCATCAATGCGGTCACACCGAAGGCATGATAATTCACTCACGATGGCTCAAGGAATCAATCCATAAAAAAAAAAAAAAGGAGGGGGTTGTACTTCCCATTTACTCCTTTTCTTTTCAAGTATTTCCTTTAACAATTCCTCTTAGTAGTTGTACTTCCCCAAGATGAATACACCGTTTGTATTTCTCCCGGGATTCCCTTCCGTCAAAAAAAAAAAAAAAAAAAAATATATACATCTTTTTCCAAGCAAATTCTCCAGATATCGAGAAATACATCAGATAAACCCAGAAAACCACTACAGAGCCATCATACCACAACCTCTTTCAAAATATATATGAAGCAAAATGTTTACGATGAAGAAGAAGGAAAAGATGAGTTTACCAAAAAAAAAAAAGAGGAGGCATCAGGGGAACTAAGCAGCTAACAGAAATAACAAAAGGGAGGAACTAGCCCTCGAAGGGTGGAGCACAAGTCCCTTCGGGCAAAGCTATATTCAAACACTTTCCACAGCAATACTCAGGGCAACAAAGGTTCCATTCAACGGTTTTAGCAGCGGCAACCTCAACATCCCATCCCGAAGTTAGCCACAACAAAGAAGAAGAAAGTGTCCTCCCCGATGACCATTCAAAGATACGCCACCATGACCTCTCTCGGTATTACCAACAAGACCTTTGGCATCAACTTCAAAGGCTATTTCGTTTCCATCATATGCTCCTTCAAAGGTTCTCTCATTGACATTTCGAAGAAAGTTCTTCGATTCACCCGCATCAAAATCAAGAATCATGGCGCTCTCCTCCACGCTCACCTGAACCCAAGAGAGTCCGAGCATGTACATGTTCTTCGTGGGGATAGATGGAAGGGAGGTCCTTAACAATTTCACTAGCTTCATGGAGCAAGGACTCAATCCCAACCAATGCCTCCTCAAGAGAAGAAGATTGATCTGCGCCAATTACGAAGTCCTTTTAGAAAAGTTAAAGGCACGGCCATCCACGGAAGGTCCCATCATACACCGCAAAGAATGGGAAAATGATCAAGTTCCATCATATCTATACGCATATAAAAGAGGATAACATGAACAGAGAAGAAGAAGAAAACATACCGATATGATTTTCTTAGCTCCGAATAACCCTAGTCGGGGTGTTTTCAAGAGTCAGATCTCGCGCCTTCACTTGGAGAATCTCACTGTTTAGAGGATGATTCGTCTTTAGGCAAAGAGAAACCAACAAGAAGAACCCGTCTCAAACAAGGAGATGATGCGGTTGCGTTGGGTATGAATACGGAACCTTAAAAAGGAAAGGAAGCAATGAGGGACATAACGCTTCCAGCATTTTTTAGCATGGACGATGCCCTAATTGAAGCCGCGCGTGAAGGAAAGGCAAAATAAGGAAACTTTGCTATACGAAGAAACTCCCTCCTTATTTACATCGGTCACGCCAGCAAGCACGCACAGCTTCCACACCTTGCGCCGGTCCCACCAGCTAGCACACTCAGTTTACCAACTCACGCCAACTTCCCAACGTCGGCCAAGTTGCACCGGCCCCACCAATTGTGCCGACTTCCCAATGGCCTCCCAAGTCACGCCTGCAAGCACGCACAGCTTCCACACCTTGCGCCGGTCCCACCAGCTAGCACAATCAGCTTCCCAACTCACGCCAACTTCCCAACGTCGCCCAAGCTACACCCCGGCCCCACCAATTGTGCCAGCCTCCCGATTTGTGCAAAACTACCGAGGCAAGGATTCCAAATCCTATTTATAAAAGGTCGGACAAGCCTCCTCAATTCTCTTTACGGTTTGATGTTGATAGTTTGTCACCATCTTATGCTTACCTCGCAACAAAGCCCCCTGTTCCCGAGCTAAGCGGGGGACTTAATGTTGATGGTGGTTTTTAAACAAGGGGTAAAATCGTAAAACCCCATGACCTAGTGTTACCCGTAACACATTAACTAAGAGCATTTAACTCGGGTGTAAATAATTAATAGGGGTATTTTTCAAAATACCAGATTAGGGTTTTGACCTGAAACCCTAATTCCAAAACCAAGCCGCACACCGCGCACCATGGCAACAATGCCAAACCAAGCCGCTGCTAGCACCATGGCAACAATGCCACACCAAGCCGCACACTGCGCACCATGGCAACAATGCCAAACCAAGCCGCACACTGCGCACCAAGGCAACAATGCCAAACCAAGCCGCACACTGCGCACCATGGCAACAATGCCAAACCAAGCCGCACACTGCTGCGCACCATGGCAACAATGCCAAACCAAGCCGCACATTGCGCACCATGACAACAATGCCAAACCAAGCCGCACACTGCGCACCATGACAACAATGCCAAACCAAGCCGCGACATCGCGCACCATGGCAACAACGCCAAAACCAAGCCGCACAGCTCGCGCACCATGGCAAGCTGACGCCAAAACCAAACTACATATCGCACTTATTGGCAACCATGCCAAACTAAGCCGCTATGCCATTGGCACATGCCAAATATAGCGCCCTAGACTTGCAAAACGTGCAACTAGGTCAACATGGCCGCACGTGCCATTGGCACATGCCAACACGTACCACAAGCCATATTTCCAAGCCGCTATGCCATTGGCGCATGCCAAATATAACGCCCTAGGCTTGCAAAACGTGCAACTAGGTCAACATGGCCGTACGTGCCATTGGCACATGCCAACACGTACCACAAGCCATATTTCCAAGCCGTTATGCCATTAGCGCATGCCAAATGTAGCGCCCTAGGCTTGCAAACGTGCAACTAGGTCAACATGGCCGTACGTGCCATTGGCACATGCCAACACGTACCACAAGCCATATTTCCAAGCCGCTATGCCATTGGCGCATGCCAAATGTAGCGCCCTAGGCTTACAAACCATGCAACCTAGGCCAAGTCGGCCACGCATGCCATTGGCACATGCCAAAATGCTCGCTGGTAGCTTTTCCTACCAAGGCCACGGCCCTAACGGCCACGCATGCCATTGGCACATGCCAACATGCTCATTTGGTAGCTTTTCTTACCAAGGCCACGGCCCTAACGCCACGCATGCCATTGGCACATGCCAACATGCTCGCTGGTAGCTTTTCTTACCAAGGCCACGGCCCTAACGGCCACGCATGCCATTGGCACATGCCAACATGCTCATTTGGTAGCTTTTTCCTACCAAAGCCACGGCCCTAACGGCCACGCATGCCATTGGCACATGCCAACATGCTCATTTGGTAGCTTTTCCTACCAAGGCCACGGCCCTAACGACCACGCATGCCATTGGCACATGCCAACATGCTCGTTGGTAGCTTTTCCTACCAAGGCCACGGCCCTAACGGCCACGCATGCCATTGGCACATGCCAAACACATACACTGGTAGCCTAACTTGCAAACCGTGCAACCTACCACCAAGGCATTCCGCACATGCCATTGGCACATGCCAAACACACACGCTGGTAGCCTAACTTGCAAACCTTGCAACCTACCACCAAGGCATTCCGCACATGCCATTGGCGGATGCCAAACACACGCATTTGGTAGCCTAACTTGCAAACCGTGCAACCTACCACCAAGGCATTCCGCACATGCCATTGGCACATGCCACACACGCCACTAGCGGCTCGGCATTGCCACTTACACTCAACGTACAACCTACCACCAAGGCATTCCGCACATGCCAATGGCACATGCCACACACGCCACTAGCAGCTCACGGCATTGCCATTTACACTCAACGTACAACCTACCACCAAGGCATTACGCACATGCCAATGGCACATGCCACACGCGCCACTAGCGGCGCCACTTGCACTCAAGGTGCAACCAACGAGATATCAACACAAGCGGGGATGCTTTCCGGGGTTTTGGTTTGGCGGTCACGGCTTGCGGCGTACACTACGCTCACATTAAGAAAGCGTGAAAATGAATAAAGCGGTCAAATAAATGAG
Organism: Papaver armeniacum; assembly: GCA_023531295.1. Taxonomy (NCBI): domain Eukaryota; kingdom Viridiplantae; phylum Streptophyta; class Magnoliopsida; order Ranunculales; family Papaveraceae; genus Papaver; species Papaver armeniacum. The sequence goes on from JAJJWW010014476.1 coordinate 214,416, forward strand.
GAAATAATGGTGAAAACGTTTTCACCCATTAACACCATGCGGTTACCACCTCCTCCCATTATTTCACCCTTTACTCTCTTCCTTCATGAGGCCGGGGTACGTTTCAATCTCGACTTGTATAAATAGGTCTTACCTATTTCCACCGGACAACGGAGTCTCGGTCGGGAGAAAAATACTACACTCTCGGAAAAGGCAACTTTGCAAGCTCTCCCAAAAAAGCTTTCATCTCTTGCAAGCTTCCGAAGCTTCCACTTTCGATACAAGTCGAGACACTACTCTCCCTGCACTATTCTGGTCTCAACACCTTTCTTTGCTTCCCTCCCCAAATCAACCCTTCTCCTCCACTTTGTGACCGAAGCAAAGTCTGGAACGGCCATTTCTTGGTTTAGGCCGGACTTGTACTGCATTGATCTCTCGAATCTATAAAGTGCTCACGTGCAGCACATTTGTTTAGGGTTTGAACCAGTTTCTCACTCACCAACCGAATTTACCGAAATCGGCAGAAACGATTTTTACCCATAAACACTAAGATAAAAAATCCAATGGTTAGGAAGTGCACCCTTGTGAAAACTCTCACGAGGGTGACCCCGTCACAGCACTACTCTAATTCTATAACAACTAAAAGCAACTCTTATTATCTGCTAGATTGTTAGTAATCGATTTTGGATGTTTTATGCCACATTGGAAGTATACGACCCGAAATTTAACCTAAAAAACTGTAGATAAAAATCGACGGCCTTCGGCAGCCAAGCTAAATCTAAACTATCGTTTTAGTAGTATGCAAACTTATCTCCAAAACTAAAAATTTGCTTATGTTCATAACTAACTATCACATAAAAAGGCCTCAAAATTAAAATTCGCCTAGAGCACTCCGAAACTCTAAGACGGCCCTGAATACAGTCAAACTGGATGAAGTTTTATCATTACGACACGGGTTAATCAAATCATTCTTGGTATACACTTCTGAACTGCATTAACCATACACCATCAATGGGGCACCTTGGCCACATCGAATCCATGGTGGTGTTGAAGTTTAATTTGACAGAAAACTAACGTAATTAATTAATTGATAATTACTCATCATAGGAATTAGATTAATTTTATATGTGCTATCGAATAAATGCAAAGAGGCATTAGGGAACAAATGCATAAAATTATAAAATTAATGGAACAATTAGTAGTTTATAGATGGTGTCTATTTTGGTCACTCCAGTCTGCATATATATTTTCTTGAATGAAACAAATGCATGAAATTTTGCCAACTCCAAACTGAAATGCAAAAGGTTTTGAATCGATACCCTATACTCTTCAATTCTGCTTTGAACCAAAAGAAGACCTCCTATACTAGATATAGAAAATATTCCCAAGTGTCCTCATTCTCTCACTTTTTAGTATATTAGTCAGTTGTTCCCATGTGTGAACGAAAAGATTGATCTTCATAATGTTACTTTTATGAGGTTAATCAATATTTCAATTAGAGTTATCCTTTGAACACGTGGGACCTAATTAACACTTTGCCCGGGCTCTAAACCATCTTAAATACCTCCATCATCCAAGAGTAATGACTCACAATCACCACTGCAAAACTCTCCCACTTTTAGACAAGCTTTAAGAGATTTTGAGTTGATCATTAGGATCTGCTCAGCAACAAGCAAGTGTTTTAGCTCTATCAACAGAAAACCTATATTGATGATCATGGCATCATCGCACCAAACCCTAATGATAGGTGTGTTCATTTTTTTGTTTCTAGTATTGCAGCAACACTGTTACTCAGCATCAGCTCGCAAACTAGAATTGCATACCTCCGTAGTTGGAATACCGAAAATCATAAAATCACCTCCACTTCCTACTACAGATGTTAAACAAACTTTACCGATCATCCACCGTTCCAAGAAAATTGAGGATGCTTTTCGGCCCACATCCCCTGGTCACAGCCCTGGAGTTGGTCATGGAGAACCTCCTGGTCATAAGGTATAACCATAGTGGATAACAAATACCACACTATCTTTATATATATGTATGTTACCAATACATTAATTAGGTATAGTTAAGGTTATCGAGTTTTGGGGAAGTGAAGGTGTGCTTGTTTAATCAGTGAAGGGACTGATATATGATGATGCACATGAAATAATTAAGATATATATATACAAGCTGTCAAGTCTTGAAGTTATTTGTTTACAAGAACAAGACAGGATGATCATGATATACATATATCTTTTATAAGAGCCGAAGCTCTGCAACATGAATAAGGTAATAGGTATATTACCACTGGCATGATGAGCTTTAGGCATGCATGGGATATATATGGATCATCATATATATATAGTAGCTAGCTATTGTGTTTGCAGTAATTCTTAGTTGTTGTTTTTTGGCAATATTATTTGAATAATGTTGCTATTGTTGTAACAATTTAAATATGAATATCATGTTTTCTTGTGTTTGAACTATCTCCACTAGATTTGCCACTAACATTTGATTTTGACAGTTGATATAAATTGCTTTATTATGCATGATGATTGTGCATATATGTATATAGTTGCTAACTTTTTTTTTTTTTCTTTTTTTTTTTTTTGCTGCCAACGACCACAAAGGATCAACAGAATAACAATTACTTAATTCCTTTAGATACTACTAGTGTGCATCATCCCCATTTGTTCTTAGTTTTCTTCCATCAGCATCATCAGCATGATTCATGGACACGATTATCTTTGTCTTCGTCTTTCACTCAATTTGTTTTTTTCCCCCTCTTTCATTCAGTATGTTTCCCACTATATCCTCTTTCTACTTGGTCTCCTTCCGGTGATTTCTTGTACCCCTCTAAAAGCCTTATGGGAACAAGTGAAGTGCACGCGCGTCGGCAAACTCTAATCTTTTCATTTATATTTCCTACAATGGATTATAACATATTATCGAACAGTAGGGGAAAGAGTGGGGAGAAGAGAGGAGAGAGAAAGGTAAGGGAAGACCGAAGTGCGCGATACAGTGATGGATAAATTTGTAATAGGCTAGTTTTGTAATTTTGTTAGAAGATGAGGGATTTTTCTGTAAGAGTAATATCGTGCGGCTGGAATCAAGGCAATCCAATGGCCGAAATGAATTGTTCACACGGAAAATTTTTTCGACAGAATTGTGAGGATGGTAAATCTGACGGCTGAATTTTAGAATTGGACAATCCAACGGTCAATGCCGATAATATTGTTTGCATTAAAAGGGGGAGATGTCTTCTGACTGTGGACCTGAACACATAGCAACTGATATCGTTAAAAATAATCTTCGAAACTATAGTTGAGCATATTGGAAAGCTAGTTAATTACGGATTATATGTCAGTTCACGCACCATGCACCCATGAATCAATCTTTTCACAGTTAAAAATCCATTCTTTAAGCATGTAATTCGATGTAAGAGTCCCTCTCAACCACAGAGATATTTGTTGATTCTGCTTTGGATGATTAGTCAAAGAGATTGTCTTAATTAATGCTAAATAATAATAATAATATTCATCGTCATCAACAACTAATATTGTCTCGTCTTTTTTAATGATCCAACTGAACTTAATTTATTGTTAAAATATAGTTTAAAACCTCGACCAATTGAATTTGAGATCTCTATGTACTTTTTCCTACCAACCCTCTATCTATTCGACACATCGATCAGTCTGGCAACTGGTTCATTTTTTTTTCATTGATGCTACGTTCACGCCCATTTTCACCGGGGAAAATCCCGTGATTTTTTTTTTTTTTTTTTTTGGAGTAAATTTCTCGATTTCATTGATAAAATTTTAAATACATCAAGAACGGAAAACATGAAAAATTACATAGATTCTGTATCACAAAACTAGACAGCTGTGATACAATATAAATATAAAATAAATGATTTTCACATAAGAAATTGATGATAGTAGGGGATGGCTTTTGAATTCTGATTCAGCCATTTGAACTTGTCTTCTTCTTCAATAAAATTGAAATCTCCCATGAAAGGAGAGTAATATGCATTGTGCTTCATCACGATCGAAACCGGTAGTCATTGATCTTCATGGAAATGTAGACTTACGTCATGCCGAAATAAATCGTTTTCGGTGATTATTTGAAACGATTATCATAATCGAAATAAACACCCTTGAGCTATAAGAACAAACCATTAAAATAAGAAAACCCTAGAAATTAATTACAAGGGATCACAATAAATAGCGATCGTTTTAAAATTATAAAAACTATAATAAAGATACCCAAATCGGTGTGGAAGATCTGAATATTCGAGATCAAACCACAAAGATTGAGATTTATTCTACAAGGATTTAAGAATAAAAGGGAACAGTTGAGTTTTTTTTTTTTTTTTTGTTCTCTGGAGCAGTTTTGAGAGAGAGAAAAAGTCTAATAAAGTGAACTATTTTGAGATCTGAATAGATTAATGGATCTCAACATTTGGATAGGGAATGGGTAAAGTGGGTCCCATTCCCTTTCTCTCACACGGTGATTCTCCCGGGATTTTATTCCAGGATACAAATCATTTTCGATTTTTTTTTTTTGTTTTTTTGAAGCATGGTAACTGCTTTATGTAAACACTCCTACCCACTTAAAAGCCTAGCGAATATATGCTCACACATTATAAGGGGATGAAACTCTTGTTTTCTATTGGTCGGAGTGGAACCGGGAGTTACGCTCCCACATTATACGGGGATGAAATCCTTGTTTTTTATTGGTCGGGATTGGAAGCAGGAGTTTCAGTGAGGATATTTGGTGAAGACTGATTGGTGCAAATATTATTATTATTTTTTTTTCATAAAAGAGGATAAAACCCCATAATACATTAAACGGTTACAGGAATTTTTCAACATCATTACTCTATCAACCGATCCAAAGTATCTCCACCAATTCTTGACTTTCCATCCCAATTTTACAGACCTAAAAACCATTCCAGAATTCCTACAGGACCAAATAGGATCACAGGGTCTAACTAGTTTTGAAAAAAAAACTAGTTTGTTTGACTGCAAAGAGCAGTGGTTGGATCAAATCCAACCCCATGATTTCAAGAACATGTAAGTCTAGCTTACATGAACTAAGTTTTTCATAATCATAGTGTCGTACACCTAAATCTAAATTACAGAGTCTTGAGTAACAGTAACATAAGTAACAAAGGTCTTCGGACAGAGTCTTTTGAGGTCTGGATCGTAACGGAACTGCCTAAATCAGCATTGGAGTCTTTGTAACAGTTGTTGTTGTAGATGATGAACTTGTTGAAGAACTTGATGTTGTTGTAGCTGCCTTTCTTTCCCTAGCAATAGTTGAAGTTGTTCTTGTTGATGTTTCCATAACAGAGAAGAACACATGACCCAAATAAAAAAGTAAAAAAACAATGCATACAATCCTGAAATCAGAAACAAAACCAGATCTAGAAAATCCTAGATTGGTATCTAAAACATGAAATCTGCATAAACTTAAAACATTGAAAAGTAATAACCGATCATCACCGGAATCACATAAGAAATTAAAGGAGAAATCATTGAAGAAACCAATGGTTCTTCCTAGATTTGTGGAGATGATGATGATGTTGCAAAAAATTTTGTTGAAGTTTTAATCTACTCACGGATTTGCATTGAAAGTAAAGAACTACTCTGATTTATTCTTTGCAAAATATTACATCTAATCCCTGCTCTTTCAGCCATAAATCCACGAATCAAACACATGCCCAGCAACGTTAGCAGGATCAAAAATAAAACCCCAAAATAACTAAAACAAGAAAAAAAAAAAACAAGTAGATCTGAAAGATCAGAGCGAGAGAGAGAGATTAGCGGTGTTTGATCTGCTCAGATCATCCCTTCAGAGATAGAGAGAAAGCGGAAAGAGAAAGAGGAGAGGATAAGAGATATAGTATGTGTTTACTGATTGGTGCAAATATTCTAAGGTAAAGAAAATCCACTCTTCCATTGATTGTTATGTAAATTTTTTTTTGTTACACTTCGTTTACACTCTGTACGTCAGTGTCACTTATAGTGCGTGGACAACACCTTAAATTGACGCAATCATCTTTAGACAAACGGTCGTGGTTATATCTCATTAATATTTTTTAATCCAAAACATAAAAGATTTAAGTCAATTTAACACATAATCCTATTATCTAGACCTTTGCGAGGTAGTAAATATTTTCGGTCATGTTGGTATGCCTTACATAAACCTTGATAAGATTATTTCTTACCGATAAGACTAATTTAAATGTACTTTTTCTATTATATTTAGACTCCCATTATCTTTTGACAAACCATGCTTATATTCTTTGGTATTTAGGCTATATTATCGTGGTAAGCTGTCACTACGAGAAAAATAGTAATCTACAATTTGTAGATTGACAACTCATATTTTTAAAGTTGTAAAAGGTGGCATGTTTTACAACTTTTTCAAACAAAAAGTTGTCAAAGTAAAAGACGTCCAACTCCTAGGACCAAAGAGGAGTGATGAGAATCAAAACCACAACGTTTCGTGTGAAAAGAGTTGCAAAGAGTAGTGGCCACCTTAAGACTTTAACAACTCATATCGTGAAGGTAGTGAATAAGCGTATAACAACATTCGAACACAAGCCTACTATATGTGTTAGCACGATTCATCAATCATCCTTCCGTTTTCATAATATAAGAGTTTTAAAAAGAAAACATGATTTTGAAAAAAAATACGAGTCTCAGGTGAGTCGAACTCTGGCCTCCTCTTTACAAGTAAGGGATTCCAACCATCCTTCCATATTTACATGTACGATTATATTTTACATTTACTATTGTATATAAAAAACTTTCAACCGAGCCTTAAAAAAGGCCAACAAATGCGCCACTTTGCCTGAAACATACAAGGCATGCTCTGAAACATACAAGGCCTGCAATTACATTTCCATCAACACTCACAATACATATTGTTCCAACTGCAATCACCGGAGAATTGTAGCTCAACCCCATTCAAACTTCGGTTATAACCCAAAGTCACCATCAAAGCTAGCATATTCGTATTATTCTTCTCTCAATTTTTGCCGTTATAGTTCCCAGCCAAACTGTACCCCAATTCATCTTCACTAATCAAACTCAGCACCCCAAGAGCATCCACCAAAACCACACAGCCACTGCAAAAATTAATCCAAAATTGTAGCCATCTAGCCCTCTCAAAGATCAAAGAATCAACCTTCTATAGCGGCAACAAGCAACTCATTGATGGTTATTTTCAATGATGTTGTAGTAATAGGTTCGTTTAAGACTTGTGAAAGCGATTTTAGAGTTAATTTTTAAAGCAAAAATATAACAAACTCAAAATACAAAATGTTGTGAAAATTATGGAGAGGCTGGAGCTAGGATTTCACCATTCATCAATACTTATGTGGTTTTAAATTAATTTATATCATGCAATTTAAACAATTGATTTGATTCTAAAGGATTGCCAAAATCGATTTCCAAAATATCAAATGTTAGTCGCAAGCATAACGCATCAAGAGTCCAAAACTAAGCATGCATCATCAAGAGAAAACACATTTGATTAATAAAAATCATTTAATTCATTTTTATCAATGCAATTAATCATATAAAAATATTGCATAAATTAATAAAGTAAATGTTACCACATAATTCTTGAAAGAATGGCTTCCTCCGTCGCCCCGGACGATGGGTTTAGCTCATCATGTTGGAAACACGCTCAAAAATTGATTTCATTGCTCAAAAATGGTTCACAAATGATGAAATGGGAGAAAATAATTAAAACCGGGTGTTTGCAACGTTTATAATAGTTGCAAACATTTGAGAGAACGATAAATGTAAAGTGTTGATGTTCTTTGTAGTTTTAAGACTGTCTTCGAACTACGACCCTCGGATGTGTCGTTGTCACTTTGTAGAGGAAACGACGGTCACGCGTGCGTTGAATGTTCTTCGTGTTCTTGGTGCGGCAGCCAGCGAGAGAATAATCTGTCACTTGCTTTTCTCAACTCTGTGATGTTCTCTACTCTCCCTAATCTCTTCGTCTCCATTCTAATCAACTCCAACACGTTATATACTCCTCCAGACACCAGAATCATGCGTCATAACTTCATATATTCTTCAATTAATCGGTAGTGAAGAAAAATATTCTCGGGAATATTTTCTTCCCAGATTTAACTCCTGACGCGTTGATTTTCTCCCAGCACGCTCCAATCTCGTTCAGTTAGAGTAAAGCACGGTATAAACACACACCAGAAGCGTTGATTCTCACAGGAAATCTTCAACTAACTCGTGACAGTCCGAGTAATACTCCACCTCTGTTTTGCTTCACTTCAGGTTATCTAGCCAATTTTAGTTGACGAAATCAACCATACCCTTCCTGTTAAGACTAGTCAAGTATTACCAATAATTACCCGCCGTTGAGTCTCTTTCAATCCCTTCCAAAATGCCAACCCTAAATCTGCCGTAGCATGTTAGCTTTTTCCCGCCATTTTTCTGATTTAAATTTGAGAAGAAGTTGTCCTCCCCTTAATCCTGTACGGGTGTGCAAATAGCAGATGGCGCCCTTGGGTGTAAATAACCATGGGGATACCCCTTATCAGTTAGGTGCCCCTTATTCAAACCGAGAGTCCGAATAGTAGGTGTTCTCATTTGCTCCGGTCATTTTTCGAGGCGATTTTTCCAACAATGATTATTTCCAAAAAAATACCTACACACACAAAACACCAAAATAAGCACAAAATCAAGCACTAACAATAAATACTGAGAGGACAATTGAGACACAAAAATGTGTCAATTAAATACCCCAAACTTATTATTTGCTAGTCCTCGAGCAAATCTAATCTAGAAAATAAAATGACTACACTTAGCATGTGCAAAGAAAGTCGTTAAACCGCTAGGTGGCCCTAGCGGAGTGTTGTCTCCGGAGGGTTTACCGAGAGGTGTACCCACAAAACCTTTACTCTGGACCCTAGCTATCTACGCAAAACCTTGGAAGGCACTAAAGAATCTCCTTGGTTGGCATACTTACCGACTACTGAGGAGGAAGTACCACGATGCGAAATTCCAATTGTTGAACACGAGTTTGCACTCAAGCATACTAAAATTCATATAAAGTGACAGAGCTCTACTCAGATAGTTTCTGGACATCATAAACCGGAGTCAACCAATCACATGGATAGATCAAGAAGATGGATGTAGAGAAAAACATGGATGATGTTGACTAAGGTGAACCTATCCTAATGGACTGAGATACAGGTCTGACTAATATCAACCCAACCGGCATATACAAGGGGACCAGTGGTCGATAATCCTAACTCTAGGTCAACACAACTGGCATATACAAGGGCTCCAGTGGTCGACTTTATTGAATTTATTCCGGTTGGTCTGATGGTCTGGTTTCATTTTTTTTTTTTTTTTTTTTTAATTCTAACACCCGAGCTCTGTGCTTTTATGAATAGACTCTTTAGATGTTTCCATCTAATCAGATTAGTTCCTCAACTCCTATAACCAAGATGCTTCCATCCACTTAGATTGGTTAGTGCCATCCTTAATAAACATAAATTTCTAGGCTCTGGAGTTTTATTTATTGCAACTAAAAAATTTCTCCCATACCCCCAAACTTAAATCTAACATTGTCCTCAATGTTCTAATGATGAAATTAAAAACATGAACAAGGAGAAACCGTTACCACTAGAAGGAAATGAGGAAAAATATTACCGTGTTGCATGAGCAAGGGATACCTCCCAAGGAGTGCTAAGTTTAAAGTCTTGACCAGGACATCAAATACCTCAAAAAGGATCTTCACCTTCCAAAGTCATAAACCAATAGCCGAAATAGTTGTGGGTCCATAAGACCAATAGAGTTAACACCAATATCGGACAACTGCCTTTGGTTGAGAAAAATGAATAGAAGGAGCACATCCTCGTCTAAGGTTTTGTCAAGACAACTAGGTTCATCTGGGTAGCATAATTGAGCTTCATATGTGTATCTTTATAAATAGATTCATCCGAAAAACGGGTCTCTAATACAGGTTACCTCCGGACAAGTATCGGGAGGATCGGGTTCTTGAAGTCCGAATAGACTCGAGTAATATCTCGGACGCACATGGCTCGAGTCCCAAGTTAGGGACTCTAATTAGGGATACATGACAATCACAAGAACCATCACTACCCCCAAACGTAAGGATTCCACTACTCATAGACAAACCTCTAATTATTGCTTGAATTTCCGGATCTTGGGTCCTTAAAATACTCAAGAGATTCTTCTAGTTCTCTACCCCCAAACTTAGGGTCATCATTATCCTCGAAAGACCTAACACTATTACTGGATTTACGGGTCCGTAGAGTCTTTAAAATACTCAAGGGTTTCTTCTAAAGATTGATCACACATATGGTCTAAGAGAATGGTTTCCTCAAATTCATCTAAAGAATCTCCTAGTAAAGTGTCATGCCAATTATCCTGAACTAAAGTGCTAATCATATTCACTTCTTCTAAATCATCATTCTCAGAAGGTTGTCTAGTAACATTAAAGACATTTAGTTCGGTGGTCATATTACCAAAGGATATGTTCATAAGCCAGGTCCTACAGTTGATGACAGCGTTAGCTGTGGCTAAAAATGGGCGACCTAGAATCACCGGGATTTGAGCACTTGGGTCCTGAACGGGTTGGGTGTCTAGAACAACAAAATCCACTAGATAAATAAACTTATCAACCTCAATCAAAACATCCTCTATGACACCACGAGGGACTTTGACAGACCTATCGCCTAATCGAAGTGTCATTTTGGTCGATTTCAACTTACCAAGACCTAGTTGGGTGTATACATGATATGAGAGTAAGTTAACACTAGCTCTAAGTCAAGTAAAGCTTTATCGACCATGTGATTACCAATCGCACAAGAAATGGTAGGGCATCCGGGGTCCTTATACTTAGGGGGTGTTTGGTTCAGAAGAATGGAACTTACTTGACCAGTTAAAAAGGCTTTCTTTTGGACATTAAGTTTACGCTTTCGTGTACAAAGATCTTTAAGGAACTTGGCATAAGCAGGCATTTGCCTAATTGCTTCTAATAACGGAATGTTGATGTTCACCTGCTTAAATGTTTCCATTATCTCATTGAAAGTCGACTCTTTCTTTGTTGGGGATAGCAATTGCGGATATGGGGCTCTAGGCACAAAGGTAGTCCTATCAGGAATTTCTTGGGACTCTTTAGGGATTGTTTCAGTTTCCTCAGTTACGGGTTCCTCTTGGGAAGTAGAAGGTGGAACTACAATATGTTCACTAGGGATGGCTACCTTATTGTCTACTGTTTTACCGCTCCTAAGGGTTTTTATCGAGTTCACATGGTTTGATGATTCCTCACCAACTAAAGATATTTGATGGACCCTTCTAGGATTGGATTTAATTTGACTAGGAAACTTACCTTCTTCTCTCTCACTTAAATACTTAGCTATTTGGGTGACTTGAAGTTCTAATTTAGCAAGAGTCCTGGGAATTATCCTTATGGTTCTCGCTTGGTTTCTTGTTGAAAGCTAAGGTGGTTAGGCGATAACATATCATGGTTCTTTACTAACATAGTAAGAGCTTCTTCTAAGGTAGAAATCTTTTCTCATAAGTGTTAGGAACCGGGTTTGACTGAAGGGTTCTGAGTATAACCAAAACCTGGGGGAGGCTGAGAATTACTAGACTGACCTTGATTCTGGCCCTTAGACCAAGAAAAATTAGGGTGGTTTCTCCAACCAGGGTTGTAGGTCTCTGAGTATGGGTCAAGCTTCTGACGGTTCTCAAACCTAGCATTGTTATAGACAGCATGAGCTTGCTCTTCACTAACCTGACCTTCCCAAAATGAGTTATCGGTCTCTATTCTACAACTAGAGACTTGAGAGGCTCTATTAGGTTCAAAAAGGGACCTATTTTTAGACTGACCCATTTCCAAAGCTTCTAATGTAACATCCCCACTTCGAATTCTAGGTCGGCCGCCCTAAACTCCCAAGTGTGGCATACTCATGGACCATTTTACACATTCAAACCGTCATACCAACAAATGGAGATCGGGCTATTGTATGGAGCACATCACATTTATCCATAAATAAATAAATTTATTTAAATGAAGTTGATAAGGAAAATTATTAAACTGAATCTAAAAAAAAATATCCTCGACTCGCAGGTCGGTCTCCTAATTAAATGTTAAAAATTTATTCAAAGAAAATGAAATTCAAGTCTCAAAAGAAAAACAGTAAAATGGCTAATTAAATGTCTTATGATAAAGTTGAAATAGCTTTACAGATCAGAAATACAATCTACAAGCTATGTTGCTCCACGATCAATATTTCCTGGAAAAAAAAAAAGTAAGTTGGGTCAGACCCCAACTAAAAGTAGGCTTTCACATCCTTATATCCTTTATAGACGATCTAACAAATCCAAAACAAGCCATAAAACAATTTAGAGAAGTAAAAAAATTTATAACACAAACATTTTTACTTTTTCCTTATCATTTCGGTTTTCATAAAAATGTCCATGACCGATCAAGTGAAATGGACGAGAAAATGACTCGATAGTGGAAAATCGGGTTGTTTAAATTAAATGGTAAAACAAAGTACTATAACCCATCCATCCCAAATCCGTCTATTGATTACCGACTACCCCTCTCTAGTCCCTTGCTCTAATAAAGTAAGACATACCGTGTCGCCCTTAAGTAGTCCACACAATTCTCCTACCGTGCGCTAGGAAAATTGAGTGTTGTCGATCCCAATACAAGATAATAGATCCATATCTTTTAGGCGACCCCTAGGTCATCGCCCAACAATCCATGAGAGTCGAGCCAACTACGGGCAACGGTCAAACGCAAATGAAAGCCAACTTCACAAATAGCATTCGTTGCCAAATCAGTAAACATATACTCTTCTACACAGGCACCTATGGTATCCCTTTAACCGACGAGGGGAGCAATGACAACCCTTAAAGCGGTTACAATGACTGTAAATGATTATCCCCACGAATACAATTTAAACAAAAAAATAACAACCATCTCTCGTATTACTATCATAGCTACCTAACCACCGTTGCCTACAACGAGTTTTCAATCAAGCGATCCTTGATTCATTTCCCTTTTTACTATTTTAATCTAATAGCACACTGACATACAACCACCAAGTCTAAACTCCTATCTAGGCACCAAGTATACCACTCACCTTATGGATCCTAGAAAAAATCTTTGCGTTCTAACAAAATCAAGTAACACCAAATGAATCATTGGATTCATACTAATTTCTTGTAAGAGTCAGACTTTCAAAAAAAGGTTAAAACTACATCTTAACCTATCACCCAAATACGTAGAAACATGATTACACCATATACATGAATATGCGTGACCTTTGGCTAAACACGAGGACCACTATCAAGTAACGAAATGGAAGATGAAAACTTCAAAATAACATCTTAATTAAACTGCTCAACACATCCCAGATCACAAACAAGTAGTCTCGCTCACTCGTAATAAAAAGAAGACACCCTAGGGCTGCTTTAGAGTTATCGAGACCAACCATAAAGGGTATAAAGATTAGAAAACCTACTGTTTTTGCAAGAGACCGGATTTCCTTCTACGACACCGGCCTCTATCTCTAATTATTTTCTTCTTCCTTCTTCCAAAACTCTCTCATTGCGGCTAGGATCTCCGTGGAGAGGAAGCAAGTGGCTATTTTTCTCCTTTCTAAAATTCATCTAATTTAGGTTTTGTTTTGCAAAAGAAAAGAAACCCTAATCACGTATTAGGATCCTTGAATATCCGGCTAAAAGTGACGAATGGGTTTAACATCCAAGCCCATTAAACAACCTATGCAGCCCATAGATGGAAAATCAACTTTAGTTTAAGAATTTGAAGTAAATAAAACCGAAAGGGGATATTACACTAGAGTAGCCACTTGCTATCACATATTTAGGACAAGGGATTTTACAATCTTCCCCCCCTAAAAGAAAAGGATTACGTCCTCGGAATCAGTCTAATATTACCAATTTAAGATTCACATAGTGTCTTACTGTGGTCCAATTAGTCAGCTAATCGTGCATCAGCATACTAATTGTTCGCATCGATATTTCCCAAAATATATAACCAGCTAAGCAATATAAATGCGACCGTCATCGCAAGTCCCCATGCATAGCAACATATATGCAACCCGTCGGTCATCATATTAATAACTTTTGGAATTCAAGCCAACCACACACAAACAAATGCAACAAATAACGTTATTTACTCCTACATGCTATTCTTTTGCATCAACGCAATTAAAATTCACATGGTTTCTCATTGTGGTCCGGATGGTTAGCTAACCTTGTGTTCGCATACCAAATGTTTGCATCGACATTTCCAAAGTTTTCAACCAGCTAAGCAATACAAATGCGACCACAGGTCATCGCAAGTACCCATGCATAGCAACATTAGCTTATGGAACTCGAGCCAACCACATCACCATACAATAAACAACACTTTACGCTTTCGTGCACATAATATTCTTTGCATCAACCCTTAGGTAGTCCACATAACTCCCCTACCGTGCGCGGGAAGCTAAATGTTGTCGATCCAATCCAAGATAATAGAGCCGTATCTTTTAAGTGACATCTCGGTCGTCGACAATTTATGGGAATCGAGCCAACTACGGGTGACGAAAAACAAACAAACAACTCATATCGTACAGTTTCAACGTCAACTATACACTCATGTTATCACCCTATATAGTGACAATCAACGAACTCGAGCATAGCGAGATAAAACAACCACTGCCTAAATGACTTCTTAAACCACTACTCAACTCCCGTCCTTCAAAAGCTATCCATTTACATCCACTAACTTAATATGTTAAACACCGAAACTAAATAACTGGTACATATAGTAGTAGTCTTATTAACTCAACCATCACGAGTATAAGAGTTAGAAAATATACATCCTTTGCAATGTCAAAATTAAGAAAAAATGAATAAAAAGAAACAATTAGCAAACAATTCCTAACTAGGAAAAACAATCAATGTGCTCCTAAAATTGTGCCTACGTGATCAAATAAGACCCGACACCCGCTCCCAAGGATTTATGTTACCATGCTCGATACCACTTTGTAACATCCCCACTTCGAATTCTAGGTCGGCCGCCCTAAACTCCCAAGTGTGGCATACTCATGGACCATTTTACACATTCAAACCGTCATACCAACAAATGGAGATCGGGCTATTGTATGGAGCACATCACATTTATCCATAAATAAATAAATTTATTTAAATGAAGTTGATAAGGAAAATTATTAAACTGAATCTAAAAAAAAAAAAATATCCTCGACTCGCGAGGTCGGTCTCCTAATTAAATGTTAAAAATTTATTCAAAGAAAATGAAATTCAAGTCTCAAAAGAAAAACAATTAAAATGGCTAATTAAATGTCTTATGATAAAGTTGAAATAGCTTTCGAGATCGAAATACAATCTACAAGCTATGTTGCTCCACGATCAATATTTCCTGGAAAAAAAAAAAGTAAGTTGGGTCAGACCCCAACTAAAAGTAGGCTTTCACATCCTTATATCCTTTATAGACGATCTAACAAATCCAAAACAAGCCATAAAACAATTTAGAGAAGTAAAAAAATTTATAACACAAACATTTTTACTTTTTCCTTATCATTTCGGTTTCATAAAAATGTCCATGACCGATCAAGTGAAATGGACAGAAAATGACTCGATAGTGGAAAATCGGGTTGTTTAAATTAAATGGTAAAACAAAGTACTATAACCCATCCATCCCAAATCCGTCTATTGATTACCGACTACCCCTCTCTAGTCCCTTGCTCTAACATTAAGACATACCGTGTCAGCCCTTAAGTAGTCCACACAATTCTCCTACCGTGCGCCGGAAAATTGAGTGTTGTCGATCCCAATACAAGATAATAGATCCATATCTTTTAGGCGACCCCTAGGTCATCGCCCAACAATCCATGAGAGTCGAGCCAACTACGGGCAACGGTCAAACGCAAATGAAAGCCAACTTCACAAATAGCATTCGTTGCCAACTGTAAACATATACTCTTCTACACAGGCACCTATGGTATCCCTTTAGCTCGACGACGGGAGCAATGACAACCCTTAAAGTAGTTACACGGCGATTGTAAATGATTATCCCCACGAATACAATTTAAACAAAAAAATAACAACCATCTCTCGTATTACTATCATAGCTACCTAACCACCGTTGCCTACAACGAGTTTTCAATCAAACGATCCTTTGATTCATTTCCCTTTTTACTATTTTAATCTAATAGCACACACAGCATACAACCACCAAGTCTAAACTCCTATCTAGGCACCAAGTATACCACTCACCTTATGGATCCTAGAAAAAATCTTTGCGTTCCTAACAAAATCAAGTAACACCAAATGAATCATTGGATTCATACTAATTTCTTGTAAGAGTCGGACTTTCAAAAAAGGTTAAAACTACATCTTAACCTATCACCCAAATACGTAGAAACATGATTACACCATATACATGAATATGCGTGACCTTTGGCTAAACACGAGGACCACTATCAAGTAACGAAATGGAAGATGAAAACTTCAAAATAACATCTTAATTAAACCTGCTCAACACATCCCAGATCACAAACAAGTAGTCTCGCTCCTCTGTAATAAAAAGAAGACACCTAGGGCTGCTTAGAGTTATCAGACCAACCATAAAGGGTATAAAGATTAGAAAACCTACATTTTGCGCAAGAGACCGGATTTCCTTCTACGACACAGCCTCTATCTCTAATTATTTTCTTCTTCCTTCTTCCAAAACTCTCTCATTGCGGCTAGGATCTCCGGGAGAGGAAGCAAGTGGCTATTTTCTCCTTTCTAAAATTCATCTAATTTAGGTTTTGTTTTGCAAAAGAAAAGAAACCCTAATCACGTATTAGGATCCTTGAATATCCGGCTAAAAGTGACGAATGGGTTTAACATCCAAGCCCATTAAACAACCTATGCAGCCCATAGATGGAAAATCAACTTTAGTTTAAGAATTTGAAGTAAATAAAACCGAAAGGGGATATTACACTAGAGTAGCCACTTGCTATCACATATTTAGGACAAGGGATTTTACATCTAACCTTCTAGAAAAAGCAGCAAACTTAGCATCTGACACAAAACTCGTATCTACCATATTAGTGCTTCTTCTATTAACCAAGAGTCTTTTAGGGGGGTCAACACAAGACTCCCACTGTTGGTATTTCTCAGCAACAACTCCTAAGAAGGTAAAGGCATCATCAGCACTTTTACTAGTGAACTCACCAGCGCACATAGACTCGATCATGGCTTTGGTCGAATAGTCTAAACCATCATAAATAATCTCTACGATTTTCATCTTATCAAATCCATGGTGAGGACACTGGGATAGGAGATCATTAAATCTCTCTAAAAACCTATAAAGAGACTCTCCCTCTTGTTGCACTTTGGAACTAATTCTCTTGTCTAGCAATTGCAGTTTTATGCTTAGGGTAGAATTTCATATAGAAAGAAGCAATAAGTTCTGCCATGTTTCAATGGATTCGGATGGTAGGTTGTGTAGAGAGGTCTTGGCTTTATCTTTCAAGGAAAAGGGGAACATCTTAAGTTTCAAAACTTCATCAGTAAGGTCTTTTATTCTAACTGTCCCACAAATTTCCTCAAAGTACCAAATATGAAAATAAGGGTTCTCATCATCTTTTCCTAAGAATATAGGAATAATCTGAAGAATACTAGGTTTTATCTCGAAATTAGCCGTATTGGCTGGCAGTTTAATACACGAAGCTCGGTTGGTCCTAGTTGGGAACATGTAATCTTTCAAAGTAGCCATCGCTGGCATAGCTGAAGTACTAGGGGCACTTTCCTCACGAAGAGAAAGATTCTCAAAACTGAAGTTTCCAAAAACGGGGCTCTCAAAAGAAGAGTCTTGAGCTCCGCTTCCACAAAAAGAATTATGTTAAGTGCATATTTTGCATATATTTAGTGTTGAATCCATGCTAGTAATTGCTATATATTCTTGCGAATTATTGTATATTACTCTTGTTGATGCGTGTCGTAGGTGCAATCAAATTAATCAATATTTCCACTCAATTAAAAATAATATAATGGAAGTCAAGTTCGTTCCCACGAGGAGCAAGAGATTCTAGTTGTAAAAATTGTCACAAAAAGGGGGGTGTAAAAAGCAAAAGAAAATAAACAAAGCAATTAAAAGATAAAGTTGAAAGCAATAAGAGAGACAAGATCAAGGAATCTTTCTTCGTTACGAAACAATGAATCAAGTTATGTTCTTTTCTACTTGTTATTAGTCATGATTATCACCAACCGTAGGATGGCAGGTACGCTTAGCTAGCCCCAAAATCCCTAATTTCACCGAGTAACGGTCCGCTTAGTTATCGATTCTATTCAAAAGAACCACCACGAGGTTCGCTTACAAGATGTAATTCCACTGAATGCATTAAGATTTATGAATTTAGGTTTAGTACTAATAGTTAAACTCGGTTCGCTTGGTTCACTTTCTAGCGTTGTTTCTACACACAATTGCTCCACGGAATCCCTCCATGAGGTCTCGTGTTTGCTACTTATGTAAAGAGTCAGAAAGCGATTACTTATCCCCTAACTTTCACTAGCATTAGATTAAATCGACAAATCAATTTAGTTGGCCACCCAAACAATCTATCAATCAATCATGAATGTCATTAAGATCATTCCTATTAGTAAAAACAAACGATAATCATGTGAAAAACTCAAGATAGAATTGAAACAAAAACTCAAAACATAAATTAAGAACTAGGAATTCATCCTCAATCAATAAAATTAGCTACTCATGCTAAAGAGTTCACACAAAGAATAAGAAAAGAAAAGTGTTGTGTGTGTAGAGATGTGTATATAGAGGTAGAAAACTTCTCTATTTATAGGCTTCAATATTCTCCAACTCTTCCAAGGATTAGAATCCTTTTCCTTTAGCAATTCAACTTCCAAATTCAAGTCTTTCTCTTCTTCCATCTTCTCTTTCCAAATTTGAGTCCAATTCTCCATCCAATTCCTAGTCCAAGTCTTCACACCCATGAGAGAAGTCCATAGAAAATCTGGAATTTTTGCTCGCCCGGAAAAATTTGGGATTGTGGCGGAATCCGTAGGAATAAGTCGCGCCGGCCACCTGAAAATTTCTCCGTCGGTGGAATATTCGACGGAATATTCCGTCGATCCTCGTTAGGACTAACGGTCAAACGGGTCCAAACCGTCAGTCAAGCTGTTAGTCAACGGGGGTCAAAGAGAGGGAGGAGTCGACTTCAGTCGGCTTCCGATTGGGTGATTGGTCTAACTGGGTGAGTTGGATCGGTCATCGCCGGTGCAGAGTTGACTCACGGAGCGGCAAATCCGTAGAGTTTCGACTATTCTGAGGACTTCCGAGGCCACATTCAGCCGTTCTTTTCGGCTCAATCTGCTAAGAAACCTAACATACATCTAACATCATTCAATGTTGAAGCACAGCACCACCTTAATCTTCCCTTTTGCACTGAATTCTCGACCTCAGCTGCATCCACATTAACTCAATCACCACAATTCCATAAACTCGGCCTTGCACATAGCAGTACGCAACCACCGTATCTTGCACAACCCTGGCACTTTCTTTTACAGTTGCACAGCCTCAAACCCACAAAACTGTGGCCATGACTGCAATACCAACAATCCACAGCAAAACCCATTATCTCAGCATTTCCAACTCCATCACGACCCTGTTTAACAGCAACACTGCTCATTCACAACTTCAATTCCCGGAATCGATTGCAGCAACACCTGACATCACCCTGCAACCCGAGTTTCATTTGTGCGATAACTTCGGCTTCATCATCCAGTCTTGCAGCATCACTTGCACCACCAGTGCATCTTCTTGAGCATCAACACACATCCCTGCCAATGTTACCAACTCCATTTCTACTTACAACTCATAAATTCACAGAAACCCTTTCAATTGCTTATCTTCTTTGCTATCACAGATTCATTCCCTTCTTTCACTCAAACCCATGGAAATCAACAGCATCAATTGGGTTCTTCTCTTCTCTCAAAACCCATCACTTCTTTTCATCTTCTATCTCGCTTTGTTGAACTTATAAACCCTGATTTCATCTCAAGACCAGCAACAAATCGAACCCACTTTTCCCTGCAATCTCTCGGAAAACCCATTTCACCGAGCTTCATCAAGTTCAGTGACTGCTACCAACAGCACCAGAACCCATCACAGATTCAAAAATAGAGACTAACCCAACTTCTCAATTTCTCCATATCCATGTCTTGCTCATCACCAGAACCCATCATCGTTTCTCAATTTCTCTGCCCATT
The DNA here is from genome assembly GCA_023531295.1 of Papaver armeniacum. Taxonomy (NCBI): domain Eukaryota; kingdom Viridiplantae; phylum Streptophyta; class Magnoliopsida; order Ranunculales; family Papaveraceae; genus Papaver; species Papaver armeniacum. Next base: position 234,710 of record JAJJWW010014476.1, read on the forward strand.
TATCTTCAAATCTCTTGATTAACAGCATCAGCGACATAGCAAACCCTAACTAATTTCATCAAAACCCATTATGCAATCAACCTCCAATTTCAGCTCAAACCCTTGAACCAGTGCCTTTCTTCTCTGTGATTCACTCATCAGCAGCGACACCCATTTTCACCGAGCTTCAAGAACACCATTAATGGCAACAGTAAACTCGGTTCTAAGCCAAACCCATCTCTACTTCATCAATTCTCTATTCACGGCTGTAACATCAGACCCTTCAATCTTCTCCACGAACCCATCTCTTAATTCTTAGTCTTTCGATCTCGATTTCTCATTCAATTCTTCTCTGCCTTCTTATTTCTTCTTCCCAAACCATTTTCAGATCGAACCCTCCTCTGGTTCTTCAGATGGAACCTTAGGGAACCCTAAATTTGAGCTTGTCATCTCAATCATCTCGCGATTTCACGGCTACATCTCCCTGAGCTTCACAGCGGCACTCGTTAATCATCTCTAAACCTCTCGGACAGAGCAAATACGGCGGCAGCTGCGCTGCTTTTCTTCTCTTAATTTCAGAGAAAATGATATGAATGAGATGAGAAAGTCCTCTCTCTCTCGAATATAGGGTTGGGTTAAATGAGGGTTATTCAGTGTCTGGTCCCTTTGATACGGGCGAACACGATGCAGCCCCTTAACCTCATACGGATCGCATTTAGTAATCCTCCCAAAAGAGTTGCCCCTTAACCGTGGTTAGGCTCCATATATCAATCGCCTGTAAAATGACCTTTTTGCCCTTTTGGCTCAAATTGGGTGATTTCTTCTTCTTTTCCTCCGTGCGACTCCAAAGTAGCTATAAAACTCAAAACAAGCGTAAAATACATAATTTACAAGAAAAATAGCAAAGAAAGCATAAACTCTGTATAGTAAATACGGTGTATTCTACACCTATCACTTGTTTTCTCTTGTTTATGTTTTGCTAGGTGAATCATCCAAAAGAAGTGAATTGGCACATATTTGTGCAATAAAAGAAGTTAGCCGCAAGCGGAGAAGGGCCTAAGACCAAGTGGAAATCGTTCAAATCTAGGAGTCCTTGATATCATCTCGAAGAGAGGACGAAAAGACGAAGCCAACGGCGAAAGAATGGAGTCATTCGACATCGTATGAAGAATCTATAAGCATTTGAAGCGAACGAAGTTGTCGAAAAGTAAAGACAACACGGGAGGTGGTAAAGGTGCCCACCGAATTGCTCGAGCATCCACGAGAAGATGAATGAGCAATCGGTTCTCTAAACCGCGATTGAATAGAGTCTATCGGCCCACAGGATGATGGTTTGTTGATGGAAGGAGCTGTGGTCGGTAAATCGAGTAGCGGTGATCGACGGAAGGAGGAATTAATGCATGTGGTGTTGCATGGCGATCGATGGAGTTCAGCTCGAGGAGTTTTCTTTGTGATATCCGATCGCTTCCATTGCAGGTGAAGTTGGAGGAGATCGAGTTTATAGTAAATGAAGTGATTATCGGTGGTGGTGATGGAATTGTCCAGGGAGTTTGAAGAGCGGCCGAATGGTTCAAGCTGCCATTTTCATTAATAGATTGTAGTCTTGTTGACGATGATCGAGCACAGGGTAATAAGCGAAAGAAGATGGAGAAGGAACATCAGGGTTGAGAACAAGGATGGCGGTATCAATAATGTTGCGATGGATGGAGCAGGATGGAGCTCGACGGTGATGTGGTTGAAGGAATGACGACGGAGGAGTGGAACTCGATGAGGCGTTTACGCGGCGACAAAAAGAAGATGGAGGATGTTTGCTTCGAAGTTCAAATAGGTTCTTGGTTGCGATGCAACTATCCGGTGATGAGGGCTGGGGTGATAAGAGAAGCAATGGAGGGTTGGCATCGTCTTTGTGATCTTTGTCTTGTCGATGATGAGTTGAAGCTTGGCGGTAAATAGAAAAGCTGGAGCTCGAGAAAGATGGGAAATAATGGTGACTGCCATTGACGAGTTTGTTTTGGCGGTTAGATGATGAGTTGGCTGAGCTCGAGAGAAGAAAGTGCGTGGTAGTGTTGAGAAGACGAGATAAAATGGGAGATAGGAAATCACGAGGTCGAGGAAGCCAAATCCGAGAAGAAATAAAATGTCGCGAGAGGGGGAGTATCAGTGAGAGGAATGGCGGAAACACAAAATTCGGGGAGTTTGAAAACTCATGACGACTTGTTTGTCCGTGAGTCGACAAGAGAAGTTCAAAATTCGGGTAAAATAAAAATTTCACGGAGACTCATATATCCGAGTTATGACCAGTGGGAAATTGAAGGGTGTCTTTTGTCGGTTATACGGGAACTGACAATTTTGAACTGATAGCTTAATAAGATTTGGGCTGGGCTATTTTCAGAAATTTATGCAAGCCCATTTGACAGTAGAGAAGTCTTTGCACGGCCAGACTTTTGGTACGAGTTTCCTTGACTAATTTTGGCAGCTTGGGACCTAATTCGACCGGTATTCGGCGCACGGGCACTTCTACAACTTGAAGACTATAAAAGAGAACTTCTTAACCTAAGTTTAGGATATATCATATATTAAACATCTTACATCTCATAATACACTTTTGTTCTTCATAAAATATTTTAGGGTTTACCCCTTTAGGGGGAAAGCAGAAGCAGTGTAAACATGAGAGGCTAAACTTTATTGATTAAGGATGAATTCAATGTTCTAGCGTGAAGCTTTATTATTATACAAGTTTGTTATGAGTTTTAATCATCTTATCGTTTGTTTTCACTACATCTAATTTTATGAGTGATTCTTAGATTGATTTGGGATGCATACTAGATTAGTCTATTGATTGTTCTATTGCTAGTATTGGGTTAGGAGATAAGTAATCGTCAAATAATTCATACACAAGTAGAAATCGCGAGACCTTGCAGAGGGATTCTGTGGAGCAATTGCGGGTGAATACAACACCAGCAAGTGGACCTTGAGCTAAGAGTTTAACTACTGGGATCAACCTAATTCACAAAGCCTAAGCGTTCGATCGGATTACACCTTGAGTGAGCTACTACTTGGTGGTTCGGTTGGATAGAATCGATATTGTAGAGCTTCCGTATCAGTGGTAAATGGAGTTTTGAGGACAGAGGCGAGCTAGCTGCTTTCCTACGGTTGGTGATGAATGGTTCTAACAAAGATAGATAAGTATACTAATCCGATTATCGCTTGGTAACGGCGAAGGATTCCTTGATCATATCTTTCTTTTATTCGTTATTCTTTTTATTTGTTTAAAACAATCCCCCTTTGTGTTTTTTATTATTTTCTTGAATCAAATAACATATCAATTACACAGCTCTTTGTGGGGAACGATCCTTACTACCGCTATATTATTTATTTAATTAGTGGGAAATATATCGAATAATTTGTTGTGGTTAGGACACGCATCAAATTTTGGCGCCGCTCTAGGGGAGCGGTTGTTAATTGATTTGTTATTTGTTTAGCTTGTTTTTGTTTTTAATTTTTTTCTTGTGTTCTTGTGAGTCGTCATGTTTCCTTTTGGACATCACATGTACGGAGCACAAGACCAATCATCATATTATTGTGGTAATCAATTTGGATTTCAACCTCATTCATATAACAACTACCAACCATACCCTACGGAGCCTTATGGATACTCTCATACATATCAAAAACCTTATGACGGGTATGTAAGTGAGCAATCACGGGGATGGGAGGATAGTTATGCTTATGATCAGTTGTTTTCTAGTAATGTGCGGATGACAGAGAGTGTGGAAAGACCTACTCCTCTTTATCATGTTCTTTCGTCATTTATGTCAAAAGAAGAGATACTGATCGAAAATTTCATCGTGAATAATGGAGGAAAACGTATTAATATCGAGAAAACTTTTTAAACAATATGATCAGTTAGAAGAAGGTGGAGCATCGAAAAGACCCTCGAAGAAATCAACAAGGTAATCTGAACGGAACTTCAACGTCGTTGGGATATTGAAGATTATGAGGTTGACGAAGACTCGATGAAGATGAGCAACCTTTGGAAAATCCTTGCAATAATGGTAATGTTATTTCAACTCGGATCATAATAACGATCACTCGCCTATTCAAAAGGAGGAGAATGAATATGACATAACCGTTGTTATAAATGGTGTATCGTACTCAAACAATGATTTTAAGATTTGCACCAATGAACTAGAATTTCTAGGAGATGATTTCGATTCCGATGACGAGGTTGTTGAAGAGATAGTGATTGAGAATGAAACCAATTTTATTGAAGTTGTGGAAGACCCAATTGAGCTAGCCAAGGATTATATTGATGCTCGGATTACGGTTGAAACGGCCCGACGAAGAATGGCTAAATAGTTTGATAGAGGACCACGATACAAATGAGGTAAATAATTCATTACAATTCTTTAAGAATGATGAGGATCTTGTAATACAAGAGATTGTGGAAGGTTTGTATAATCCTTTGCATATTTCTAAATCTTTTGATCTACATCACTTAGGATTGAGTATTTGTGCTTCTAAAATTCTTAAAGATTATTTTACTTCTAATTATCTACCACTTGATGTGTTTGATTCTAGCATTTTGCGGGTTCACCGAGAGGAACTTAGGAGAAGTTCCCTTATTTTATGTTCTCTATCCACTTCCGAGTGTAGAAAGGACTAAGTGTGGGGGAAGCTTTCAAGCTATAAAAATTTCACTATTAATATATTATTCTAATAATTGTGTGAAGTTGTTATTAGAATTGCAGATTGTTGGTATATGGACGATAACAAGAGAGTCGGGCTGACGACTTTAAACCAAGCGCTTAATGGTAGGCAACCCATAGGTTTTGTATCTTAAACCCTTTTATTTTTTGTTTTTATTGTTTTCATATCATATTTGCATCCCCATGTTTAATTTCATTGAGTCCGGAATCTATCTTAGAAGATAATTATGACGAATACCTTTTTGTCAGAAAAATTCAGACTGCACGTAGTTCATTCCAGAGACCATAACTGTCAGACCGTTTATCGAAACACTGTGCCCTTTTGACACTGTGTATAAAAGACGTAGATGAACAACTTTTGTGAAATGGAGTTTTTCCAAATTCCTTACCAATTTGTACAGGTTTTGCGTTTTATCTGCTGTTACGTCAGAATTCAGAATTTTCGATTTTACACATTGAGGACAATGTGGAGTTTAAGTGTGGGGAGTCTTTTGCATATAGAGTTTTAGCCTTTTTGAGTCAAAATTTTCAATTTTTTTGTATATATTTGAATAAAACCTCCAACTTGTAGAGATTTTAGAGTCACTAGCATACTTCTAGGTATGTTTACATAGAGAATTCGACCGCCATAACTGAACTTGGAAGTGTTAGGGAAATACGTTGGATTTCTTGCTTGTTAGAGTGTTAAATAATGGATTTAATCATGCCGGTGATGCAAATTAGGAGCAGGGAGAAATGCATTATTAGAGTTGTTGATCAATCATTAGTGGAGACTACCTATTTTCAAATCACAGAGGCACCATACCAAATTTCTTTGTAGGTGACTAAAGAGCTTTCTTTTGAGGGTGTGTCACCGTACGTTAATTCGGGTAGAATGGTGAGCTACCCAACTTCACACCAATAGAAGCACTATTTTGATCTCTTGAGTGCTAATTTTGTCAATCATGAGGGTGACGTCTATAGATGAAAACCACCTTCTTGTAGTTTGATTTGCAGTTAGCACCATTCTCTCTCTCGCCAACAACAGGTCCATAGAAACACCATCATCATCAACAAGTGGAGCAACATCAAAATCTACAAGGAAAGTTGAAGACGTTTGAGGTTTACAAGAAACAATACGAGTAAGAGCAAATTTCATATCCAAGTAAAGCAACATACAATGAGCATATTTTTATATAAATGTTGGAGACTTACACATAAGGAGTCAATTCTATATCTAAGTATGAAGACTTATTTACAAGAGCGAAGAAAATCAAAAGATGAGAGTTATTGAAGTTTATGATACAAAGACAATACAAGTTGTGAAGATCAAAGTGGTAAAGTACTTCTTTCATGCCCATGTTATTTTGATTTTGTTATTATTTTTGTAGTTGCAATCTTGTTTTTAAAATTAAAAAAAAAAAAAAAAAAAAAAAAAAAGAAAAGAAGAGAAAATACAAAAAGATTTGCATTTAGGTTGTTATTTGTTCAATAAGGCCATGAGGAAGAAAAATCTATAAGGAAGTATCAAGCAATAAGGAAATTGAAGATAATGAGTTATAAATTGTCGAGTTCTCGAAGTTCAGAGTTTATCATCGGCGGTTGAAGCCCAGAGAACGAAGACCAAGAAGATGAAGAAGGCAGGCCAAAGGAAGACGTTTCTATTGGATCTTTTGTGAGAGTGGTGCTTTCATCATTGCAATCGGATGTGAAGGTGGTAAGTACTCTCATCCTTGCTATAGTGGTTGATTTCCTTTCTTAGAGATCATCGAGAAAAATATTTTTTGTTTTCCACGATTTTGTGGAGTCTCGAGGAAATTATTCGGAAGGTTTCCTTCCCACCATTCAACGTGTGTAGGATTTCTCTCTTCATTCCCTGCACACACGTGAGACCCAAGAAAAGCCGTCCTATTGAGTGTAATTATCATAAAATCCTTTTAAGTGAGGCGAAGTCGGCGAAATGCTTATTGATCGCTCTCAAACACGCGTTCTCTCATTATGGTGTGGTTATTTCTCACTAAACATTTAAGAACGAGAATATGTTCTTTGGTATTTCTAACTTCTTATTACTAGCATGCGAAACTCTATGTCCTCATAGCTCTTTGGATGCTTGGGAAGGCTGGGCAGCTTTGAAGTTGGAGCGGGTTTTGTGGGTATATCTACGGTAAACCCTCACGAGACTAGAACTCGTCCACTAGGGACACCTAGGGGTTTAAAGGCCTGTTGCACATGCTAAGTGCAACCGTATCTCGACGACATGGAGTTGTTGTATTTTAGATAGTTTGTGTAAAGACCCTCAAGCTCGTCAACGCTATTAGACTAGTCAAGGCGTATTAGCCAATAATATCTCGATTAGTTTAAAATGAACGTTAATTAATAGGAATTAATCTAATAATGATTTAGATACGAAACCGACATCATGGAATAGGTATCGAAAAGTTATGTGAAATGGACCGAGCGAGCGTGTTAATGAATACCGGACAGAGAAGAATTTATCAGATTTGTAAGGAAGGAAAATTAGTCTTTAACACTCAAACCGACTTGGATGCCCATATCATTTGGAAGGGTGCTTTTATCACATGTCATTGGTCTTATCCCAAACCGAGAAAATAAACTCAATTCTTTTCCTGTTCTTCTCCATTCTTCTTCTTTCTTCTATTTCTTCTTAGTTTCTTCTCTTCCCATATTCTTCTTCCTCTCACGAGCGATTGAGAGTCATTTGAGAGAGATTAGAGGATTCTTTTTGAGAGAGAGAGAGATACACTCGTTGAGATATAGTAGATGAAGTAGAAGATGTTCTTGAAGAGATAGGAGCGGTGTTGATGTTTATCAAACCGATTTAGGGTTTCGAGATTTGATTGAGATGAATTCGAAGATGAAATTAAGTGATTGGTGATGGGTATTGTTAGTTAAGAGCAAGGAAGAAGGATTCACAAGCTGGTTTTCAATTCAAAGTGATTAGTTGAAGGATTAGGGTTGAAGATTGATTCGAAGTTTGAATGAAATTATTAAGTTGATTGAGTTGTTCATAGGCGAAGGAAAAATGGGTTATTGTCGAATTGATGATGGGAAGCGGTTGTTGAAGAGTATGCAAATTAGGGTTTCGTGTAAATGTTTAAAGATGTATTAGAAAGAAGAAATTGAAGTTGATGAGAATTTGTGAGGCGTGATTTGAAGAGTAGTAGAAGTTGAACGTGCTAAGGAATTGAGGTAATTGATCTTCTCTGTGATTGTAGTAAATTTATTATTTCAAATTGTTGAATTTATGAAATGTTAAGGTAAAAATTGAAATGATTATGAAGAGAGTGTTATAGAAGCGTGGTATATGTGGTTTAGACTTATGTTGAACTACATGGATTGAGCTTGAAGAAGCTGGTGTTGATCTTGATGTTGATTGCATGGAGTTCGGTTTGGTTTAGTTATGAAATTAAGATTTATATTTGGGGTTGTTAATTGAGATTTATGAAGAGCAGATGGTTGTTGTTGGTAGGATTAAGTTTTTGGTGGTGGATGTGTTTGTGTTGGGCTGAAGTGGTTATGGAATGAAGCTTGTGTAGTGATGGTTTAGGTTCATGTTGATATACGGAGAGTTGTATTGATTGTGATTAATTGAATAAGAGAATGGTGTTATGCGAAACATTGAAGATGCAGGGGACATCGGTGAATGGTGGAGGTGCGGGAATTATTGTGGTGTGAGTGTGTGTGAATTGGTAGTAGTATGTATGGAACTGAGTTAGAGGTGTAAGTGATAATGAAGATGTGATTAAACTATTAGTGTGTTGGTTTTGCGGCTCATGGAATTATGGGAGAAATGAAATGGGTTTAATATGTTTTGAGTTTTAAAATTGAAATGGAGAAGAACATTTGGGTTGTTGCTGATCTGTGTGTGTGTTGATTGTATTGAATGAGAGTTAGATGAATGTGATGAAGTTGAGTTGGTTGTATGTAGAAGAGTGAAAGCTTGGGCGCTTTTTGCGGGTAAGGTTTTTGTGTTATCTTTGTAATTCATTTTTAAGTTTATTTGAATGATTTTTTTGATGTATTTTTAGCTTGAAGTTGAGTTTGAGTTAGAGCTGTAGATCTAGAGTTTTGGGTGTTGCACAATAATTGTGCATTAGTGTTCCTTGGCACGAGAAATGGCTCGGCTTTGTGTAAGATTTTGGCCTTGTGCCATTCGGCCTAGTCGGGTATCGGACTCTGCTTGACTTAGTCAATGGCGAGTCGAATCGTATGGACTCACTTAGTTGCCTAATTGACTCGATGACCGATTTAGACTTTAGACTTTGACTATTTGACCACGGACGTTGACCCGTTGACCATCGGTGACCCGTTAGTTGACCCGTTGACCATCGGTGACCGTTAGTTGAC